>JAMPIV010015839.1:0-342410 GCA_024509875.1 Oreohelix idahoensis
CCAGCTGAGCTCAACATTATGCCCCCTCATCTTGAAATGACTTTGTAAAAATAACATTCAGAGGGGAATTTAATTGTCTTAATATCAGGAACTGAGAACATCTCCAATACTAGTCCCAAAAGACAAACTATTGAAGTCATGATGACAAATACCAACAGAGCTTGAACAAAATAAAACCAGTATTACCTCATATTACCACTACACAACTGACACACATAGGATATTTTAATAATATATGTCACTACAATATTCATATTGATAAAGTCTGTACATATACTTGTAATTAAAATTGATTGTGATTCCTGGTTCCTTTGTATTTGAATCAGGACACATATACCTTTATGATAACCATGAATACATATTGTTATTTGAAAAGTTATCAGTGACTCCTTAAGATATTCTCATAGAGTGTTATATGTATGTGAGTGTCACAGTGTTGTCAAGAGTAGTGGATTAAATTAAATTGTTTATCTGTCTGTTGTTGTGACTTACACTTCATCATATACATACCCTAGACACATAACGTAGTCATCACACTATTCCAGAATAATTCTGACTGAGATATATAGATATGTGGTAGCAAGTAAGGTTATCTATAATACACTACTCTTAATAGATATAGATACCTTCACAGCTGATCTCAGTCAGTACACTAAGTCCCCTATAAATATTTATAACATCCCACTTCACCACATATATTGGGGTCTCGCTCTTGGGATTTTGAATCTTTCCCTATTAAAAATATTGGGGGTAATTCACTTCAGGGAATATAAGAATTAAAAGGTATCCTTGGGTGGAATTGAATAAGGTTGAGCTCACGGTGCCTGTGTTGTCCATTAGATATATTTAGAGATTAAATTATTGGTTAGACAGTGTAGAAATTTACCTGATAGACAATGGCGGACCTGGCCAAGTTTCGATCTGCTGCTGTACAGACTGCAAAAGAGTTAGGATTAGATGGGCAAGTTATGGTTGCCTATGTCACTACGGAATGTGACAAATTTATTGAACGCGAAGAAAGAAGATTAGAAAAAGAGGCCGAAAGAAAGTTAGAGGCTGAAATTAAGAGGTTGCAGATTGAGGCTGAGACTAAGAAATTGGAAGCAGAAAGAGAAGACAAAAGATTAGCTGCAGAAAGAGAAGAGAAGAGATTAGCTGCAGAGAGGGAAGCAGAAAAGGAGGAGAAAAGATTACAAAGGGAACATGAATTACGACTAAGGGAGTTTGAGTTTCAGGGCCATGCTCCTGAAAATGGTGCCAGTCCCTTTGCCTCTGATGCCACTGCTAGCCAAGGAGCCTCAACCTCAGCTATGAACTTTCATTTAGATCATTTTGTTGAGAAAGACGATGATATTGAGAGCTATATAAATAGATATGAACTATTAGCTACCACATATGGGTTAGAGAGAGAAAGGTGGAGCTTAAAGTTATCTCAGGGACTTCGTGGGGCAGCTTATGAAGTTTTTGCAAAAATGAGCAGAGGTGATCAGGAAAATTATGATATGCTAAAGCAGGCTCTTTTGTTAAGATATGAAAAGAATGCTGAATTTTATAGGAAAAAATTTAGGAATGCTAAACTACTGTCAGGTGAAACCTATCACCAGTTCTCTGCACGAATAGAGACATACTTGGAGAAATGGACTTCTCTGGGGAAAACCCAAGATCTTAAGGAAATGGTCCTTATAGAGCAATTAAGAGAGTCCATGGCTCCAGACCTGAGAAAGTTTCTCATGGAACAAGGTGCAGAGAGGCTGGATGAGTTGCTAAATGTTGCTGAAAGGTATCAAGCAGCTCAAGCAGAGGTAACCGGTAATAAAAAGAAACAAGTGGATAACTTTAGGGCACCACAGAACTTTAATAAATTTGATCCTAGGGATCAACACAAAGGTAAGCACCAATTTGATAGGCCACGGTATGACAATAAAAATAAATTCCCACAATTCGATGAAAGGAAATATGATGAAAGAAAATCTTTCAACCAAGGAAAAAGGTGGTGTAAGAATTGTCAGATGGACAATCATGACACTGACCGTTGCAGAAGGAAACCTGTGTATATGGCAACCCTTCAGGTCAGGTCGACCTCAAGACAGGAGGAGGATATTATGTTGGATACCACTCCAGAAGAGATGAGGAAGGCACAGGCTGGGGATAAAACACTCAAGCCTTGTTTCAGAAAATTGTCAACTTGTCATACAACTCCAGGCAAGGGAGATTTTTACATGAAAAACAAGTTGATGTATAGGAAGACTGGAGCTAGATCCAAAGGTCAGGGACAGCTGGTACTTCCTAAAAGATATAGGGCAGACTTAATAAGGAGCCTACATGTGAAACCAGATGGGGACCATGAGAAAATAGGTACCATCATTCAAAAGGTGGCTCACAATTATTATTGGCCCAAAGCAAGATGGGACATTGAGAATTTTGTAGAAAGGTGTAGCATAGCACATGAGGGAACACCCACAAGTGGGAACATGGATCAGGACCTGGACACGCCCCGGGGCAAAATTAGGCCTGATAATAAAAAGAAAAATAGATTTGATAAAGTGGACCAAATGGAATGGGAAGCCCCTTTTCACGGACAAGCTTCACTTAACTGTTTTACAATGGCCACTATGCGGAGAGTGCAAAAAGATGTCTTACCCCACGATAAGCCGAAAATCCCTCAATCGGACTTAAACAAACTGGAGGAAGAGGATGTAGGGAGGAAATCTCTCATCAAGAATTTTAAGTGGGGAGAAAGCCCCAAAAGAAAAATTGGTAGCGGTCGTTTTGTGAATGATAATTCTGGGAGGAAAAATCATCACTATAAAGCTTCGAGTGGAAGAGACCATACCGGTGCATGGACAAATAGGTCCACACAATTAAAGGTCCACATGTAGCTATGTTAAGAACGTGGACTGATGAAAAGGCAGAGGAAATCATTACATCTTCATACCAATATGTGAATGAGCTGACCACTCGGTTAAAAACTGGCTGGAAACTTGCCAATGAAAATTTGAAACAAGCCAGGAAGAAACATGCTGCCTATTATAACAGGAAGGCGAAAGACAGAGATTTGGCTGTGGGAGAGAAGGTACTGCTTCTTTTGCCCGGGAGTCAGAATAAGTTACAAATTGGATGGCAGGGTCCATATACAGTTCTAGAGAAGGTGTCTAGAACAAATTATAAGATAGATAAGAAGGGGAAAGAAAAAATCTATCATGTGAATCTCCTGAAGAAATATTTGGAAAGAGAACATCAGGAAGAGACACACTTGTTGACCTTGTCCATCGCCATGGAGATGAAAAAGGAACCACTGTCATCATTTGAATATCCATTACACCCCTGTGAGACAGCAGCACAGGTGAAAATCAGTACACATTTAACGAAAACTCAGAAAGAGAGAGTGCAACAGGTTCTAAATAATCATGCAGAGGTGTTAACAGACCGACCAGGGCATACAAACCTATTGGAATATGATATGAAACTAATAGACTCCACACCTGTCTGTATGAAACCATATTCGATTCCGTTTGCTAAGGAGAAAGCTTTGAAGGAAGAGATAGACTATCTATTGAAGGAAGGAATTATTTCGCACAGTGAGTCTTCGTATAGTTCCGGTGTTGTACTCTTAAGGAAGCCCTCTGGAGAACATAGACTCTGTATAGATTACAGGAGACTGAATGCTATTACAGAAGGACAGGTGGATCCATTGCCGGATACAAATCAGCTGTTTGCCAGACTAAATAAAGCTAAATATTTCTCAAAAGTGGATCTGAGTAAAGGATACTATCAGATTCCAGTAAAGCCTGAGGTTAGACCATACCTAGCTTTTAGTACCTCAGAAGGACACTATGAGTTTAATAGATTGCCATTTGGATTGAAGAATGCGCCTAGTGTCTTCTCTAGAATGATGAGAAAATTATTGGATCCTCTGAATAATCCCTGTATAACAAATTTTATGGATGATATCCTTATAGCAACAGAAACATTTGAGGAACACAGTGACTCTCTGAACATGCTGTTTGATCGACTTAGGGAGGCAAATTTAACAGCCCGACCAACCAAATGTTGCGTTGGATGTAAAGAATTGGAATTTTTGGGACACACAGTTTATCAGGGAAACATGACCCCTGACCCAAAGAATTTAGAGAAACTACAGAAAGCCCCGAGACCACAAACCAAGAAGGACGTGAGATCCTTTGTCTCATTATGTGGTTTCTACCAGAAGTATATCAAAAACTTTAATTCCATATGTGCACCGTTAACTGAATTGACACGTAAAGGACATCCAGATCGCATTACATGGACACCACAATGTGAAATGACTTACCAAGAATTGAAGGAAAAGCTCACAAGTAAACCCATTTTAAAATTACCTGACTTAAGTCAAGAATTCATAGTAAGGACGGATGCAAGTAATATTGGGTTAGGTGCAACTCTACTACAGAAATCAGATGCATTGGATGGGGAATTAAGCCCAGTGGCATATGCTAGCAGAAAATTGAATAAAGCCGAAATCAATTACTCAACTAGCGAAAAGGAATGTCTTGCAGTAATATGGGCAATAAAGAAATTCAATATTTATCTGTATGGGAAGGCATTTAAGTTGCAAACAGACCACAAACCTTTATCGTTTCTAGCACAGGCTAAGCATGAGAACTCTAGGTTACTCCGATGGTCTTTACTTCTGGCTCTATATAATTTTAGCATTGAGTATATATCTGGAAAAACCAATTTGGGAGCGGATTTTTTAAGCCGCCATCCGTGTGATGAGAATCACCGTAAACCCCAGAAATAATAATAAATTTCTCTATGTGAATATAGAATAAAGGACTGACATATAATGTCTGTTTTAAGAGGGGAGGTGTCGTGGAATATTCTAATCCACATATATAAATTATCAAGTAAATATAAAGCCTAATAAATACATATAATAAATAAAGGAAGAAGAATGGTAAAGAACAGTGCTGTCACAATGACTGTACTCGAAATCCCCTTGTTTTCTACTGCGTATGCAAATTGTAACGTTTCACGTTGATATTAAAGGCCTTCTGCAACATACACGCGTTTCCCAAACACACAATAAAATGTGCTGCCTTTCTAAGAAAAACCTTGAAATATGCAAGTTGACCTAAATTTTAAATTCCATTCATGTCTTTTTCTACACTATGTTACCAAGATCAAAAGACAGATGGACAAAAGGATAGCGAGAAGGGAGAGGCAGAAAGCCGAACACTAAACACGCTTCGCGCGATACACAAATGCTGCCATCACGCGTGTAAGACTACATGCACTAACTTTTTTTCAGACGGACAGTGATAAAATACATTACCCATCCCAGAGTTAGGTTTATAAATCCTGAAAAACTCTTATTAGAAAAGATAACATTAGATGGGTTTACGGTTGAAAACATAACAGTACCCAGACAGCACATCTTCGAAACAGGAGGTAGAAAATACATATTTTGAACGCAGCCACGTAGCTCTTTTAAATTTGGATATTTGGGTTCCTTAGGGCTTGCTGACCAAGAATATGTAAAACGTTACGCAAATAGTCCAGGAATTAATAAATTATAACCAAAATAAAATAGTGGGGATGCCTGACAACATAAAATCATTTCTGCTCATAAAATTTTTTTATAACGTGTTTGAAAAAAATCTTACGTTACAGAATTAGCCTACCATGTAAACTCCAAATTGATTGGAGCGCAACAAATGAAAGACTAACCACGATTGGTCGGACTATAAATACTATCTTTCGTTGTTAGGGGAGACGTGAAAAGGTAACATTTTTTCAAACACTTGTCGAAACGTGGCCTCATTGGCTAGACTCGCTGATATACTCACTTAGGAGCGTTAGTTCGAGACCACTAGTGCAAATAATCTTGATAAAGCAACAGTGCGTTGAAGCCAGCTCATATTTGTGTTAAATAAAAGCCTGGAACATAAGCAGATGGGAATTTGTGCCAGTAATTGTGCCAGAATTCATTGCTAATCAACGTATCTGTGTTTATTTCCATGAAATTGTGGTAAGCTTGAACCATTCAGTATCTTTTAATGAAAATTGAATGTAAATTGTTAATTTATGCCTGTATATATATGTGTAGTTCAGTGGCAAACAGGAGATAAAGCCTATAATGCTCCAGCCTGAACAGAGGGTGTCGGAGGGAAGTAAAACGGCATGGAATGGCCAAATAGTACACTGACACCTGGATGATTGATTAGACAGAAATAATGCTGGAAGTGCAGAGGCGTGGTAACCATTAAGGAGGTAAATACTGGTATAAAGTATTTCAGATGAAGCTGACAGTTGGCCTAACGCTCTGAACTCAATGTTTGTGTTGTATTGTGCTCAGTGTAGAACTAGAGTATCAATTAGTTATGAAGTAGAAGGTACATCCTTCTTGTTTTCAGGGACCGTGGTCTTGATGGTACTGAGCAGCACCTGGTCAGAGCTTTGCTGAATCCAGAGTCGGACAGCATACTCCTTGGTCTTTTTAGCTATCAGTGAGGTGTCTCCAGAGCCCAGAGGAGAATTCGAGCAGAGGAGTCCTTCCCTGCCGCCATCACGCAAGATAAGCTGATTTGGCCAGCTGAGCTCAACATTATGCCCCCTCATCTTGAAATGACTTTGTAAAAATAACATTCAGAGGGGAATTTAATTGTCTTAATATCAGGAACTGAGAACATCTCCAATACTAGTCCCAAAAGACAAACTATTGAAGTCATGATGACAAATACCAACAGAGCTTGAACAAAATAAAACCAGTATTACCTCATATTACCACTACACAACTGACACACATAGGATATTTTAATAATATATGTCACTACAATATTCATATTGATAAAGTCTGTACATATACTTGTAATTAAAATTGATTGTGATTCCTGGTTCCTTTGTATTTGAATCAGGACACATATACCTTTATGATAACCATGAATACATATTGTTATTTGAAAAGTTATCAGTGACTCCTTAAGATATTCTCATAGAGTGTTATATGTATGTGAGTGTCACAGTGTTGTCAAGAGTAGTGGATTAAATTAAATTGTTTATCTGTCTGTTGTTGTGACTTACACTTCATCATATACATACCCTAGACACATAACGTAGTCATCACACTATTCCAGAATAATTCTGACTGAGATATATAGATATGTGGTAGCAAGTAAGGTTATCTATAATACACTACTCTTAATAGATATAGATACCTTCACAGCTGATCTCAGTCAGTACACTAAGTCCCCTATAAATATTTATAACATCCCACTTCACCACAGTCGGCACCCCTGTGATCAAAATTAGAGTAGTGGCAGACGTGAGGAGTAATTTTACCTATGTGTATCGCTGGTTTTGGAACTTGCCATAGGCATGTTTTCAAGTGGGGAGATGTGTAGTGAAATTGACAGAGATACAACGGTAAAATACCTCCAAAGATAACATGTAAGGATAAAAACATAATGCGTAGGCTGCTGATAGTACATGATCGCCCAGACCGCGGGTCATCACCCTCCATAAAAATTGACTTGCTAGACAGGAGGGGAACGGCGGATAAAAAGGAAAAAAATATGACTGGAAAGATTGCGTGAGACTAGAAAGGCTAAGGAGACGCAATTGGGGGGGGAAACGGAGAAAAGTCACGTTTCCCAAGTTGACATAAAGCAAGGAACTCGACAGAAGGGACCTTGGATATGTTACGCCACAGTCATTTATTGGTCGCTTTTGCGACACCAAGCCTTTGATTTGAATTCATCGGCAGAACGCAGATGTTTGGAATATTACAAAAATTAAAAAGTAACTTTTTCGTAATATTAATGTTAGGAATATAAAAATTAGCTGGCCGGATGGCCCATTCTGAGCAGTGAACTAATATGTTCTTAATTTTACAGACGGATAGATAATATTGAAGATAATGACAAAAGACAGTGTTGTTCACATCAACGACAGACTGTATGGAATAAAAAGTGTCGCTATTTGCACAAAAAAAAAACACGACCTCGAGACGCAGGTGTTCAAATCTACTTAGTAGGGAAGCGAAGGGACATTGGTGGGAGCTGTGTCTAAATATAACTTTTAACGACAAAATTTTGGAGGGGAGAGAAAGGTTGGTTCAAAAATCAAGTACGTTTTGAAAAAAAAAACAAGTAGAGACGGACAGACTAACAGATAAACATCCATACTTGACTGAAGCATGACTGAAATGACTTTAGGGTAGGAAATTTGAATTTGTAATAAACCTAGGCAGTGATTGGCCACAGACAATCATTTTATCGGCGCTCAGACGCGCAAGTGGGGCCATTCCTCAATAGTTGTTCGATGATAGACACAGTATTTTAAAGTGTGGTGATTTCCAAATGAAAGAAAGTGAAATAAGTTCAGGGACGCCATACTATAGCCAGCAGCTCAGCTGAGTTTTGCTAGCATTTCTGTGTTCTTTATTCATAATCTGGTAAGATTGAAATTATTTCTTTGTATATTTGGAATATTGTTTAATGTTCGAGTGATTTGATACTGCCATATCATAATCTAGCCTTACAAACAAGTAGGGATTTGCTCTAGACCCCCCGCCCAAGTCAGGGTCTAGGGACCAACAATATACATAAACTCCAGCAAGGGTTAGGAAAGACAGATCAAGTGTTGAGAATAATGAAACATATTACCTATCCACTTTTAGGGAAGGAAACTAATAAATATTTTTCAGAATCTATAGTCTGGGAGGACCTATCTGATGTAAAACCACCATGGTAAATGTGCTGTTTGGTCAGAGAGATCTGACCTGTCTGTATGATGTGGTTGTTGTGTCCGTGTTGCGTCCAGACGTGGGTAGAGAATAGAATTTTGACACATAGCCAATACTTTGATTGCAGAGCTGTGAGTTTCAGCTGTCAACAAGGCGGTGTCCATTCAGTTGGTGATCTTACTCGAGTGTATCTGTGCAGTACGTTGTGACAGAGACCACTATTATTGCCCGCCAGCACGGAGAGGTGGGACCACCAGATTTCAGCACCAGAGCTACATATGCAAGATGAGTGAGCCTCTGGTCTGCTGGAAGTTCACCAACGCCTTTTAGTTACTAATACCCCATAAAATTCGTGCAATTTACTGGACACTGTGTAGTCAATATAGACAGGTGTGATGAGGCCACCCCAACAGCACAAGCATTAACTATCCTCCCAAGTAGATGACTACTAGAACATTTTAATAAAACTAACTAGTCTAGTACTTATATATGTACACTCTTGCATTTATTATGTAACATTACATGCATTTCTTTCATAATTTTTAAATCCTTTTTTTAAAAAAAGTTCTGGTCAACATAAAACTTGATCCAGAACAAATAAATGTAATATAATTCTATCAAAAATTTTACACACGTGAGTTAGTTCAGTGTATTTTAACATTTGTTAATATTATTAGTCTGCTTAAATATCTGTGGGTGTATCTATAATTATCACACCACATTACATATCATTACCCTAGACATTTTACATAGATACATTCATTAGAAAGAAAAAAAATAAGTGTGAGGTCGTAGTGGTAGCAAGAAAGGCCTTCTGTCAATTCACAACTACATTTTATCTCAGGAGCCTTCACAGCTGGCCTCATACATTACATTTAGTAATATCACCATCATACAATACCATCAAACCCACTACAATGTTAATAATGAAAAAATATAGAATTCAAAATGTGCACATTACTCCAATCTTTAGGCTCACAGACTGCTGGCTCATAGAAATAAAGGCACTTGTAGAGGCCTCTTACACTTGGTCTCGGGTGTTATTACTTTAGCAATAAGTTACCACTTTGACTCCGTGTTTCAGATTCCTCAGATTCCGGTTTTCCTTGCTAATAGTGGTAGAGTTTTCCTGGGCTCTTAAGTCCTCAAGATGCCCAAACAAAGTCCTGTCTGTTACTATTCTTAACTCTGGCAATGTATGGTTGTCTTCTTGGCGCGAGTGAATTTTCACAGTGCTTTCAACCGACCAAAGTGTCAGGTTATATTGTCCCTCTCGTTCCTGGCACGTGTTAATTACTATTAGACCAGGCCCCAATCAGAAATGTAGTTATGTTTACATCTCGAGTGCCGACCAGTAATTTCAAACATGGATGTTTAGGATAGGGTAATTCAAAATATTTCCACTAGGAAATAAAATCTGTAGATTAATTGACAAACTGTTCATTTCCTATTGCATCGAATTTACACTCCAGTAGATCCCTGGGCATGCCGGAGTCCCAGGAAATGAAAAAGCCGATAAACTATCCAAACGAGGAGCAGCACTGTCCCCAGTTACCATCAAGTACCACACTGCAAACCTGCCAGCAGATCCTGAGAAACAATTATAGGCAAGAATGGCTAAACCAGTGGGCTACCTCCCAGTTCTTCAAACATCAAGCTAAACCAAACCCTCAAGATCCAGTTAAACAACTGAAAAGAAGAGATCAGAGTCTAATTTTCCAGCTGAGGCCATGCCCCCGTCAATAAATATTTAAATAGAATAGACCTACTACGTGAACAAGACTGTAGGCACTGATACCACCTTGAGGAATCAGTTGAACACCTACTGTTACAGTGCCCAAGACTACCTGACCTGCGACACCAGCTACTCCCATCGCACACAGCCATCCACAATACACTCTACACTTCATCATAACAACTGAGGAAGATTTTGTCAGAGAGGCAATGGGCTGTCAAGAGCTACCTGCTCACAGCTAAAGGGATTATATCATCATCATCATCATCACTAGGAAATTTCTGTGCATTAATACAAAGGTCATGTCTTCCAAATATGGAATGAAAACATCCGATCACTCTCTCGGCAATTTTTACAAATAAGATATTACTGTCATCTAAAGTTATGTCTTTGTAACAAGGTGTACAGGAAATGATTATGTCATTCGTTTCCGCCAAGTGCATGCCGACAGGTCGATAATTTATCGCGGGGCACTCCTATGTAAACATGACACGCGTTCACTATAAGAATATTGACCGGGCCCATCTTGGGTTTGCCTGCGTCTTAATCTCAGCAAAGCCGAGAAGCGCAAAGCAAACATGATCAGTTATGACTGAAGGGAGTGTAAAATTGATAAGAAAATAGCTACTATCTGCTTGATAGCAGATACAAAAATGGGCCGACCACAGAAATTGTGCTTAATCAGTACTCACAACAAATGTAACTGACTACTGTCGGAGAGGAGAAGAGATAGACCCATTCGTTATGTGACAACCTCTGCTAAGCTGGTAATATGCATCATTTTTTGTGTGTGCCACGGTTGCTTTGTTTCCCACTTGCTCCTGAAAAAAACTTTTGGCCTCTTCATAAATTATGCTTTTGTCAAGTTGGGGTGGCTTTCCACCTCCCTTTGCCAATCTGTCAGCCTCTTCATTTCCGGTCATGTTGCAGTGAGATGAGATCTACTGTATCACAACTGTTTTGATCTGCTGACATAGCATTTGGAGTGTTACTCTCAGGTCATACAGGTCGGCACTATTCTGACTTTTTAGCGCTGCTATGTCGTGAAAAAAGTTTTGGCACCTGTCAATTTTCATACGACTTTAGATTCATTTGCTCAATTGATATTAACATGTATTATACAAGATGTACATAGAGTGATATATTGGACAGATATGTGTGTCCTTACACTACCAAGTACTCCACAAGCATGGTGACAGGACCGGAAAAAAATTTGGGATGCAAAGCATAAGACCATAAGACTGCGATTGAACTCCATGCTAGGCGAAAAGCGAACGTTTTGAGTTCAAAAAAGTGTCAAGCCGACCCAAATCTGTGGCTATAATAGGAACAGTTATAGCCAATTTACTGTATTATTTTTGTTGTCTAGGTTCAGGCTGACATTTCCGATTTTAATTATAAAAAGCTTCAGTTGTTGTTGTTGACACGAGTGTATGTGGTGGTGGGCATGACAACAATCGTAATGTATTTGTAAGATTGTGGACGTATGCTTCGTAAATGAGGGAACATATGCGCCAAAAAAAAAACACAAACATATATTTAAGACTGTGTCCCCTCACGTGGAAGTTAGCTCCTCGACATAACGCACGTAGCGTTTGAGAAACAAATTCTTCGTCAAGTACGAGGTACCATGCCTGGTGAGGTTCGCGACCATGTCTCAACAACTTCCTGACTCCAGTACTGTTTGTAAATTCTGTTATTGACGTATTTCCAAGTTATGGTGTCAAACAGTCCAGTATCTTCTATCTTTGTCATGCTCTGTCTTTTCTCCATTAAATCTTTCATATTGTCACGATATATTCCATCTTTCATCTTTTCATAACGTGACCGAATAAAATGGGTTGCTTTGTTCTAACGTGTTTTATGAGCTTCTTTTGCACATTTGCTTCTTTCAGGGCATCCCACTACTCTTTTTAGCAGAAAGAAATTAATGGTCTAAAATTATAGTAAAAATTTGTTGAATTATTTCTCACAAACCTACCATTGCAGCACGAGGCAAGAAAACTTGCGTCAAAGAACACACAGTTATTGTTGCCTCATCGGCCATTGCAAGAACTATCGCGTAGTCTTGGTGGCGATTCCTGCAATTTTTGCCATTAAAAATGATGTTCTTTCCAGTTTTATATTCTTGCTTTCATGTGTATTTTCATTAATACCACGTTTAACGATCGCCAGAAGTGTTGTCAAGATCAAATAAACGCTCATTCATCAAGTTCTAGAGCCGTAGCTGTAGTTAATATTAATTTCACGTTTTCTACTTCTTTTTCATCGAAAATACCCTTTAAATCCCCGCTCAGCCCCCTCCTACATTCCCGCTTCCATGGGGATGCATTCGTAACCACTAACTCTTCGCATATATAAGATCGCCAAAATTAGATCTAAACGAGTTGTGGGCTTTTTGTCCGTGTAAAAATTTGGCAGAAATTGCACGAAAAGACTACTTCCCACTTCAGATCCGAGCAATTACCACAAATTGAGTTTCGATTCCCGTTCATCGTATCGGGCAAGAAAAGGTAAGACCGCCACCTCAAGTTTAATAACTTTTTCTATCGCCTAAAAATGAAATTTTATAGGAGAAAAATAAATTCAATTTCCTGTCTCGATAATATTTTTCTTTCTTCAAAACGTGGCTATCATACTATTGGACGCGTAATGGCCGTGGATTGTGTGTATCAAACATGCTAATCACAGTTTCTGAAGCTAGAGTATTTGCCCCTTATTATTCGTCAGCATCAGATCAAATTACACTACTTAGTTTGAATAGTGCACGAGTTACCCCACACTGATAAGCCCGAATCAGTTTACTTATGGTTCCATTATTTCCGTTAAATGTAACTGATGATGTTACGGTCATTTTCAGTTTCCTGGGATGAAATAATTTTTTAATGAATACTTTTATTTTTTTATTTTTTTTAAGGCAAGGAACTTTTAGTTTAGAGTACAAGCATACCTCGCTTTATTACGCTTCGCTTTATTGCGCTTCGCAGATATTGCGCTTATTTTCAAATTACACTGGCTAACAAAAAAAAATTTTTTTTTTCTTTCTCTAACATTTCTATGTTTTTCTGGTCAATTTTAATGCGCTGTTTTTAAATCTGAAAACCGTTTTTCTCTATCAGGTCAGGATCTCTAGAAATACGCAATTGAAGTTTTTTAACAACGCATACAGTATTACAAAATCATTTGTACAAGAAGTATAACAGTTATGTAGGCTTGAATTTCTTTGCAGTCGACTTTCGTCGGTGAATGGCATGCGGTACATCGCGATGAAGCATCCAACAATAATCGGCAAGCATGGTCACACTCCACCGTCCTTGATAACGTGACTCCATTACGGCGATATCTTGATGGAATCGTTCTCCATGTTCATCGCTGACTTCGCCAAGGTTGTCAGGGGAAAAAAGTCAAGATGCGAATCGAGCAAATGGATTTTGAGGGACATGTTACAGCCCATAATTCTGTATGCATCTATGCACTGCTTAACAATATGCACATAGTCGACAGATTTGTGATTTCCCAGAAAGTTATCGACGATCGATTTGAATGCCATCCATGCGCGAAGTTCACTACCATGTAACAAGTTCTCGAATTGTTTGTCTGCAATAACTTTCCTAATCTGAGGTCCTACAAAGATACCTTCCTTTATCTTTGCATCGCTAATTTGCGGAAACTTTTCTCGAAGATAAGTGAAAGCTTTGCTTGTTTTATCTAACGCTTTTACGAAATTCTTCATGAGCCCCAACTTTATATGTAACGGTGGTAAAATGATGCTGTCTTTGTTAACTAATGGCTCGTGTATTACATTTTTATGCCCGAGCTGCATACGATCCCTGATAGGCCACACCTTTCTTGCATAATGTTCCTGTCTGTTGCGGCTGTCCCATTCACATAGGAAGCAACACAATTTAGTATACCCAGTCTGCATGCCCGTGAGAATTCCAATGACCTTTAGGTCTCCACAAATCCGCCATTGGTAGTCACTGTACTTTATTTTTGCCAAAAGTATAGCCATATTGTCATAAGTTTCTTTCATATGAACAGAGTAGGCGACTGGAATTGATGAAAATAAATTTCCAGTATGCAATAACACGGCTTTTAGACTAGTCTTGGAAGAGTCGATGAAAAGTCGCCATTCGTTGACTATGTGCTCATGACCGAGGTGCACCATTAGACCTTTTACATCTTTGCAATAGCAAATGTCATCATCCATCTCAAAGTATTGAACAAGTTCTCTGTGTCTATGACGAAATTTAGATGTCGGAGTATTGGGCGCTAAAAGATTCCATTCTTTGAGTCGCGAACCGAGTAATTCCGCTTGTCCTTTGGTGAGAGCGAGATCACGTATTAGATCTGAAAGTTCTGAATGGTTAATTAAGTGAACACCATCATTCACCGGTATATAATCCGAGTCAGAATTAGTTTCTAAAGCAGGTAAACTATCACTTTCTGATGGTTCATTCACGTCCAACGGATATTGTTCTGGTGGAAATGGGATCGGACACGTGATTGGATCATGAGGCACTGGTTTCGAAACCGATTCAATATTTGGATAAACCACAGACTTTCTAGTTTTAAAAGTGAAACCATAGATATTTGTCAAGCAGAAGTAACAATCAGTAGCGTGATTTGTCGGTTCACGCCATATTACTGGCACTCCAAAAGGCATCGACTTATGCTTCGGCGATTTTCGTAACCAACCTGCCAATGTATTTGCACAAGTCGAACAAACTGCATTTGGCATCCAAGATTTATTTGCATCATCAACTTTCGAATCGAAATAAAGTTCATATGCTTTCTTTAGCAATGTTGTAAAGTTTTTCTGGTGAACACGATCGGTAAAATATCCGCACACGTAACAGAACAGATCAGCCGAATTTCTACAACTTCTAGAAGCCATATTTCGCTCAGAATTATTTCAAAATACAGTAACTATTTGAAATATAACGTAACATATGTCATGCATCTTTTAGCAGTATAAAAAGTAGAATTATTTTGCATTTTATTAATTTTTAAAAAGTTATATAGTAAAAATGAAACGGAGCAAATAACGGTTTCCCAAAAATATATTTATTCACAAATATCTTAAGAACCCGACGTGATAGAGATAAACGGATTTCAAATTTGAAATCAGCGCAAGAAACTGACCTAAGAACACTTATTCTTATATAAGAAAGAAAAATGTTGTTTGTCAGTGTTATTCATGTTTATTTATTAGAACGTGCCTTCTTCTTCCGATAGATTTTGACTCTCCACCAACAAAAAGATTACGATTCGCTGAAGGCTCAGATGATGAAGATTAGCATTTTTGTTTAGCAATAAAGTATTTAATTTTACAGTACATTGTTTTTTTTTTAAAC
This sequence comes from Oreohelix idahoensis, assembly GCA_024509875.1. NCBI lineage: Eukaryota > Metazoa > Mollusca > Gastropoda > Stylommatophora > Oreohelicidae > Oreohelix > Oreohelix idahoensis. The sequence continues at coordinate 15,818 of JAMPIV010015839.1, forward strand.
CTAGCGCTATTGCGCACTCAATAGACATAGTGTAAACATGATTCTAGGCTTTTATATGTACTGGCAAGCCCAAAAAAATGGGTGTGACCCGCTTTATTGCGATTTCACTTTATTGCGGTGGCCTGGAACCGAACCCGCAATATCTGCGTGCTACGCCTGTAATTTACTGCGGCTAATTTATATGTTTAATCCAGAGGATAAGAGAAATAGAGACAAACCCCAAAAAAATACAGAGAAAGGAATTAGGCATAACGGAGATAAGGGGTCGTCCACATATGGCGTCCCATAGTGAGGGGGTTCTGCAGTTGTGACGAAGTGTCACAATAGCAGGAGGGGGATTTGAAAAAAGTGACGTCACTTTGACAAAAAGTCTGAACATGCTCTTCTGTGTGATCTCTCACACCTTCAGCTCTCCGACAGTGTCCTTTCTTATTCTTCATTTTTCTCACTCATCGCTTTTATTGTCCATAAATCATGCCTTTTCATTCGTTATTTTCACTATTTTGCTCAATGCTGGACATAGCATGGTGAAGTCTCTAACACGCCACTCCCCTATGGCAGTATTTGCTATGGGAGTAATGCGTATCTTATTGTTTCACACTCCACTCCCAGACTGTACGTTACGATTCGCCAGGTTTGGTGACACGGCCAGCTATAATATGTTATCGCCTAATCTGTCTGACCGCCTATGGAAACGGGGCGGTCAAACATTTGATCCCACTGGAATGCTGTTGATCATGTTGACACAAGCTGATATGATGATACTATGAAAGGAGACCCCCCGGTCTGACCAGACATCTGTCTAGCGGAGGCACGCAGATAAAGGTGATAAACAGAGGAGCGCCGGAAGTCTTAGGTAACGATATGACATCACTGTGTAAGAGGCCACGCGTGTATATTAAATTTAATATTTTCAAATACGCGTGGGATGAGTAATGATAAACTTCCCCATCCAAATAGTGCTAGATAGATTGGATTGGTTCGCCAGAATCTACTATGATTTGATTGGAACTTTTGGCGGAAACACAGCTGGGATTTGAAACTAAGGAGTGTGAGATATAATCTAACAAACTCGGAGTCACAGCACACAGACAGACTGCATCGCAGCGGCTACTAAACACCTCCTACAAGCCAGAGAAAAGAGGATAGGACTTATCATTCCACAACTATAAGTACCAGATCGAGTATTGTGCAACTTTGGAAGTACAAGTAAACACGCAATTTTAATACAAGACTGGAAACTTGGGAATTTTATCACAAGGAGTCATGGGAGGAATTTTAGATTTCCAGACCAAGTGTTTCACTCGTCATAAGAGGAATTATAGATTTCCAGACCAAGTGTTTCACTCTTCATAAGAGGAATTATAGATTTCCAGACCAAGTGTCTCACCCGTCATAAGATGAATTATAGATTTCCAGACCAAGTGTCTCACCAGTAATAAGAGGAATTATAGATTTCCAGACCCAGTGTTTCACCCGCCATAACAGGAATTTCTCAGACTTAAGTGATTCGAACAGCATCTAAATACATGACTGTGGGTCCATTCTAATCTGCGCCAGGAGAAGTGTGTATTCCCAAAATTTTGAGGTAAGTGTAAACAATTTATTTACTAATGTAAATTGTACAGGTTTCTTGCTAAGTGGTTATATATATGAGGCTGGCAACATTAACATATGAAAATAGTTTATGCATGCACCACTACTGCAAGAGATGGTGATTGTTTCTGACTAGTCATGCGGGAAACCCGACAGAAGAGCGACCCCAGACCCCGACAGGAGTAGCGACGAGTATTGAGTGATGGTTACATCACATGTGACTAAAGTGTGTAGAACCATGTTGTGAGATTTAATTACTTTGTTTTAACTGTAATTCAGGCAAATCCTTATTCACGCACTCCAGACGCAATTTCGTAGTTGACACCCGGAAGGATATTGGTGAATTTTCATCATATTCCCTGAGTTACACTGTGTGCCCGGGAATTTAATTCTTCTGAGAGGTTAACATTCGTGGGTGGAGCGCATGAAAATGGACCTGTTAGTTTGTGAAGAACAAATGTACTGAGGCATTTGTTTCTTTCTAATTTGTCACAGTTCGTGGTTACAAGACATCAGACTTAAGTATTGAAGTTCCTACGCCACTAGTGTGAGAGAAGAGTATTACCACCAACCGCCTACAGTGGACGAATTATATGGAGAAGTGTACTCATCACCAAAAAGAAGTGACGGATACCACAGCAGCAGGACGCATCTGGAGCTAAGTTTTATATATCAGGCTACAGCAAAAATACGGACATTATTATTATTAACGCCCTACCAAAACCGCAATGAGGAAAAATTTAATATAACTTTCACCCCATTTAATCCTTATTTTAACTTGTTGAACTAATTGACTATTAAATTTGTTGTATGTTATTTCACACTAAACAATATTAGTTGATTCAGTTTATATGTAAGAAAGGAAACGTATGAGCCAGTTTTTCTTGATAAATACATATATATAAATATAGAGCAATTACTTATGAGAGAGCATTCGTTGGATTATTCCAACTGGGGGATTGACGGGCACAACCATTGCATAACTCCTTCACAAAAGGCGACGGACAAGATAATAAGTTAACAAATTTGCTCAGCCCTTAAGCGGCGTTTGTTCTTGACTTCTGGGAATTTCTTGTGAAGGCATCCCTAAGGTAGTGTGATGGGGCCGTAAAGACACCCCAGCTTCCCCCTTTATGTTCAGGGCATATTTATCGCCCATATATTTTCGATGTGCGCACAGCATGCTGGGATGTGAAAAGTCTGACAAAGAAGAAGATTGATGACTAGGCCATAATAAAGCCTAAGAATTAGTTGTGGTGTGTTATATTTGATAGTCGTGTGTTATATTTGATAGTTGTGGGCCATATCTGTGTTTTTGTGCCTAATAGAGCAATAATCGCGTGTGTTATTTACGTGGCGCAATTAATACGCGCAGCGGTTTAAGTTGAGTGATTAGCCTAGAGCCTATATAAAGAGACAGCGTCCGGCGAACGAGCCTATTTTGCAAGAGTCGCTAAGAGAGAAACGAAGTTAGACACCAGAGTCAAGCTGTAAATGCCTTGAGCACATGAGTTTGATTTCAAAGCAAATTAGCATTAGTTTTCTATAATTCTGAAATTATATTGAGCGTGGCTGTTTTAATGGTTAATGAAATAAATAGATTGATGTGTTTCCAGGATCTGATAATTTAGTCTTGAAATATAAATGAGTGAAAATAATATGCGTGGATTGATTTTAATAGTGTAAGTCCAAATCACAGATGTGAACGTTTTAAGAGCAATTATTTTAATCATCAGACCGGGCAAGAAAGGCAAATATAGTATGAAAGTATTTTATACATGGAACTGGACAGAGAAGCGATCGATTACTTGAATTTAGATAATATTAACTGTTATCAAGATGGCAGCCACGTGGTGATGACTGTATAAAAGCGGCACTAGGAGTCTGCATTAACACTCTTAGTTATCAAGCCTATAATGTTACGCAGTTTTATATCGTGTGAATTGACACGTGGGTGAAAGTAGGTTAAATGTAATTTTCCCCAGTAATAGAAGAGAGAGTTTTCGTGGTAAATTTCCTTTATGTGATGACTTTAGTTCTAGTGTTAAGTCAAGAGTAATTTTATTTTATTCTTTGATGCGAGAGTAATTAAGTGTATGTCACGATTATTGATTATTCTACTGTATATCTTTAGTGGGTTACTTTGAGTGAGGTGAGAATATGTATTTAGATTTCTGGAGAGCGCGAGGCACTCCTTGGTGCGTAAGGCACGTTGAGTCAGGTGTTTCTCTGTTTGCTCCTTGTGGAGCATGGAAACACCAATGCGACTGGTGTCCATCACAAGCCGACAAGAAGCATTTTTATGCTATTGCAGTTGTTGTTTCGGTAACGATGTGTTTCATGTGATGAGATTCCCATGCTCATCAGTGGTCATATACGACACGCTTGTTGCCAGGCGCACCAGTCGTCACATACGACATGCTTCATAGTGCAGAACGAATATTGAGACGGATCAGTTGCGAGGTGGTGGTTTATTCTTATTATTGAGAGTATTTGTTGTACATGTAGTTGAAGAATATTATTTTATGTCCAGTTGATTATTATTTAATTATTGTTATGTGAAGAATGGTTTGTGAGAGCACGTGCGCTCACTTGGAGATATATATTTCTCTTCTCCGCTTCTGAGGGAGCATGGGGCCACCAGTGTGGTTTGCCTTTGCATGAAGCATTCAGATTCTCTTGCAGTAGTGGTTTCGGCAGCAACCTATATTACACGGTGAGATTGCCAGCCTCATGCACAACACCATACTAGTCTCATTGGACGACATGCATGAGTGTGTGTGTGTGATAGCTGAGTGTGTGCTCTTGCAGTAGTGGTTTTGGTAGCAACCGATGTTACACGGTGAGATTGCCAGCCTCATGCGCAACACCTTACTAGTCGCATTGGACGACACGCATGAGTGTGTGCGTGTGTGATAGTTAAGGGTGTCAGGTGGCGTGGAAGGACTGTTTGGCAGGTGAGAGTATCGTTATTTAACTATGATTTTAACTAGCACGTGCTTTGTTTGCGTTTCAGGATTAGCAACTGAGCACTAGCTGGGTGTTTGTTTGGTGTTTTGTTTGTTGGTTTATTTGTTTAATGTTTGCTTCAGTGTGCTCTTGGTCACTGATAGGGTTGTAGAAATAAATACAGCCCCTGCCTTAAGAATCAGAGTTTATTGTTGATTAGGGTCGGTTGCGAGTGTGCAAGAGAGTGATCAAATATCACAACATCATCATCATCATCTCGCCCACCCTATCACAGTAGAATCCGCCATTGGTCTTCTATCTATATCTTTGCCAAGAGTAATCTTGCGCGATGATAGATACTTTGGACAACCTACTTTTAGATACGCTTGCGTCGTGACCATTAGTGGACCACTACTGCAAAGCAAGAGGAGGCAATCCCGTGACAGTCACACAGACAAAATAATAGTAAGGATCGTTTCTTACATAAATTATGTTGGAACAAAATAGATTGTGTAACCTCCATCTTCATCGTCTTCTATCATCTACAATACTAAACATCTTCATCGCGGACAACTTATTTTAATATTATAATGTCAGCTGAAATATTGGAAAATTGTTATAACATTTAGACTAACTGTTTTAAACTTTTTAAAAAAAATGTTAAATTTAAAAAAATGTAATTCACACCTTTCCAATAAACGATGTTGATCTTGAAGCAAATGGATTTCTATATTGTTCAATGGAAGAGCATCTTTTTTGGCGTGGGGTAATAATAACCTAGAGAAATCATTCATTGATAATAACTTGAATTATTAAAACTTGAGTTTTTGGGGATTTTCTCTCAAGTTTAACATTATTTTATAAAATTTTACCATAAGTAAGAACTGAATTTATTGATGTGCCTACCTTACATTTAATTTACCGTTTATTGTGTGAACTTAAATTTCGCCAAAATGAGTGTTGTTTAAAAAAAGAAAATTTAGCAACATTTGGCAGGCAAAACATTTATTTTAAAAGCCAGATTAATTAAACAGTTTTTTACTTGAAAGATTTTTATTTTATCTTTGCTAGTTAACTAATTTACATTCGATTACATTCTTTCTTTTCAGCAGAGATAAAAAAACTGGAGAAAAAAGGAAGGGGGGATAGGATTTGTGACGTCACGTAAGAGGGAGGTCTGGGTTTTTGTGACGAATGTAACAAAGAAAAGAGAGGGAGGAGGGGGATGTTAAGAATGGCATGACTTGCGTGACGTCATATGCGAATAACTCCTAAGGCACAGAACGACCTTGAATGGATAGCACATGACATGTTCGTATTTGAAGGCCAGCGGTTCAAGCGGAAATAAAAGATAATGAATGAATTCGCATTCTATTTTCCAGAGATTGCTTTAAAAAGAAAACTGTTATATACAGATCTATTTTAAAAGTCATAACCTTGTTCTGCAATTGGTCAAACAAATAAGCTCATTAAACCAAAAAAAATTAATTAATTAAAAAACACAACGGACTTTGACCTAACACCTCGAATTATGTTCACAAACCTCAGCATTTTACGACTGTGACTTGTTTTCCCCTTGTGCTCATTTTTTTCGCATGAAGACGACTGCTGGTGGTCATGTGACAGGAAATCTGCATCAAAGCATTCACGTACTTTTGCCGCGTAGCAGGTTGTTTCCCACAAGAAGTTGCAGTCACATGTTAATCACGTCTTACGATAAGCTGACGGAGCAGTACTACTATTATTATGTTTTAATCTGTAAGAGACCCCCTCGGGAACAAGAGAGAACTTGTATGATATACCGTATTCTGAAATGTGGGGTCTATATAGAGATACAAGTCTTTGTGACGATTCTACTCATAGTAGTCGTCCACAAATTACGTCACGCAGTGGGGAAAAAATGTCAGCATATTATGATGAAGTGTGACGATAGAAAAAAAAAGGGGGGGGGGGGGCAGTCTGGGCTTTTGCGACGATGTGACAGTGGGGGAGGGGGGGGGGAGGGGAGAGAGAATGGGGTTATAAATGACAAAAAGGTGTGATGTCACATGTGGACGAACTCCATACTTCGGATTTACCTGTTCCCATAGCTGCCATGTAAGCCTTCTGAGGACTAGCGTTTTACACGGCATGCACTCAATGAAACGTCTGGTTTAGACCAAGATAAATACAATTAAAAAATCAGAATTTCAGGATATTTTATGAGTCAATGGTTAGAGACGAATGACGGGGTAAACATAAACGGGGTAATGCGTCTTACTGGGACAACGGAAAAAAAAAAACAAGAAAAGCCTACGTTAGGAACACAATGCCCTCATCAGGGACAAACGAACCAAAAACAGAAGAGAACGAAAGATAGAATTTAGTTGACTGCACACAAAAGAAATAAAATTATGCGTCCTCTAAACAGAAATAGCTGGTGACGTCATTGTAACAATTTGGAGGAACATACAAAAAAAAAAAAGGTTTGGGATGACAATGTCCACGTCATGGCTTAGAACCGGCGAGAGCTAAACTTAATAGCAGAGCTTAAACAAGAGGTTATACTGACACAAGAGCAAGCACCATGAGATAGCTCCCTATGGACTATGCTTTTAACAGGTTTATGCCAAGCTCTTCTGTCCCTTCTCCCTATCAAGTTCATTTCATATCTTTATTTGACATCTGATATCTGCTTCCATTTATTGCATCTTGTGTTTTTGCACTTTCGTCTATTATTTCTTCCCCGGAGATTCCGGAGAAGCAAGTGCATTGTGATGCTATTTGATTGTTTCAAGATTTCACGACATACTCGACTAAAAAAATTCGAAACTCTGACTTATCTGTTGCTAAGATAAACACATAATCGCCCCATCACCCATATGACAGACTAATTCGTTCTCTTTTCCTCTCATTCATGTTTCTCGCTGACAATATTGACCTACGTCTCATCTTCTGTCCGTAATCATGGGAGTCATATATTGTTTACACTTCCTTCCTTAAATTCTTGCCATGTATGGGCTTCATCGACCATTCTTACTGATCATTGTAATCACTCACTTTCGTTTGAACCCATATTGACACCTGGATCTGTAGAGTGACATGTAGTTTACGAATGCGTAACATATTTCCGACCAGACAGTAAAGGGGAGCGATCGATTAGTACGTGAAGAACCTTGAGATGACCCCATCCAGTTGTCTTATCACTGATAATATTTTCTGTCTGGCCGGTATGTTGCTTGATAGTTGTTTCCCGGACAAGGTTAACAATATAATCATTTCCAGGCAGACTTATTGAAGGCAATAGTTACAATAGGTGTCCATCTGGGAAAATATATATGTGATAGATATATGAATTGGTGTGTTGCACACATGATTAATATCGACGGAAGAAAGAGTACCTTATATGGGAAGTTACATGAAAAAAATCACATTTTAAAATGTCATGCAGGGATTTTCCCAGAGAGGGTTGTGGTGATATACCCCTGCCAATATACGCAAAATGAATGCAATTGGTTTGGCATTTGACATGTTAAAACACAGCATTTCTGAGTGGATCCTTGTCATATAGTAGCAACGTGGATGCGTGAGCCGAACGTTGCCTTATATTTAATTTAATTTAATAGCCCCTTCAGATAACTGACTATGGGAATGCGCTATTGAAGTGACAGCCCTCGGCTACTTATAATCCTGGTGTTCCTTTCGACGTTATCTCCTCTCTTCTGCTTGTTGTGTGAGCTTCTTTTCGCCCAAACTGAGGTGGCGCCGCACATAGCATCGTCACTTGGTGCGATCGGCAGCTTCATCCTCCCAGATTGCTGAATTTATGTCCAGAGCCCTCGTGTCTCTCTTGCACATATCTTTGAATCTCAGCTGCGGTCGCCCAACTGTTCTTTTGCCATCTGCCAGTTGTCCGTAGAAGATATCTTTCGGGATGCGACCATTTTGCATGGCCACGCCAGCGTAGTCTGCATTGTCTACTCAGTGTATACATGCTTTGAGGGCCAGCACGTGACAACACCTCGAGATTTATCACTTTATCTTTCCACGAAATGCCGAGGATGGGGCGTAGACACCGTAGATGGAAGGTATTGAGCCTTCTTTCTTGCGTAGCATAGGTTGTCCATGTCTCGCTACCATATAGAAGTGTGCTGGTGACGCAGGCGTTATATACAGCAGCTTTAGTCTTCATTGTGAGTTTGGAGTTTCCCCTAACACGCGATGTGAGGCGGGCAAATGTAGCTGCAGCTTTGCCAATGCGGCTGTCAATTTCTGTGTCCAAAGAGAGTTTGTTATTGATGGTAGACCCCAGGTATGTGAAGTGGTGCACCACTGCCAATTTATAGTTATCGACAGTGATAACTGGTGCGGCACCCACATCATGACTCAGCACATTTGTTTTTTTTAGACATATTGTGAGGCCAAAGTTCTTGTATGCTTGGGTAAGAGATTCATCAAGTTCTGAAGCTCCTGTTGGCTTTGAGTGACGACTGAAACGTCATCAGCGAATAACAAGTCTCTTATAGTGACCCTTTTTATTTTTGTTTTTGCCTTCAACCTTGCGAGATTAAACAGACGGCCATCTGACCTAGTGTGAAGGCATATTTCTTCAATTCCGTCTCTGAACGCATGTTTCAAGAGTAAGGCAAAGAAGATCTCTAAAAGTGTTAGAGCCAGAACGCAGCCTTGTTTAACGCCACTGCGTATGTCAATGGGCTGTGATGTGCTTCAAGCATACTGGAATATTCCCTTCACGTCCTCGTGGAATGACTTTATCATTTCCAACAATTTAGCAGGGCAGTCTATTTTCACGAGGAGTTTGAAGAGTCCATCCCTACTAACCAGGTCAAATGCTTCTGTGAGGTCTATAAATGCGAAATATAAAGGTCTTTTATGCTCCCTTGATTTTTCCTGAAGCTGGCGGAGAGAAAAGATCGTGTCTGTTATTGTTCTACCAGCTCGAAATCTACACTGTGATTCTGGAAATATGCGCTGAGCTAACTTGTGTAGTCGCTTTAAAATGACTCTGGCAAAAACCTTACCAACTCTTCTTAGTATTGCCTTATAATCTAGCACCTTTTGAGTCTGCGACACTGATAATTCCACTCGTCAAGAAGACAGTCAGAGAAGCCAGAATAAGAAATAGTATCAGGATTCTACTATAAAGGACCGGACAACGTGTTTGCGCATCCTATGGACTTACAACCCAAGAAAACTCTACCTTTGTTGTTGAATCATGCTTTATTTGCTAAATGATGTGAATGTCCACCAGTGGATAAATGTAGATGTTGGGACTGGTGTAGTAAAGTGTAACGATTGTCAACTCATCAAACCCAGCACAGTTTTGGTCATACAGGTCATCTTGTCCTGGAACATGATGAGGCTCCGGCAAGAATGTGAGTGTAAACAATGAGTGTGTATCTGAATGTCAGTACGCGAATGGTAGAATGATTCGATAGAGTTGACAGGTTGGTAGTACATCACTCATACTCACACTGTTCGAATTCAAGAAGTACTGGAACTACGGTGGTCTTTTTATAACATTTAATGGGACGCACACTTGGACAGTACGTGTATGGTTACAGGAACAAATGTCGACATAGACAGCATAATGTTGATCACAGGAATATCATCTTAAGTTAGCATTCATGCTTGGCAAATATCATAATGGAGCATTCGTAAATAAGCATTCAGCGTTCCATCATGTAAATCATCTGGCTTTACTGACTGGGCACGTCAGACCATAACCAATACATAGGAAGGCTCCTAGACCTAACCTCGTCTAGCGAATATTCCTTCACGTAAAGTTCAATATATATATATTTCATAATATAGGAATCCCAGACATGGGTTCTCACATGTAGCAGTGATCTCTTGGTTCATCGAGCGATAGTACAGGCATCCCTTTTTCTCACTCGATAAATACAAAGTATATGAATTTCAACATGGCTGTTCTCTCTCTCGTGAGCTTCACTCACTATAGAATATAGACCAAAATTAGTCATTCATTAAATGTCCTCATTTCTTCATAGGTTCTCTCATAGAGGTAATTGAATAATATCATACAATCCAGTGCTGATACATAGGAATGTCTTCTTCCTTTGAATGGATATTCTTTTTAAAAGTACCACTGTGCATCTGCTTATCAACAACGATGGCGAAGCCCAAGTTCATAATAAATTGTGGTTTTACCTTTTTATGCGAAATATAACTTTGCCATTCCTTGGCAAAAGAGAATAAACACTGGGGTAAAGTACATACAACATGTCTAAATGATTATCACTTTTCCCCATCCATATATAGATCACTATTTCGGCAAAAAGCCTGCTACAACAAAACTCGGCATCCTCACAGGATGACAGCCATGGATCACACCCTTTGCTAGCGATACTTCCGCTGCATAGCCTTTGACCTTTTCTAGCGACAACCAAATTAGTTCGACTTAGAAATGCAAAGATATCCATATATAAGACAGACTCGTCCTACTCATACAAACACTACGTATAAATCCAGGCCATAGATATACTGAAGCAAGAACAATCTATTCCTACCCAGCCACAGAATAAATCGCAGTAGGCCTAGAGTCGTCTGCGGAGTCCGATCGAAGATGACAGAACTATTTTCAAGGGAAGCAACCCAAAAATGACTTCTCCTTAAGCACTTAAAAAGGAAATACTTTGCTTACAAAATATTTGCAAACATAATAAGAATATAAATGTATTATATTGCAAGATAGTAAAAATTGCCCTTTACAGTCTTACCACACCTCCCGGGAAAAAAAAAAAAAAATTTTTTTTTTTTTAAATACATCTAGGAGCACCGTAGAATAGGCTCACAACGCAAGAATACTGCGCAGATGAAAATATCAGGAATAACTATAATTCCTAATATGACTGGTGAGAATATATATCTCAAAATCTGAGAGAAATTGTTTCCCTACGAATAAATGTTTCCAGGAAGGTGTGATGTACGTATAATACAATTCTGGTAATTATACAATGCATACCAAAAATTCACACTACAATCTTAAATTTATGATTTATGAAGAAACAATCATCAAAGAACAGCGGTGAATTAACATCAATAAACCGCTAAGTAGCGATACCATCATTCTATTATTAAATTACAAATGTGTATCTTAGTAAAGAAACCAAAAAATAACTGTTGTAAAGTTATACATATTAAAAAGATCCAATATTTAACAGTTAAGTGGCATCATGTGGGCATCTGGACAGAATGTCCGCCATCACATTTTCTGAACCACGGATAGCTCGTACCGAAAAATGAAAAGGTTGAAGAGCTATTGCGTATCGAGTTGATCTCGAGCTCTTCAAGTTCTTACTTTGGATAGCCGTAAGAGCTTTTTGGTCAGTTTCCACTACGAAATGCGCGCCCAGAAGGAATCTTTGGAGTTTGAGAATTGACCAAACCATTGCCAATAATTCACGGTCTAAAACCGAGTAATTCCTTTCTGCAGCATTAAGTTTTCTGGATATGTACATTACAGGATGCAGAGTTCCAGAGTACTCTTGCATTAGTGCCGCTCCAATCCCAGTGGATGAAGCGTCACTACGAAGAACAAATGTCTTATCTGTTGTAGGTAACACTAAAATAGGTGGTGATGAAAACATAGTTTTGATCTTCTCTAGTGAAGATTGGCATTCATGAGACCAGTGAACCATGTTAGGCGACCCTTTCTTTAATAGTGTAGAGAGAGGTGCCATGATAGAGGACAGATTCGGAATGAAACGTCCATAAAATTGTATGAGACCTAAAAGACTTCGCACTTGCTTTTTAGTCCTAGGGATAGAGATGTTAAGTATCTTAGTGATATTATGGTCTTCTGTCTTCAAGAAACCGTGACCTACTCGATGGCCTAAGAAAGCAATTTCGCTAAAGCCAATACAAGCTTTAGATGGTTTTGCTGTCAGGTTATACTCACGCAGAGTTGATAATAATTCAACTAATCCTGAATAGTGATCTTCCCAAGTATCGCTGAAAAGACAGATGTCGTCTAGATAAGCAATGACATCTGACCGATACGATAGGATTCGACGCATCATGCGTACAAATGTAGCTGGTGCGTTCATAAGGCCGAAAGGCATAAAATTCCATTGGAAAAGGCCTCTGGGAGTAGAGAAAGCGGTAAGAGGTTTGGCGCGTTCGGATAATGGAACTTGCCAATATCCTTTAGACAAATCAAGTTTAGTGAAAAAATGCGATTTAGAAAGACGAGTAAGTAACTCTTCTAGTAAAGGCATAGGTTCAGCATCGAACTTCGTAACTTGATTCAATTTGCGATAGTCAACGCAAAGACGTATGTTATTGTCTTTTTTTCGAACAATAACCATCGGCGAAGAATATGCAGAAGTGGATGGTTCGATTATTTGTAAATCTATCATTTCATCCAACTCCTTTTCAACCTGTGTTTGGAAATGTATAGGGATAGGATAAGGCCTAACCCTAATTGGAGTATGTTCAGTTAGAACAATGTCATGCTCAATGACATGAGTTTGTCCAGGGATGTCAGTGAGGACATCCTGAAATGTTTGTAACATAGACGAAACTTGTCGCCGTTCTCCTAGAGACAAATCAGGAGAAACAGTAACGTCTTTCCATGATTCACTAGAATGAAGTGGGATCATTGGAAGCGGGAGATTAACATCCGAAAAACTTGTTTCCTCATCCTGTATTACAGACAGTGATGAGTAATGACCATGTTTGACATGATAATCGTCCGTTGCCTGGAAAATAGGCTGTAGATAGTCAGGACGTTCATGGAACTCCGTAAGCATATTGATGTGGAAGGTTTTATGCTTCCCGTTAATATCGACGATGTAGTCAACATCTGAAATTTTCGATATTATATCGTACGGACCTTTCCAACTAATAAGGAGTCTATTTTCACGACAAGGTAGCAAAACAAATGCTTTGTCACCAGGACAAAGTTGTCGTAAAGTTCTCTTCTTATTAGCAAATTGTCTTGCCTTCTGCTTAGCAAACTCAGAAGAGGACGTTGCCAATTTGCATGCTTCGATAATCTTTTGTCTCAGCGCGATGACATACTCGTAAGAAGATTTTGTGTCATCGTCAATATTGTCAGCTGTTATAAGATCATGCAGCAAAGACATTGGGCCGCGCGGTCGCGCGCCAAAGACAAGTTCAAAGGGCGAAAACCCTGTATGTTCATTGGGGACCTCTCTGTACGCGAAGAGGGCCGCGGGTAAAACCCTATCCCAATCTTGAGGATGATCCTCAGTTATCTTCCCTAATAAGTTCTTAAGTGTTCTATTTAGTCGCTCGACCATCCCATTGGACATAGGATGATAGATGCTACTCAAAGATCTCTCTATCTGTAGAGTAGACATTACTTGAGACATGGTATCCGATATCAGTTGGGTGCCATGATCTGATAATATTTCTCCGGGGAATCCCAGCCGAGAAAATATAAGCCAAAGAGCATCTGCAATGTCAGCGGTAGTAATGCTCTTTAGAGGGATAGCCTCTGGCCAACGTGTGCACATGTCTACACACGTTAAGATAAACTGATGTCCTCTAGCAGATTTGATCTTGAATGGACCAATGATGTCTATCGCCATTTTCTGGAATGGACGAATAGGAATATCTGCAGCCTGAATAGGCGCAGCATGACGAGGACCTTTGGATTTGACTTCTTGACATACTTTACAGGATCGACAATAGATCCGTATGTCCTTGTTCACAAAAGGCCAAAAGAAAGCCGCAAGAACTCTTGACTTTGTACGGGAAAAACCCATGTGACCAGCACACTGAGAGTCGTGTGCATGTTGTAAGATCTTAACTCTCAAATTCTTGGGTACAAGAATCTGAGAATGACTTGACTTAGTGGAGTCTTGCACCATACGTACAAGTACGCCATTCTTCATTGTAATCCAAGATTTACAATTTGAATCTTTATTCGGATCACCTTTCGTTACAAGAGTGAAGAATTTCTTAAGAGTCGGATCTTCTTCTTGTTGTTTTATAAACGAGTCACGAGAAATTACCAAGGGATCATCTTGGTTATGCACTTCATTATCTTCAACAGATGAAGTTTCAGGCATATTGAGAGCTTGAGCTCTAGTGACTACTGCATTAGCAGATTGCATATTTTGATTTTCCCAAACGGAAATTTGCTCCGGAGTGCATTCTTTGACTCCGTGAATGCGACCGATGATAAGATCAGCGATCGGATCCGGCAAAAGACATGCGTGTACATCTCCTGTGAAGAAAGGAGTAGCAATCCTAATGATAGCGGTAGAGTATTTCTCTATGGTGCCGCCAAATGTTACGCATTTGACTACTTTGCCTGTAGAATGAGAAGGATCTATGAGTGACTGCCTAACCCCAATAGTTGTGCATCCAGAATCAAAAAGTACTGAGACTGGATTGTCATTTACTAAACCTTTGTGTAAGACAAGAGAACCTCTCCCATCATGCGCGATTGACGCAGGAAGAGCGGGAAGAGGATGGCCACAGCTTAAAGTAGACACTGTGGTTGGCTCAAATAATGTTTTGCATTGGGGGCACTGAGATGCTCTCCCAAAATCAAAAGCGGCACATGCCATATTATTAGAGTCATCATTATCTTTATTTTGTTTATAGGCTTCGTGGGACTCTTGCTGTGCAGAGTTCGCCTGGTAATGAGCTTTATGTTTTTTGAATTGTGCTCTACCTCTGTTATTATTGCCTCTGTACTTATCATTGTTTCCACTATTATAACCTCTACTCGGGTTTGAATCATAGCTCCTTTGGTTACTATCATCATATTCATTATAATGAGTATCTCGGTAATTATGATCCTGTTGTCTCCATGAAGGAAAACTTGGATAGTTTCTAGAATGACTTCCTTTGCGAAAGTTCCTGTAATTATGACCACCCCTGAATCGAGGGCTGTCAGCTCTTCTCCAGGTATTCGAAGAAGAACCCTGAAATGATTGGTTACCTTGGTTCTGATAACTGTAATAGTTACCTTTTTTATTAAACCTATTTTGAGGTCCTTGGAATTTGTGAGAGTGATTAGGGTTGTATGGTGTTGCAGAAGCAACTGGCATACCTTCTTTAACCTTACTGTTGCTAATGGCTACGTCCGGATGTGCAGTGACGTATTGGGTACAATACTGTTCCATTTCTTTTAGAGACTTAGGTTTACGCTCATGTAAGAATTCGAGGAAAGGTTTATTTATACTTGACATAATCTTGTCTCTGAGTATCAAGTCCATAAGGGCTTCATAAGTCTTTTCTGTTTTGGATAGCTCAATCCAACGATCAAATGTAAGTCGTGTCCTTGCAATGAATTCTGAGAATTCTACACCTGCCTCAGGCACCATTGTCTTAAACAACTTCCGATAACCCTCTTCAGACAACTGATACTTCTTTAATAA
This sequence comes from Oreohelix idahoensis, assembly GCA_024509875.1. Classification (NCBI taxonomy): domain Eukaryota; kingdom Metazoa; phylum Mollusca; class Gastropoda; order Stylommatophora; family Oreohelicidae; genus Oreohelix; species Oreohelix idahoensis. The sequence goes on from JAMPIV010015839.1 coordinate 31,744, forward strand.
GGCTGCCCTAATAACATCATAGTTATCTTTGTCAGCCTCTTCAACCAAACTTAAACTAGTCAGAGAATCACCTTTCAGATTTTCTGATAACTGGTTAGCATATTGTGATTTGTCCACATTATGTGCTCGACACGAGCGTTCAAATCTGTTTAGCCAGAATGTTATGTCATCACTGGAAGGGTTGAACGCTGGTACCTTGACCTTGTAAGTAAAGGGTTTACCATTACCACTAGATGCTTGATTAACATTACTTATGTTTGTTAACTTTAACTTTTCTAACTCAAATGCTAAAAGTTCTTTTTGGTGTTCATGTTCTCTTATTGCTTTTTTTTTCTTGAGCTTCAGCTTGTAATTTTCTCTCTTCTGCAGCAGCCTGTAATTTTTTTTCTTCAGCAGCAGCTTCATCTTTTCTTTTCTCTTTTTCCATTTCCATCTGGAATCTTTTTTCATCAGTCTGTATCTGCAATTTCTTTTGTTCATCCTCTCTTTGTGATTTTCTTTCCTCAGCTTCCAATCTTTTCTCCTCAGCTGCTAATTTCTTTTCTTCAATCAATGCTTTTCTTTCTTCAGCAGCAGCAGCAGCAAGTTTTCTCTCTTCTGCAGCTAATGCTTTGTCATATTGAGCAACTGCCCATTCTTCTAACTGCTGACCAGTCTTATCAAGAGCCCTGCCTTGTGTGATAAAATAATCTAAGGTAGACATCTTGTCTAATAAGATCAGTAATTTGCAAAAGTAAATAAATTCACTTTCTTAGTCTTAATCAAAGACCTTGTATGATAACTTTGTAACCTGTGAAAAATAGTAATTAACTATCCCAATCACTGTGGGAAACAAGCCTTACAAAGGTCTTGTATAAATCCTTATATAATAACAGCTATAAGTTGCTGGTTCACTCTATAATATAAGTGCAGTGCACCAGAAATAGTGTTTTATATCATCAACTGTGTACCTTTAGTAATAGCAATTAACTATCAGTTGATTCTTGTACATCAATTTATATGATCAACTATATTTTAAATAGTGTATGTCGATCAGGCACAAAACAAAACAGTTATACAGAAAAACATGAAAACATTTGCGGAAATGAAATAAATAAAATTGGAAAAACAATAAAAGATAAACCGCAAGAGGATAACAAATACAAATAACGCCACAGTATATAAATATAAATTGAGAATAGAACTGAAGATAGAATAGGGTAGACCAACAAATTACAAACAAATCAAAACAAACTAAAGAACAGAGGAATATTACAAAAACAACAATGAGTACAGACTTCACAGCTAACACTAATAGCAACAGCTGTCGCAGCAAATTTCCAATGAAGAAAATTGCACCTATAGAAACGCACACATCAGACCCTCTATTACGTGGGATACTCTGCTGTGTGACACCGCCCAACCGAAACAACAACCCGCTGGATACAAACAAATATCACATATAAATAGTTAAACATAAATACATAAATGCATAAATAGTATGGCAATATGATGTAAATAGAGTGTTGCAGAAAGAATGTGTTGGAATGAAGGCTCAGTTACACTGCCTAATAGTACAGTACTGTGGTACTTTATTAAACAAATACTTCTGGTCTAATTATTTTAAATTCAACACAGAAATAGAAGCTCCATCGTTGATTTGAATGATAACAATCGATGTAGGACTTCTCAGTTCAATAACATTTTCTTTCGCAAACACTGTCAAATATTCTCCAGTCCTGATGTGTAATGTTCTATGTTTCAACCAAGCTCGCTGTGTAACACTGTCAGTTGTATGGCAAATGTCCAATGAACCAAATGTCAACAAACCCTGACCTAGTTACTGCATACTCTCGACAGGACAGGTCACGCTGACATCACTGTAGAGTTGTACTGCTGATGTATTTGTGTGTGTCGTAACAGACCCCAAGGAACGTCTGGTCTCAGTAGTTTACTTCTCAATATGGTCACTGTGCAGGTTGACCCAGGAAGCTGGCCACCAGTTGTTAAACTCTTTCTTTGTGTAGTTGTTAACTCATACTGGCTACTAGTTGTTGAATCATGCTTTATTTGCTAAATGATGTGAATGTCCACCAGTGGATAAATGTAGATGTTGGGACTGGTGTAGTAAAGTGTAACGATTGTCAACTCATCAAACCCAGCACAGTTTTGGTCATACAGGTCATCTTGTCCTGGAACATGATGAGGCTCCGGCAAGAATGTGAGTGTAAACAATGAGTGTGTATCTGAATGTCAGTACGCGAATGGTAGAATGATTCGATAGAGTTGACAGGTTGGTAGTACATCACTCATACTCACACTGTTCGAATTCAAGAAGTACTGGAACTACGGTGGTCTTTTTATAACATTTAATGGGACGCACACTTGGACAGTACGTGTATGGTTACAGGAACAAATGTCGACATAGACAGCATAATGTTGATCACAGGAATATTATCTTAAGTTAGCATTCATGCTTGGCAAATATCATAATGGAGCATTCGTAAATAAGCATTCAGCGTTCCATCATGTAAATCATCTGGCTTTACTGACTGGGCACGTCAGACCATAACCAATACATAGGAAGGCTCCTAGACCTAACCTCGTCTAGCGAATATTCCTTCACGTAAAGTTCAATATATATATATTTCATAATATAGGAATCCCAGACATGGGTTCTCACATGTAGCAGTGATCTCTTGGTTCATCGAGCGATAGTACAGGCATCCCTTTTTCTCACTCGATAAATACAAAGTATATGAATTTCAACATGGCTGTTCTCTCTCTCGTGAGCTTCACTCACTATAGAATATAGACCAAAATTAGTCATTCATTAAATGTCCTCATTTCTTCATAGGTTCTCTCATAGAGGTAATTGAATAATATCATACAATCCAGTGCTGATACATAGGAATGTCTTCTTCCTTTGAATGGATATTCTTTTTAAAAGTACCACTGTGCATCTGCTTATCAACAACGATGGCGAAGCCCAAGTTCATAATAAATTGTGGTTTTACCTTTTTATGCGAAATATAACTTTGCCATTCCTTGGCAAAAGAGAATAAACACTGGGGTAAAGTACACACAACATGTCTAAATGATTATCACTTTTCCCCATCCATATATAGATCACTATTTCGGCAAAAAGCCTGCTACAACAAAACTCGGCATCCTCACAGGATGACAGCCATGGATCACACCCTTTGCTAGCGATACTTCCGCTGCATAGCCTTTGACCTTTTCTAGCGACAACCAAATTAGTTCGACTTAGAAATGCAAAGATATCCATATATAAGACAGACTCGTCCTACTCATACAAACACTACGTATAAATCCAGGCCATAGATATACTGAAGCAAGAACAATCTATTCCTACCCAGCCACAGAATAAATCGCAGTAGGCCTAGAGTCGTCTGCGGAGTCCGATCGAAGATGACAGAACTATTTTCAAGGGAAGCAACCCAAAAATGACTTCTCCTTAAGCACTTAAAAAGGAAATACTTTGCTTACAAAATATTTGCAAACATAATAAGAATATAAATGTATTATATTGCAAGATAGTAAAAATTGCCCTTTACACTAAGTCATAGTGGGATTCTAGTACAAAGTAATACCCCAGACCACGTGTAAGAGGCATCTTAACAAAGTTGCCGAAACTATTTCTCTGAGCCAGAAGTTTATGTGCCCAAAGATATTTGGGGTAAGTTGTAAATTTTCGATTCTATATTTTGCATTATTAACATGTTAAAATTGCTTGTGGATGTCCAAGTTCATACGAGGCTCGCAACCTGAGCATATAGAATGGTGGTTTCATGAAACCCCACTGCAAGAGCTAGTGACGACTTCATGCGGGTTTATCGTAGAGAACCAAAAGCAGAGGTAGTCCCAAGTTTCATATGGAGAAGGGAATGGATGATGACAAAAGTAATGTACATAATTATTATATTAACCTTTTCAACCAGTGCAAATGTATAAGTAAACATCTTTTATTTATATGCAATGGGTGTTTTCCTCTCAATGGGTTAAACATTAATACTCAGAGAGGCCAAAATTCTGAAGAGATGGGATGGTGGAATGAAAGGGAGGGACATATGATTTTCATGTCATATTTGTTTCTCTCTCTTCATGATAATAGTGGGAAGTACTAGTTGGTGATACCAGTCTGTCGAACAAGTGTGTGGTATAAGTGACCTCCAGTCAAAGTTCGACACCAACATCAGACGGGTCTTAAAAGACGATGGACCATATTCGCAATTACCCCACGATACTATGAGAGACGTGGTCACTTGACCAGTGACGAGAAAAACCAGTCCACAACCTGCAAAGAACAAGCATCGGATGGAGCAGAAGCCAACTGGCATCTTACTGGCAGCGAAATACCCATTCAGAGCTGCCAAGTGAACTCTTTTCTTTAAGACAACTTTCCCGAACCATATCCAGATCATCGCCAGTTATAAATTTTTATGGAATAGTCCTATAGCATCCTATAGTTGACTAACTATATGTTATATATATATATATATATATATATATATATATATATATATATATATATATATATATATATATATATATATATATATATGTGTGTGTGTGTGTGTGTGTGTGTATAGTTAGTCAACTAAAGACCTTAGGGTCTTTTATATTTGGACATGCACCATAATATAACCAACTAGGTTGAACGGGACGCGCCTCGCCAAAACGAGGCAACGTTTTATTTAAAAAAAATATAATATGTTTATAAATATATATATATATGTTTATATATATATATATGTTTATATATATATATATATATATATATATATATATTATATATATATATGTTTATATATATATATATATATATATATATATATATGTGTGTGTGTGTGTGTGTGTGTGACAGCGCCATCTTGTCATCGCCATTTTGTCTGTCGTTCTCTACCTTGTTACCACAACATAGCGATTTGGCAGCCATTTTAGCGTTACTCAGTCAGCATCTAAAAATAGAACACTAGTAATGCCGCTGATGGAGTAGCAGCCAATCAGAGAAGAGAAGCACGCAGGCTGGCCGCGTCAGTTGAAATTCTATGTCATTCCTATCGCCAGTCGCGGAGAGAGAACAAGCTGTTGAGATCTGAAGTCTAGTTCAAGCAAGAACATGCCTAGGACTTGTGAACAGATATAATATTATTCTCCAACATTCTGAAGTCCTTATAGTGTTAGAAAGGATATCGGATCATAGGTTCACCATCTTTGTGGCGTAGTATTTTCAGCTATTATATAGTTAATTCAATGTTATTTATTTCGCGTGCGGTTGGTTTTTAGATCCAAATTTATTCAGACATGGCGTGGCTGGAGCAGATGGTCCATGTTCAGGAAATATAACACGTGGCCGGTACTAGAGCTGACATATTCAGTTATTACATTTGTGGTAAATGAAATTAATGGTTAAGTATTTCCATATTGTTTGGGGTTAAGGAAACCTTCAATGATCTTATGTAAATCCGAAACGTAGTCGGTTTGAATAATATTTAATTGTGGCGCGATTTAGATTGTTATATTTATTATCTACGGTATTGATTCCGAAATAGTTTATTTTAGTATGGCGAGTGCTGCAATTTATTAATATGTTACAGCTTACTAGAACAAAGTTATCTGCTTCTTCAGTAATGTTAGACTGATAATGTGGTGAAAGTATTAGTAAGATCGGCTATAGCTAATTGGTGTTAGCTTTCTTAGTTTCATAGTCCTTTATACAGTGTAAAATCTCTAATGGTTATCTGTTGTGCTTTAAATAGCTTTGTTAAGCCATTATTTCTATAAGATTTAGTATTATAATGTAAGGTTACTATATAATTTACAACCACGCAGCTTAGCTGGGTTGTTAGCGTGGCTGTATGCTGTTTTCGCAAGATGGTGTAACCTTGAGAGCACATGGTATGAATGGGCACCTGTAGCTGATTGATCATGGCTGACTGTGATGGGCGCATGTTTTCTGAAGTGTTACTATTTATGCTAATGATTTTCGCTTAGACATTGTTTTATATATTGTTTTTCAGAAAGTCTACGAAAACTGGGTGTTCGGTAGTATTAAATGTTGATCTGTATAAGGCTTTGTGTTGCTTGAATTGTTAAGTCTGCTGCTGAGAGGGTTGCAAGCAACCAATAATTGCAACCCCTGTCAAACGATCCTTAATACAATTTTCTTAGTGCATGGGCCTTGGGTGTGAGGTAGCCACGTCGACATAAGTTCGCCTCAACCACACCTAGCCCTTGTCACACACACACACACACACACACACTTCCTAGAATCGAAGCACCATTCTTCAATTCACATCTCTGCCAAGAGTAATCTTGAGCTAAAGGTAGATACCTTTGAAAACTCTCTGCAGACACTCTGAATTTCGGTCACTGTTGGACCATCACTACAGAGCAAGAGAAGTAAATCTTGTGACAATCCATTAGCAGCTCGAGCACCCTGGTGTATGTATATCAGTTTAGAAAATCTATTGGGGCTAAATTTATTCTTAATTTTTCTTCAGTAATCTTCACGCAATGCTGCATACCAGTTAGTATTACGAAGATTATTTGGTTCCATAGTTGTACGCTGTTTCTGTGAAATGTTCAGTAGCTTTAACAAGGTGAAAATGTTTTAGACTATTTAGTTCATTAGCGTTACATAGTTCATTCATTTCATGTTATTGTTTGCTTGCTTGTATGTTCGATAATGTTCTCCATATAGGTGATGAATAGAAGCGGTAGCAGTAAACATCCTTACTGATTATTACAGGGACCCCAATGATTTTCTGACATCCTGAGTTCCAAGTCCTTGCTGTATTGTCCGTTTTGCATAGGGCTGTGGAGTCAGTGTCGGAGTCCGGGATTCGGAGTCGGTATTTTTTAGGGGAGTCGGAGTCGGTAGAAATGTCTGGACTCTGACCCCGAATTTCATGATTAGTAAATTAACAGTAGTTGAAGTCAAACTTCTAAAATCGACTTGGGGTATTTGGCCGACTCCACAATCCTGGTTTTGCTATATCAACCTAGGTCACACAATGAAACTGCAACAGCACAAATCTGACCTACTAATTAAACAACTGCTGTGTCTATACAACACGTTAACTGCTAGATGCTTAAGTTATGCAAATATTAAATGTAAATTAAATGATCAAATGAAGTTATGGTGTATCGATGTGGACATATTCCCGCCTTACACACCCCTAACACTTACATCTGTTTTAGAAGCCACGGCTAGGGGTTAACTAAGCAAATAACCGAGTAATTACACACATTTAATGAATCACTACGCACAAACTTCAGTGTAAACAATCTAAGTGACCTCACGCTACACACAGCGACGTCTGTTTCAGCTCAGTAAACGGGTGTGGAGATCGTTGAAATTTCTTCTTCTTCTTTGATCCTGAGCCACCGACTGTCAAAGCAGTCATTGGCCATCACGCCTGGTGGCGTCTTGTAGGGCAGTAACAAACTCTTTCCACTTTGCTCGGTCGGCAGTCATCCTCGTGCAGTGCCCCAACTCTGGTTCATTCTTTGCATCTTGGCTTCCTCAGCTCTCCGCCAAGTTGTTTTTGGTCGGCCTCTCTTTCGCTTTCCTTCAGGGGTCCATAGCATAGCTGTTCTTGTGATGGCAACAGGGTCTCTTCTGAGGACGGGGTCAACCCAACTCCAGCGTCTGCCAGCTATAATGGTGTGCATGTCCTCTTGGTTGCTCCGAGTAAGCAGTTCTTGGTTGGTGGTGGTATTCGGCCAAAAAATTTGGAGAATTTTCTTTATACAGATTGTAAGGAAATAGGACAATTTCCACATGTCCTTCTCTTGTTACTCTCTAGCATTCCGCACCATGGAGAAGCACAGAAAGTACTCAGCTCTTATATAATTTTAATTTGGTGTTTGTGCTGAACTGAGAGGACTTCCAGATGTTATTTAGACTAGAAAAAGGCTATCATTTGTTGCTATTTCCGAAACTAATTTTTTTATGTTTTGTTACATAGACAGGGGTGTTGGCCCTGTGCTAAAACCCCCAACCTGAAGGACCAAGAATGCCAGCTATAGTCTGACCCCTACCTGCGCAGACCTGTCCAGCTTGGTAGAACCTGCTAGGAGTAAAACTCCCGCTGGCATAGCACGGGGGGTTGTCAGGGAACTCAAGCCGCCCTACTGCTTCAAGGTATAGGCACCAGTGAAGGCAGTGTGAAAATTTGACCGGATTAAAAAGGTGTCGGACCATCCGTTCCTGCAGTATCGGTTGTGTATATTATTCATAAACAAACTTATAAAAATGTTATGGCTCGTGGCTGGCTAATGTATCTTTGGTCGGTTATTTCAACGTAAACTTTCACGGCTAAAATGTTAGCGATGCTTAGTGGTCGCATCCAGTTATTGATGCATATTAACGTACCAGCAGCCAACATTTCGCTAAAAAAATTTTCAGAGAGGTTAAAAAAGGGTAAAGATAGTTCCATAGCAGATACTGCCGTAGTGTAGTGATGTGTTAGAGACTTCTCTTTACTAGTTCCTGCTTTATTCATGAGGTGGGGTGACCAGATTCCTTCCTCGCTTTCTTGTTTTAATTTAATGATGAGAAATATCCCGTTCAACCTCTGGTGGGTTATAATTAGGATATATATTGTTTTCAGTTCCATATAATATGAATAATTGCCGATACATGAAAGTGGCATCACATCAGTCAAATCTTTGTAAATAGGGCAAATCAAAATTACCAATTTTGCACATATATATAAAAAACTAACAAACAAACTAAATATACCACAACAAGTTAAAACAAAACAAAACCAAACAAAAATATTATTCAGCCGGAGGGGTGTAAAGGCCTGGTGTTTCCAGTTAGATATTTAATTGACTTTCACTTGCCATAAGTCATATGTATTGTAAGAACATCATCAGAACTTCACCTTCACAATTACAAAATATTAACTTTTGTTCTTGTTAAATACTGTTTGACTATATTATGTAGTTCCCTAGGTCTGCCTATTCTTAATACCTTTTCTATGTTTATAGGTAAATTTGATGTCTGCAAATAATCTAATATTGGGATTCTTATTTGTTTATACCTTACATTTTAACAAGAAATGCTCTATATTATTGTCTTGAAGACAGCCTGAACAGTAAGGTTCTTCTGTTCCTTCCTCGCTGCCTTTGCCTTTCGCAACTCAAGAGCAGAAATATTGCCTGGTTTTGGAGAGGCGCGTTCTGTTCAACCTAAACACATGGTCCGTCGGTTTTACTAGGGCACATATCCAAATATAAAAGACCTTGTAGTCTGTTGATTGATCCGTCAGTTCCACATTGATGATCTTGTCATACTACGTCACTCATTCTATTGTGCGCAAACATTCACATTTGTCTTAAGAAATCTGCCACTCAGTGGCGTACTTAGGGGGGTGCGAGGGGGGAGGTCCGCCCCTGGTGACAGCCAGGAAGGGGGTGCCATCGGACACTATTAATATAGTGCTTACTGTTAAAATGTTACTACTAGTGTGTTCCTTTATTGGGGCAGGGGGTGTCATAGGTAACATCCGCCCCGGGTGCCAAGTACTTTAGGGACGCCTCTGCTGCCACTTCTTGATTGTCGTTTTACTTATCCACATTCATTCATAATAAAACAATAAGAATGTACCAGGTAATCGACTATTTACGTGGCTAAAAACATAACAAATAATGACAAAAATTGATATACGGCATAATGGTTACTTTCACAATTGCCTCAAGATTGCAATATGGATAAAACTATGAGTGAAGTTGAAAGTCGCAACCAACATGAAGTGGGTTCAATTCCCAGCGGAAAAGCCTACAGAAGGCTGACACCCAAGTGGGCCGGCCCTCATTAGAGTTTAAGGGAGTTGAAATGGCAGAAACACTTGTCCGATGGGGAGAAACGGACAAATTCTGATGATCACATTGCATCCTGTTGCAACGCTCTGTATAAAGTTTCCTATCATGAACAACTAAGTATTGTTATTGTGGACACAAATATGGCTGCAGTAACGACCGCAAAATGTTTGTTTTAGTTATAAAAAAAGGTACTTCCATCGCAGATAATGCCGTACAGGATTTAAATGTTAGAGACTTCATTGCTATTTCAGATACGGGAGAAATGGAAGACACAAGAATCAGAAACGAGGAGGGAAAAACACACAAAACCACACGAGCCAGATAGTGAGGCAAGATATGAAATACACTATGGAACACGCCACGGCAACACAATATAGACAAACAACGAAGAGGAATCCAGACAGTCAGCTAGTAGTCCTTTTTAGGACCAGTCCTTTTCATGACTAACAACCGGCTAGCATAGAAGAACCTAACGCACAATATACCCCAATTATAACCGCTTTGTTTGAACAGGGTATAACTGCAATATAGTCGACGAACGAACGAACGAACAAACGACTTCATTATACTAGGTTCAACATCGAGACGTGCCTTTCCCTTCCCTAATTCAAGATCGAGTCGGGTACTCATTCACAACTGGGTTGGCTGCAGCAATACATCACTGTCTCGAACCCTGCACCATTTCCGCGTGAGGTCATCACTCTTACCACTCTGCCAATCAGATGCCCTTGTTTTAATTACTTATTTGAAAAAAAAGTGTCAGCAAAAATCTAATGTTGTCATTTGTAAAAAAGGTTGTGAATTGTTTACTATTGTTGTCCGTGTCTGAAATAACACAGTAAAATATTTGTTAGATTAATTGTGAACCAAGAAGCAAAACTAATTTTTTACAAATAATTTTGTAATTAAAACAAGAAAAGAGATAGAAGACGACAAATAGAGAACATAGTGAACAGTTTGACATTATGGGCATGGAAATAAGTCAACAACAGAATTGATTTCAAAAAACCAAAGGAGGTCGGAAGTTGAGAAGAAACATGATCGCCTACTCCACAGCGCATGGTACTTGGAAATGAATTGAAACAAAAAGACATCATAATTATTATTGTCAATGTTGGTCTGTACCACAGATCGATCAAAGCAATGGATGTTATTGATCTGTAAAAACCAAACAGAATAAACAGATATATATATATAACTAGCGAGAGCTTTATCTTCACACATTGTGTTTTATTTTCATTAATTATTCATTCATTCTTTATTTCTTTCACGCTTTATGTTCTGTTCTTTCTTTCTTTATTTTTTGTCTCCTTTATTTCTTTGCCAGTAGCCAGATATGACGTTATAAATTTTGACTTTTTTTCTACACATTTTGAAAGAGAAAATTTTCAATGAAATGGTTGTGACGTAATCATAGTACCAAAATAGTTGCTGTAACCTCGAAGCCATATGTCAGTTCGTGTTCCAGATGGGCAGGAAATTGATTCTCTGCGTATGCACAGATCTTTAATGGCGACCGGCAACTCTGGGGTTAGGACAAAGAACAAAGAAGTATCAAAAATAATGCTTAAATATAATATTGATAATAATTTATTAAGCGTTGCGTAATATCTTAATCTTCTTCTTCCTCGGTAGTTGGGAAGAATAGTGGAACATGGTCCGCCATTTTGCCCGAACGCTATTGAAACGAACCCGTAACGTATCTCTTCGACACATTGTAAGAAGCCGTCAAGAAAAGAAAATGCAGATACAGACCTAACCTCAAGTCCCTTCCACCGCACCCTACCAGTGCCGCCAACCCTAACTGGCACCCTCCCCTAACCCTCCTTTCCCCTTAAAAATGACGTCAAGACACGAAAATGCAGATATAGACCTAACATCAACCCCCTCCCCCTGCTCCGCACCAGTGTCGGCACCCGCCTCCCCGAACCTTAATCGGCACTTTCCCCTATTCCTCCTCGCCCTAATAAATGCCGCCAAGAAACGAAAATGCAGACATAGACCTAATCCACCCCGCCCCCTGCTTCACATCAGTGCCGCCATCCGTCCCCCAACCCTAATCTGCACCTACCCCCACCACCTTCCCCCCAAAATACCATCAAAAATTGTCCCACCTATGTACCTCATACATGCCACACTTAAAGGTTTACCCATAATCTGTACGGGGTGTTTGCGTTTTCAGATGTGTACGGGCCGTACACGGGTCTGTACGGGTTTTTTCGCCTAATTATTAACCCTTTCAGCACCATTATGACGTACGCCATACGGCATAAATCTTGACAATTTTTGTCGCTGTGCCGTACCGAGTACGTCACGGAAGTAGTGCGATACCTCGTTCCCATACACCTATAAAACGTACGTCCTATTTTAAAAGCACCAGAACTCTTCTGTTTACAATCGTATCGGCAATTGCTGGGCATAATCGGATTCAGCATTGAAAAATCTGGCCACTAAGCTTGAAACGAACAAAATATTTTACTGCTAGCGAATACGGTAGAACTGATAATAGTGATTTTACAAAAGCGAAAGTTACAAAATTTTGCCATACGCCGAATCATAAAATTTTGTGGAAAAAGAGCACGAAAATTCTTGTTTGAGTTGTACCAAAAATTTGCTTCAACTCGAAGCCATTATGACAAGTTCTTGTTACTGAGATCTGGTAGGATCTTTAATTATTGCCGTCGAGTATGCACAGATATTTTAATTTCGTACCATTTAGAGCTAACTCTGGGGTTAGGTTTACGGACAAAGAACAAAGAAATGTAAATTTAATAATAATAAAAACAAATTATTGGGTAGGCCTAATATTCGGATTAACGTCGCCGTAATGCTCTGCATGTATTTTCGTACCATTTAGAGTTGATTAAAGTTACAGTTGGGGTTAGGGTTAACCCGAAATTAAATGGCCCGAAAACGCTATTGCGGACGCAACGGCGACCGTCATTCCGATATGACCAAATTATGAAACTGAAAAAAAAACCCACAAAAGCAAGGCAAATTTGCATCTTAACCAGGTCAGAGAAAAGTTTATTTGGAGTTACTTCTCTTCTTAGTTTTAATTTCGTTTCTTTAAAAAACAATGTGATTTTGCCTTGGGTGATCATCATTACGGTCATCCAATGATTTATATTTATTAAATAATTAATTACTATCAATGTTTGATTGACACTAAAATTCGTATGGGTATAACGGCTATTCCAATTTTTGAAGTTCGGTAGAGAATATATAATATTGCGCCAGTTTATATTTTCATTGCTAGCTTTAAAAAATATATAAATATATATATATATATATATATATATATATATATATATATATATATATATATATATATATATATATATATATTTGATTTAAGATTCCTAAACCTAACCCATAACGCTTATTACTGGTCTCTTTAGATCTATACTTTTATAAGGCACTATAGAACACACACCAAACTGTTCTTCATTTCCACCATAAATTGTATTAATTTCTTTTGCAGAAATAGACTAAATGATGATACAGTCACAGCTTTTCTACAATACCGGTACAAAATAAATTCTAACTCTTGTTGTTTAGGTTTTAAAGCAAGTGAAGACATGCTTAAAAAGGCAAAGGGCGCATGTCACTATGATGGTGCAGAACCATCTAATTGAATATATTTGTACATTAATTAACTCTATTGTTACGTTTTTCAGTCTGTACAGGTTTTGCGGGTCTCTGTACAGGGTTTTTGGATTTGTTGTACAGGTTTTTCATGTCTGAGGTGTGGCATGTATGATACCTTCGCTTTTACATTTGTCATTTCGGACGTAACAGTATAAACGCCACAATTATATACACTGTGCGTAATCAAACCCACTTGCCAAAATAGACCAACATGGCGGGCTCCAGTTCACTATCCTTCTTATTGGCCTCTTTCTCTTGTTCAAGTACCATGCCATCAAGTGTAGGCGAGCATGTCTCTCCACATCTTTCTCTTGTTCAAGTACCATGCCATCTAGTGTAGGCGAGCATGTCTCTCCACATCTTTCTCTTGTTCAAGTACCATGCCATCTAGTGTAGGCGAGCATGTCTCTCCACATCTTTCTCTTGTTCAAGTACCATGCCATCTAAATTAATATAAAACAAACATAAAGGTATTTTTTCAGGCACTCGTAAGAAATAAAGAAGTAGAACACTAGACAACAGAAAAACAACAGACGTGAGTGGCTTACCCAAGATTCGAACACCGGACCTTCCGTGCGACAACCCCGCCTAACCATGCAAGCGAATCACACTATCATCCCTGCCATCTACGCATCACCGAAAAATGATGCTTCGATGACAGGTCACTAGCGCGAACCGAAAGACATAACACCGGAAGTTTACCATGGGCAGTATAGCTCACCAATGACGCAATCACTTCTGTTGTTTCCCTATTCTACAGTATAGGCCAGTCCACACAAGACAAAGAGACCTTAATACTGTGTCCAGTACATGATAGTAGACTTAGAACAGTAAGAACAGGACAGAGGGTAGGTTTTTTGGTATTGTATAAACATTTATAACACATAAGGAAGGGAAACCCGAGGCCTGTAAACAGTAAATTAATATGAAACAAACATAAAGGTATGTTTTCCACATCTTTCTCTGCGTTTGTTGCTGTAACGTCATTGTATGTCGTCTTGAAACTTCTTCATTAGCTTCTTTGTTTAGTTGATGAACTCTTAGCTCTTTCCATGACTTCTATATGCCTGTCATGACTACTGCCAGTTCCCTCCTCAATGTGTTGTTTTGTTTAGGTCTTTCTCTGCCTTATTTACATTGGGCATTCCAGGTCAAGAATTGCTTTATAACATTATCAGGTGTCAATAATATTTTATCCTATCTAACGCCAGCCACATTTACTCACACTTGGTTCCCCTGGCACATGCCTGGTTGTTGCCGTCAGTGCCACATTGGTGATCTTCTCATGCCCTGTCAATTCTTCTATTTCTTGTAATCACCCATTTGTTAAAGTTTGCAGTTGTTTAGTTGTAATTGTTCTTGTTCTCCACGCTTCACAGCCATACAATTATAATACTTCAACTACTGAGTTGCAGATTCTGATTTTTGTGCTGGGCTTGATTTCTGTTTTTTATTTTCCAAATACAACGAAAGCTTCTCTAGCCTGCTGTACTCTTATTTTGATATCACTGTCTGTATTTCAACCGTTGTCAATATTGCTGCGAAGGTATTTTAATTGTGAACGAATGTTTTTCGAGTGCAATTTTTCTGTCATTTATTGCATGCATTCTTATAAACTTTGTGTTTTTTAAGCTCTTTATTTTCAGTTGCAAATCCTTTGACCTTTCATGAAGTATTTTTGTTGTGTTTGGCATCTAGTTACAGTTATGGGTCAGAAAAGCCAAGTCATCGGTAAATTGTAGATCGCCAAGCTGTTTTATCAGTGTCCTCTGAAGTACATTTCGATTGGCTGATGTCGATGTTTTGATTATCAAATCTATAATCTTGAAGAAAAGAAATGGTGACAAGAGGCTCATTTGCTGCACCCCCGTTCATACCGAAAAGGATTATGTAAGCTGCTCTTCATGAAGAATTCGGAATTTCATGTCCTCATATGTTGTCTTTATTATATTTCAGATTGTCTTCTAACTTTTTCTTCTCATTATGTTATTGATTGTTTCTGTTTTTAATACATGCATAGTTCTAGTGTTCATTGTGATTAGAACGTCTCCATATATCTCATTCTATATTTTTAGTGATTTTCTGTAATTATTTCATCTGTCAGTTGTTGAAGCGCTTGGTACTTGTTGGACACTGTATTCACAGGTTTGTTTCTTGTTTCTTGATCTCTGTTGCGTTCCATATTAGAGCTGTTGTCTGTGGCTATGCATTTTCTGGCTACTACTCTCTGCCATTAAATACATAAGTGAATATGATTTACCTGTTGCGTACCTTAGACCAGTGGTCTGCAACCAATAGTTTATCATCTGCCAATAGATAACAGGGGTGATTTGTTAGATCTCTGGGTGACCGGGAGATGGATAGAAGGAATGTTTATGCTAGGGGAAAATTTGGACTAGCATTCCATCAGGCTTTCAAAAGCTCGGTTTCCCCAGGATTAAAGCTGCTTTTTCAGCGTTCCTGTCAAAAACCCACGAGCTAACCTACCAAAATATACTTTATTTGTGAACTTCTTGGTTGTATACCGCTACCTTTGACCTATGCCGACCATAAACTGTAACATGTGACTGCTTAATATCTTTCCATTTATCTGAATCCGTCTATGATGAAGATTAATATGGTATTAAAAGATCACATATGTGGATCTGATCAAGAGAACCAGACTTATATCTTTGACAGAAGAGGTCAGGAAAAGTCGCTCATATTGGATACACCACGCTATGTGAAAAAACAGCTGATAACAATACAAAGCAGTCTTTATTCTGGAATCATCAGGGAAAGATAAATGGAAGGAATCCAAAACACAGAGAATTGAAATGGCGACGACATAAAAGGTATAAAAACGACATGGAAACATTTTTAACGGATGTCACAGGATAGGAAAGCTTAATATGAGCCTATTGAAGGTGTTTATCCCTCCCTTCACCCAAGGAGCTCACCCCCTCCCCTAAGGAGTTCCAGGACAGTGAAGTGAAAAGAAGAAGAATAGTCTATTCTCAAGCTGTAGTACAATATTTACACAGTATCGTCTTCTGAGTTCAGTTTGTTAGTAGGTAAATGATCTCGTTACACGCCTGTTGAAGCATATTTGGAATATGGTGTTAGGCGCATATTTTCTTGACCAACGGCATACTAGGGGTGATGTGTTCAGCATCACGCCGGCCGCCTTGACCTTCCAGAAGTTGCTTTTGTACCCAATTCATGAGGCTGGGTCGACCCTAGAGCTGTTTGCGGTCTAAAAAATCCCACCTCAACTGGGGATCGAACCATGGACCACCAAGCTAGGAAGCAAGGGCACTAATCACTGCGCTACTGCAGCTCCCCTGAGTTCAGTTTGCCGTCATGCTAACTCTGCTGTCCTGTCGCACAGTTTATCGTCATGTTAACTCGGCTGTCCTGTCGCTCAGTTTACTGTCATGTTAACTCTGCTGTCCTGTCGCTCAGTTTGCCGTCATGTTAACTCTGCTGTCCTGTCGCTCAGTTTGCCGTCATGTTAACTCTGCTGTCCTGTCGCTCAGTTTACTGTCATGTTAACTCTGCTGTCCTGTCGCTCAGTTTGCCGTCATGCTAACTCTGCTGTCCTGTCGCACAGTTTGCCGTCATGCTAACTCTGCTGTCCTGTCGCACAGTTTACCGTCATGTTAACTCGGCTGTCCTGTCGCTCAGTTTACTGTCATGTTAACTCTGCTGTACTCTGCTGTCCTGTCGCTCAGTTTGCCGTCATGTTAACTCTGCTGTCCTGTCGCTCAGTTTAGATACTCTATCATGGGGAGTGAAGTGTTAGAGACTTCACTATACTAAGTCCAGCATCGAGAGGTGGGGAGACCAGTTCCCTTCTTCGCTGCCTTTTCCTTCCCTAACTCGAAGAGCAGAGTCTGGTACCCATTTACAGCTGGGCACACTGGAGTGTGCTGGTACCATGATTCGAACCCAGCACCTTTGCTGCGAGAGACCACCGCTCTAAGAACATATCAAATAATGCAAACAAAATAAACGGCAATAAATATGGTCGGAAAAAATGCATCATAGCGAATTATGTCTGATTTAGAGAATTGTTATAATTATGTTTTGAAATCATCTGTTCTCAAGTTCACATGTGGTCTTTCAGTTCTGGAGTTGCCTTAGAGCGTTATCTAACCCACCTGGGACTATATGCCAGCCAAGTTGCTGCTCCGTAAGTGTGCAAAAAGATACAGACAGAGCAGACGATCAGCACTCGGAATCTTCACAGACCAGCTCGGAAATGAATGTTTTTATGTTCTTGTTTGACTGGTGAGGTAGAAAAAGAGGCTTGAGAAGAAAATGTTTCTCACTTTGATCTTAGCAGAAGGGTCTTCATGGAAATAAAGAAAAAGCAAGGTGAACATTCTACGGAGAGTTGCGACGACGCAGACAACAACAGAATATTGTACATTAGAGCAGACAGCTTGAACGAAGGTGGGAAAGCTACCTTGAATAACAACTTGAAATCAGGAGTGCTTTCAGCGAGCAAAGTCAAGGCAACGAGAATGATCAACCGCAAGGATAATCTTGGCACATTCGTTAACGTAAAAGAAAAGTTTAAGATTAATTCTGGTGCCGGGTCTTTCCAAAATGGCACTGAAAAATTGTTTAGCACAAACATAACTGCTGGATCCGCTTTCACCGATCTGGAGAAGGATGATGAATCTACCAGCAACGATCTACAACTGGATCGGCAATTTGACATATCGAATTTCAGTTGTACAAGCAATCTGACGGAAATAAATTATGAGAACTCTTACGTCATTGATTCCATGTCAATGTATTCTGGCCGCGCCTTACAGACTGGTGGTCATCGGACTTTTAATGCTAAATTGCAGAATATAAGTGCAAGAAAAAGATCGTTACTTCGCATGGACTATGCTGAAGTCATTAGTGGTAATAGAAATAGTAGAGACACCAGGGTCCCACAACTGCCAAAATATGCCACATCTAAAGTCGATCACATCTACTGTAAGACACACACATTGCATTTTACTGAGTGCATTAGTAACACGTCTTTAGAAACGATGATGGTCTCTTCATTTAGCGGAGACACAGATACACATGACCAGAGCACAGTGAAACAAAATTACAACCACAAAGTTTGTAAAAGTAAACGTTTTATCACAAGAGTGAGTGAAGACAACTTTCACCAGCTTAGCGTAACTCCAGGTTCGACGATGGAAATGGGGAGTGAATTACACTCCACTGCTAGTGCCATTACAGAAGCTGATGGGGAATTTGAAAGAGCTGCCAGAAAGTCTAAAGAGAACACACAGGATGTCAATGCCAACAGGAACAGAAGCAAAGGTAGGCAAGCATTTCTTCCTTTGTTCCGTGTTCATGACGATGTTTGGAATACCAAATTCATTTAAATGGTTTATATCTTTCCACCTATCTGTCTTGCCCCAATATGTATCTTTGCAAAGAAATTTCTAATCCTTTTCTGAATATTTTCTGCCCGGCTATGTTTGTTTGTTTGTTGTGTTTCGGTCATCATTATCATCATCCTGCAGCTCCCATTGGAGCATACGTCGTACGCCGAGCTAGCCTGTCCTGTCCTGTCCTGTCCTGCGCCATTTGTCTAAGTTCATTCCATGTCTTCTTTATCCTTGCTTAAGTCTTCTTTAATTTCTTTCAGGAAATGTTTTTCAGTTCTTTCTCTTTATTTTCTACCTAAGGTATTCCAGAATAAAGACTGCCTTGTAATGCTTTCATCTGGTTTCCTCGGTATGTTTTCTATACCTCGTGAGGGTCTTTTCCTCCCCTCTTATTTCACAGGTATTTGTCTTGCACTTCCCACCAGTTCCACATTGGTGACCTTGCTACATCATTTAATTCCTTCTGTTACATGCACGCACCCATTTATCAGTCTGTAATTTCTATCGTTTTTGTTGTTGTAGTTATCCATCTTTCAATGTTAACATGACCACTAACATGACATCTGAATTAACATTTATTGTACGTGTGTGTTTGATTTGATTACTTTTCACTTCCATATATTTTAAATTGCAAGGAAGTCCTAACTTGCCTTCTGTATTCTTTTTTCATTATTGTCAATTCATTCAAAGCCTCTGTTTAGACTGGTTATATTTTTCCTTTCTTGGTGTTCAAAAGAAACTGTCTCTTAAATGATTACCCTGGCCTAGGCATTTGTTTTTGACATATGTATAATCATAATTATCCACAGCTTCCCAAGGAGCAAACTCCTTCAATAAATTTATACCAAATGCACCTGTCCTTTCCCATCTATTCAGGATCTTTTCGTATTTTCCATATCTATGTATGTCTCAAGTTTTCTTCTATATGTGGTTTTTTTTTTTTTTTTTTTTTTGCACAAGCCGTGGCTTTGTGGTGAGGGCGCGTTGTCTGAAGCAAGAGAGCTTTATCCCTCGTTTTCTGGTCACAACATTTCTTAGTTTTGTGAGAAGATCTGCATAGTACTGTCCATTAACTGTGTTGCCACGAGGCAGATAATCTTTCAAAAGGACACCTTTGCCGTCCCAAAAAACAGTCAGCATCACTTTTCCTGCAGATTTCTGCGCCCTCGGCTTGACAGGTGTTGGGGAGCCCGGGGTTTTCCATTGCATGCTGGCAATTTTGGATTCGCGGTCATAATGGTGTACCCAAGTCTCATCTACTGTCACCATGGTCTCCAAAAAATGTAGGTGTTTTTCCCTGAAACATCAGAAATTTTATCACAGCTCTGGCCTCCTTCTTTTCCATTGTTTTGTCAAATCTTTGGAGCAGCAGATCCGGTCAATAGGGTACATTGCGCCGAGCACCGTTGCGGGAAAACCCACTGAAGAAACAAAAGCGTAATTTACATATTCAGTGCAAATATGATGAACTTTAAATGTGCCAAGTTTCATCTTCCTCCTATGACTCCTTCATGGTCAGGCCCAAGACTTATGTCAATCCCCTTGTATGTCTGTCTCAAGTTCTCTTCTGTATGTGTTTTTTTTTTTTGGTGTGGTGAGGGGCACTTTTTTTCTTCTAACCCTGGGAATTCCAGAACATAGACTGATTTGTAATGCTATAAATGGTGATTCTTAATGTGTGTCCTATCCTCTTATCATCTTCTGTTCCTCTGGCGTTTGTCTTGTTCTTTTCTTTGGTCCCCAGTTCCATATTAATTATCTTACCATTCCGTGTTAATCCTATTCTACGTAAGCACCCTGTTATGATAGTATGTAGCTTTTTGTTCTATTTTATCTTATTCTCCACGTTTCTGAGCCATATAACGTTTGTGGAAAAAACAGTAAAAGCGAAATAACCGTTATTATAAAATAGATATAGACGGAGAGTAGAAGTTATATACCTTATGATAAAATAGAAAGAGTAATACACGAGTTACGTTCTTTAGAATTAATTCCCTTGGACAAGTAAGAGGGGACTGTAGAAAATTCGAATAAGTTTTGATTACGTGGTATAGCTATTAATTAAAGCAGGGAACACTGGTTCTTAGAGACAGTCTGTGCATAGCTGCTGAACAGTGCAGATCATGAAGTGAGACTTGCGAGTAGATAAAGTTGAGTTTATCGCCAGCGTGAATGCGCTGCGGATCTGTAGAGAAGAGATGTACAACTGCTGTCGCCAGATGTTGAAGTTAAGTCATTATTTGAAGTACACAGATATTTTTCTGAAGGAAATTTTTGTAGTAAAATCCATGGACATTTTTGAGATGTCCAAGTACGTAGGTTTCGCTATTAAGAGAATCAAGATCTTGATGGACTGTGACGAATTGTCCGTCAGCATTTTTCACACTTGGACCCCAATATGGCTGCTCTATAGCGTATCACAAAAAGATTGTCAGCTGTAAACAATAATTCTAAATTTAACGATGTGAAAAATGCAGCATAATTTTTTTTTAGGGAATCCCAAACAATGTGGTAAGTGGCTAATAGACATTGATAGATATGCCTTATCCATTGATGCCGTAGAGTACGACAAAAGAAGATTGCACACCTCTCCTGTGACGGACTAGTCACCGACTTCATCCGCCGAGGATAAAACACGTTCCCTATGCAGCATTGGAACGACTTAAAGAAAGAGTTGAAAAGAAGATAATCTGATGTGACGGATAGTTACTTTGATTGGACGTTGTTTAGGAAGATCAATCAAAAACGAGATGAGACGACACAGATGTTCAGTGATAGGTTGCTGAATTTGGCAGAAGAAGCATTCCTGGGTCAAGACATAAATAAACAGGAAGTAGAAAACAGCTTGTAGGCTTGGTATCGTTCGCAAGGACCCATAGAGCCATAAAGAAACAATCCTATTAGCCATAGATTAAAAAATGGCAGGAAAGGAAAGGATCTTCGACCAAGAATAAACAGCATATACTGGTAGAACGGCAGCATATCAGGAAGATGAAGAAGAAACCATGAAGCCAGGACTGTGTCAACAAACAAGGATGGCGAGACAAAGACAACACAATCGAACATACCACAAATCGAGATAAGTGCACAAAAGGATATGTTTTTTGTGGAAAACAAGATCATAAAGCCAGAACGTGTAATCAGATATATCAGGAGCCACGACATCCATCGAGAAAAACATTCAGGAGACCTCACAAAGCCACGTTTGGGACGAAATTTAACATCAGACGAACACCTTGGACTTTTGCCCGTCTACACTCTCCGACCAAACTCTATGTTGTTAGTCGGCACGTTTCTTCTAATGCATTTTGAATTGGACGGGAGAAGTTGAGCAGCGAGGCCGACGCCTTTTCATGTCCCCTGAGCGGCTCCGTTTTAGGACCCTATACGGGCCCTGCTGCTACACAAAACTCCCCTTCAGCCGAGAGACCTTAACTCTTTTATCCTGTATATCGGAGAAACTCTTCGTTTTCCACGTGTCCTTGGCACGGACAGTCCCGCCGAATCTTTGTAGCCACCTGCACGCAGGATGACAGGGATCAGAGGCTTTAAGTGGGAACATCTTTCCTATATAAGAAAGCTCTAGACATCTTCCTATTTACTAGCAGTGAATATTCGAAATCATCGTAATTCGGTCACGAAAAGTCAACGGATACTTTTTCTATTTTAGGTAAGCGACACTTGGATGATTAGTGTTTATAACTGATTGGGTCATAATATAAGCATATGCTAACTATTTGAAATAGATATGGGGTAAATATCTTTATAATTTTACTATGTGAAGTGTGTTGCTAAGCAACGCAAAGTTAGGATGTAGATAATCTCTAGGAAAGGAAAACCAACATGAAGTTTTACTTGAGGTTAATTCATCTATAAATTAAGGCTTTTGTCCTCACAGATCTTTTGTGTAAATTGGTAGAGATTGTTGTATGGCGGGCTTCCAGAAAAAGGGGAATGCCCCCGTGGCACGTGCACATTTTACCTTTTCATTTATCATTACTTTATGATTATTGTTTGTGGCGATTCTTGCACTTTATTCCAGGCGGATTATAATAGCAGCCTGAATAGTTACGTATATAAATATATACATTTTTCTGAGCTCCCTGTTGTAAACGAGGGTCCGAGCGAGTTTGTTTTTTAAACATCTGCTCGCAGTCTACATCGAAAAACTGTTTATTTACTTTTCTTCGTGCGAAGAGAGCCTAACTTTGAAGGTCAATTTGGGCGGATCCGACAGCAGTTCACGGATCCGCCATTTCAGAACTTATATATTTGTGCTCGAGGTAGCCATGCAAGACTGTTAGTCTTATATTGTCCAGAAATCCAGTGACGAAGATATATTGTGGGAGCCGCAGATTGGCGGAACTTCTACCTACAATAAGTATTACTGCAGGGTTGATGATAACCTATTTAACAGAAGTACACGGCCGACGTCAGAACGAGGCCTGTGCTTTCGGCTATTATACTACAGCCTGATATGTGCAATTGGCGGGAGTGCCAAGTTGCACCTGTGTGTCAAGGTAACTAAGGCATCTGACGCGTTTAGTCAGAGACGCCAAGGGCGACGCTACGAACTGTCATTACTGAAGAACTTTGCTATTGACCATGCACGTCTATTCTGATGTTTACCTTTTTGAATGCCAAATGTATACCTATCGATGTCAGGTCAGCATGACCTTGTTACACTGACTGTTCCTGTTGATATTATGTGTGTTCCCGTCAATAAATGTCTTGAAACATGCCTGCAGTGTCAAAGCATCCTTGATTACTGCATGTGAGAGTATGGGTTGCAGGATCTACATCTATACGAGCCTAAACACATTCGCGTCTTCATTCGCACCCACACTCAATTCATCATACGCTCGCACTACACATCTAACAACATGTATACTGTCTTGGGCCAGTGATCACCTCAACAAGAAAAAAAGTCAGTTACAAGTGGCCACAATTCAGAGCACCTACTAACGGTCTTCAAAGGTATCTACCTTTCGCTCAAGATACTCTTGGCAGAGATTTGAATTGAAGAATAATATTTCAATTCTATGGAGCCTCATAGGAATTTACGAAATCAAGTACTACATTTGGTATAATCCAAGCCATAATAAATTTTTAAAATCTTCTCAGACCTTCTATGAGGAGAAAAAATGTTGCTCGGATGATGAACCCCCGACTGATTTAAGTCAGTAAAATATTATTTCAATAGCTCTATTTATAGCTATTTAACGTGACTTAGACATACAAGTGAAGTTCACTCAAAAATTATTAAATAAACTATAAATGTGTATATATACAGATAAAAATTTTTTAAATAATAAGTTATATTTAACAATGTACAATAAATAAGGAGGAGGAGTTCTATAGGGAATATTCCTTTAAAGATTCATCATAGGTATTGATCTGGTTTGAAATGTTTGTTTTAAGAGTTCACTTGGCAGCTTTAAGTGGGTACTTAGCTGCCAGTAAGGTGTCTATTGGCTTCTGCTCCATCCGATGTGTGTTCTTTGCAGATTGTAGACTGGTTCTCTCTCGTCACTGGACAAGTATGGTGGCTGTAACACGTCCTTCGTAGTATCGTGGGGTAATTACGAAGATGGTCCACCGTCTTAAAGACCCGTCTGATGTTGGTGTCTAGCTTTGACTGAAGACCATTTGTACCACACACTTGTTCCACAGACTAGTAAAACCAATTGGTACCACCGACTATTATCATGAAATGAGAGAGAAACAAATATCCCTCCTGAGTATTAGGTCTCCTGATACGAAAATCAGGTGTCCCTCCCTTTCATTTCACCATCGCATCTGCCTCAGAACTTTACCCTCTCTGAGTATTAATGTTAATCCCAGTGAGCGGAAAACACCCATTATATTTATATAAAACATGTTTACATATACATATGCAGTGGTTGAAAAGGTTAATAGAATAATTATTTACATTATTTCCGTCATCATCCACTTCCTGCTCCATAAGGAACTTGGGACTACCTATGCTTTCGGTTCTCTATGAGAAACCCGCATGAAGCAGTCACCAGCTCTTGCAGTGGCGGTTCATGAAACCATCATTCTTTATAATGAGACTGCCAGCTTCGTATGAACTTGGATATCCACCAGCAATTTCTACATGTTAATATTGCCCGAAAGGGGACCAAAGAATAGTAACACTGTACCCTACCAGGCATGTCGTAAAAAGTGACTAAGGAGGGTTGGGCATGGGGCTAGTTCCCCATCCCGTAAAAATCTGTTTACCAAAAAACTTCAACAAACGATGGACAATTTAGCTATAGAATATAAATCAACACAGCCGTCCAAGAGAGAAGAAGGTCCTCTGGAAAGGAGGCGCATGAAGCAACCCAGAGAAAGCCGAAAGAGGTCTGGGTTGTAGACTAACCTTTTCTTCGTCTGGAAAATCTAAAGGATTAGCACCCGGAATGTTCGTACTCTATATGAACAAAGGAAAACTGCACAGGTAGCAGCAGAAATGAGAAATTACTTGATTGATATCAAGGGTCATCGCGAGACACGGTGGAAGAGCATAGAGAGGAAGAAATTTGTCACATGAGAAAAGGTGTTGTCCTCAGAGCATGAGAATGAAAGTGCCCACCACAGTGAAGGGGTGGCTCTAATGCTGTCTAGAGAAGCACAGAGGGCACTTGTAGAATGGGAAGCAAGGTGACCTCGAATTATACCAGAAACGTTTAAAACAGCCAAAAAGAAAATAAATTTAAACATCATCCAGTGTAATGCACCAACAAACGATAAAGAAGAATCTGTGAAAGAAGAACTTTACGCCTGACTACAAAATGTCTTGGATAAAAAGAAAAGAAAGGACATTGCAATGTTGATGGGGAACCTAAATGCAAAAAAAGGAACAGACATCACCTGCTTTGAAAAAATAATAGGAAGGCAAGGATTAGGTGTGATGAACGAGAATGGGGAATTGTTAACTAACTTCTGTGCTTCAAATTAACTAGCTATAGGAGGTAGCGTATTTCCACATAAAAGAATACATAAGGCAACATGGATATCACCAGACCACAGAACGGAGAATCAGATTGATCACATGCATACATAAGAAGTTTAGGTCATCATTGCATGATGTAAAAGTATATAGAGGAGCAGATGTGGTATCAGATCACCATCTTCTGTTAGCCAAAACAAAATTAAAACTTAAGTAATTTGCAACATCACATAGCTATAGACAACAGTTTAATGTGGAATATCTAAGAAATCAGGAAATAAGAGAAGAATTTTCAATCACAGTATCCAACAAATACCAAGTACTCCAACAGCTGAAAGATGAAGCATATACGGAAGACCACTGGCAACAAGTAAAATATATGGAACGAGACATGTGGAGAAGTACTGAGAAAAAGAGAACATCAGCACAAAGCATGGATAACAACAGAAACCAATAGAAGACAGGAAAAATAAGAAAGCAGATTTAAACAGCAGAACCAGAAACTCCAAAGCCAAGGCTCGTGAAGTGTACATAGAATGAAACAAAGAAGTAAGAAGAAACATCAAAAGAGACAAGAGGAAGTATATTGAAGAGTAGGAAAGGGAAGCAGAGGAAGCTGCAGCCAAAGGAAATATGAGGGACCTGTACAACAACACAAAGAAGCTAACAGGGAAATATAAGCAGGCAATGGCCTCATAAAAGATAATAATAGAAAATTGCTTAATAATTTACAAGAACAAATGACGAGATGGACAGAACATTTTGACGAACTTCTCAATGGAACAGCTTCAACTAATCCCCCAGACATCAAGCCAGCAGAAGAGAAGCTACAAATCAGCTGTAAACAACCAAGTAGAGAAGAAATAAAGAAAGCCATAAAGTTTCTGAAAGATGGAAAAGCAGCTGGTCCAGATGGCATTCCAGCAGACGCCATCAAAACAGATATTGATACTTCTACAGAGATATTATACAAACTACTGGGCAAAGTCATCTTTAAGAATCACCCTTAAGAGATTAAAAGAGTCCATAGACAAGCAACTGAGAGATGAACAAGCAGGTTTTCGACAAAACAGATCCTGTATAGACCAGATAGCCACACTGAGAATAATAGTGGAACAAAGCCTGGAATGGAATTCACCGCTATACATCGGATTTGTGGACTATGAAAAGGCATTTGACAGTGTATAGATATATAATCGCTCTGGGAATTGATGAGGCATTATGGAGTTCCCATGAAGATCGCTAAATAAAGAAGATCTATGAAGGCATGACAAGCAGAGTTCTTCATGAAGGACAACTTACATAACCTTTTGAGATTAGAACGGAAGTGTGACAGGAATGCCTCTTGTATACATTTCTTTTCTTACTAGCAATAGATTGGATTATGAAAACATGAAATCACACAACAAAAAATATATATCAATGGAATCGGACTAAAAAGCTTGATGATCTGGATTTTGCAGATGCCTTGGCTCTTCTGTCCAATAACCATAATCAGATGGAAGATAAAATAATAATACTTGATAAGAGGTCACAAGTGGGTCTGAAAATACACAGGGAAAAGACAAAGATAATGAGAATAAATGCAAAAAAATGATAACAAGGTTGAACTTGAAGAAACACCACTAAAAGATGTAGAATCGCACACATATCTTGGCAGCAATATAGACAAAGTTGGAGGGACAGACAATGATATCAAAATAAGAATACAAAAAAGCAAGAGGAGCTTGCATTGCATTGGTAAACATATGGAGATCTAGAGAAATCAAGTCCAGCACGAAAATAATAATCTTCAACTCAAATGTCATATCAGTCCTATTGTATGGCTCTGAAACATGGAGAACAACAAAACAACAACGAAAAGACTACAAACGTTCATAAACGGGTGCTTGCAAAGAATAGAAGGATTGAAATGGTATGACAAACTGATGACAAGAGCCAGACAAGTGCCTGTGGAACAAGAGTTAGAAGAAGACGCTGGCGATGGATAGGACACATATTGAGGAAACCTGTTGATAGCATTACAAGGTGGTCCTTGTTCTGGAATCCCCAGGGGAAAGAGAGGCAGAGATAGACCAAAAACACATGGTGAAGAGAGCTAGATACAGAAGTGAAAATCATGAGGAAAACATGGAAAGACCTTTAGCGGATGACACATGACAGGAGGACTTGGCATGTGTTTGGTGAAGGCCTATTCTCCTTCGGGAGCTAAATGGTAATGATTGATTGAATATTGCAAAATATAGAATGATAAAATGTACAACTTACCCCAAATAACTTTGGGCAATATACAAACTTCTGGCTCAGTGAAATAGTTTCGGCAACTTGGTTCAGATGCCTCTTACACGTGGTCTATGGTATTACTTTACAACTGAATCCCACTATGACTTTGTTTTCAGGTACCTAGGATTCTGGGCGTTCCGTGTTAGTAAATGTGAGTTTTCTTACTGTGCAAGTCGAGAAGATGATCAAATACGCTGTCCGGTCCTTTAAATTAGAATCCTGATTCTATTCTTTATCCTGACTTGTCTGACTGTCTTCTTGACGATTTGAATTAGCAATGCCGTAGACTCTGAATGTGCTAGATTATAAGCAACATTCGAACCACATTGCAACTGAATGACAAGGCTCCAATCATAAATTTTGTATTTTAACATCTCAAATGCCAAACCAATAGCAATCAACTTGCGTAATTTGATAGAGGTTATCCCCACTACCCTCTCATGGAAAATTCCTGCGAGACACATAGATGTGTTTTTTTCTTCTTCAAAAGTCACTTCCATATAAGGTATTGTTTCTCTTAGTAATCTATCCTGCTAATATCTTGGTTCTGTCTGATAGTGCAAGGCTACAACTAAAAACACTGAAAACAAAGATCGCGGTCACATGGTCCTCACCAGGCTTCTGTCCTACTACTTCTGCATTGCACTAAATTGGCAGTCCGATTTGGATGCCTTTGCATTTCTGTTCTTTTTCATTCACCTCACGACACCAATGCATCTGAAGCTCCTATTGACTTTTAAATTCTAATTTTGATACAGCTGTCTGTTAGTCCAACTTTGATAAACGTATATACGATTTGTTATTAGATATCATACAGCGCTACTAATGTTCTTACGGTATTCCACACCTATGACACATTGCACCTAACAAAAAAAGTGAGATGTCCTTATGAGTGATTGATTGAATGAGCGAGCAAGTGTTACGTTGTGTGAAGATTGAACAATTTTTTTCTCCAGAGATGAAGAAAACGAAATAGTAAATGAATAACTGGGTAGAACAAGTGTCTGATAAGTGATTTTGCTGCAAGTATATCATGTTATTATGGAATAAGGATTACTGGAGATATTATGAGTGTTTATATGAGTGTTCATATAATTATTTACCCCTTGTAGGTCCCTGGGGTCTCTTAAGAGATAAAAAAAAGAAATAATTCTACTGCTCCATCAGGCATGTCATACAGGGCATCTAATATGAGGATGTACTTGGGGCTCGCAACCTCGTCATGTCAAACAAATTGGTATATAAACCACCGCTGATGAATGCTTTGTGTATGCTTCCTATTAAGGGGGGGGGGGGGGGGGGAACTGCGGCGGTATATCCATATTCTGCAGGGAGCGAAAAGTTAAATAATGATGATATGAGTGTTTGTATGGTCCTGAAGTTAAAAAAAATCACTGATTGCTCAACTGAGTGCACGGCGAAGTAAAGAAGTGGCACGCGAGCGATAATTAAGTATGTACAATTGCTAATATCATAAATACACTTTGCTAATTTTTGTTCTGCATCTAGGTAATCCTATTATGAAGAATTCAAGCACATATACCTCACTGAGGAGTATCATAAGCAGACAAGGACAAAATAACCAGAATGACCCTAAGTCGCTGTACAAGAGATTACGGAAGGCAGGGAATTCCAGGAGACAGATGGGCTTCAGAATGAATATGCTTCTCACCTGGAATTTTCTTCAGTTATTTTTCTTATTGTTGACTTTCCTGTACGCGTCCACGTGTAAATGTGGCTTCAAGGGCACATTCGCGAGTAATAGAAAATGTGTGAAACTAGAAAAAAGAACCTAAAAAATAAAAATAATGTTTTTATGATTTCCGCCTAAAAAAAAACGCGTACAAACAGAGCTTTCTGCAGATTGATGCAGGGAGTTTCTGCCTGAACACATACTGTGTTAATTTTGACAACTTTTATTTAAGATGAAATGAGTATTGTATAGTTGTAGCGTTTCAAATCTTCGACGCTCCAAAACTGTATGGTCCCCTCATCTTAAGGAGCCGAAACTTTGCACACCGCGCCCTTTCTTGATATATTTTAATTTTAAAAAGTTTTAACCGGCGTTGACCAAGAAGATTTTATTTAATAACTTAAACAGTGTAAAATAAAGTGGAAAACAGCATTATTATAGCAAGAGTTTTAAAGTATGTGAAATAATGAACTGCGAATGCAGATGGCGTTTCCTATTTCAAGCTGCGGGTGTCGGATAGTGAATAGTTATGTGCCGATTAAATCAATCGTTTCTAAAAAATACACGGTCAGCGAATCTTTTGGTACCCAGCCACAGTCATGGGAAACTTTCTTGTGAGCTTTACGTTTGGTGGTTAAACAACTCTGGCCATATTTTATTCAAAGACGAAATTTTACCAGACAGAAGTCAGAACCGTCGTGAATAGCTAATATTCAGTAATGACATAAAATCAATTAAACAAGAAAAGACAACGACAAACACGTTTTATGGATCCACTTTTATAATTTTTACGAAAAGCTCTTAAAAAAAAACAAACAAAAAAACACAAATGTTCCATACACTTTATTGCACATAATGTGAAGAATAACTGTGGATGTCCCGTTATTGTGGTAAGTTGCAGTGTTACAATTATTTGCTTCCCTTTTCGGGCTGCGGTAACACACGGGTGATGCCAAGGTACCATTAATCAGTGACTCAGCACGTTGTTCACAAATATCGTTTTTAGTATTAACGACAAGATGTGACCAGATATCAATGCTTCTAGTTTACTGGCATTTAACACAGTGCGTGCGTGTGTGTGGTGTGAGTGTATGTGTGTGATTGTGTGTGTGTGAGAGAGAGAGAGAGAGAGAGAGAGAGAGAGAGAGGGAGAGAGAGAGAACAATGTGATGAGTTACAGATTAACAAAAACTGACTATTCGGTTTTACTATATGCAATAGAAGGTAAAGAACACTTATTTTCTTGTTTTTCTAGTAATAAAAGTTAATCATTGAAAAATATCCGGCTATTTTACTTTTGTTTACGTTCACAATAGGATACTTTTGTTTTGCTACTGTTAGGTGTATCAGAAAGGTGCGTTATTTGAAAATAGCGTCTATTAGTTACCGTGTTCACCAGCGTTACAACTCTGCATTTAAAAAAAAAAAAAAACAAACCTAGATTTCGGCGACTTGGGCTATTTGGGGCGAATTTGGCTGATTTTGGGCGAAATCTAGGTGGCGTTCTTCAACTAATGAAGGAAAATGACACCTAGATAGGACAAAAAACCTAGATCTAGGTGACTTCACCTAGGAGTGGCAACGCTGGTGTACACCATCAACACTAATTCGCGAAATAAGAATTAAGTTTCATAAAAATTTTTAGCACCTTTTATGTCCCTGTGAAGCATAGGTCTCCAATTAGATCATGCTACATCCTCTGTCCTGAGCTATCCGTTCAACTTATTTCCACTTCTTTTATACTTCTACTCGTCTACTCTTCTCATTGTCATGTGTTTATGGTCTCCATTGATTGATTTTACCCTGAGGGTTCCACAACAAAATATCGCCTTGTAATGCTGTTGGCCGATTTCTTTAGTGTATGTCCCATTCAACGCCTACACCTTTTCTCACCTCTGGCTTCACTGGTATAAGCATGTTTTCTTTCCATCAGCTCCATATTGATAATTCTGTCATATCACTGTCATATCATTGTCATAATTCTATTCTGTTCAAACATTCATTTATTAGAGTCTGTAGTGTTTGTAGTTCTAATTTTTAAAGCAGTCTCAGTCATTTAACTGGAAACAAAAATATCTTCTCGTTCAGTTACTGAATCTTTTAATTACTTTATTGGTGACCTGCTTCTTCTTCTTCTTCGTACACTCTCACATGTCTACTTGAATATTTTCAAAGAAAGCAGAGGTCAGCTTGCCGCTGTTTGTATCTCCATATAGTTTTTCCAAGAATGGTACTTGTGATAGCCATATGTGCTTTATATGTTCCTCATATGTTAGGCATCTTTGAAACAAACATATGTTCAGCAGTCATTTTATCAGTGCTATAATTACACTCTTCGGTAGTGCTTATCTTTAGCTTGTTGAATAGATGGTATCTCAGTCTGTTGTGGCCCGTGCGGAGTCTGAAGATTACCACTTGTTCTCTTCTGCTGAGCTGGTTATATACATCATTTTGTGTGTGTCCTTGATGCTGTGCATCCCATTTGTTTCTGTATCTGATTGTGATAAAAATCTTTGCCTCTTCGAAAGTTATGATGGTATCAGGCTGAGATATTGGTGGCCTAGGTTGGACTATTTTTCAATGGTTAGTTTAATGCTTATCCCTCTAACTCTCTCTCTCTCTCTCTCTCTCTCTCTCTCTCTCTCTCTCTCTCTCTCTCTCTCTCTCTCTCTCTCTCTCTCTCTCTTCTCTTACTCTTCTCTTACTCTCTAGCATGAAGTAAACATGTTTCATATTTATAAATTTATGAACAATAAAAAGTTTGAGACTTGAAGTTCATCGTTTTGATTCTCTGTTGTAAGAATGCTCGTCTTCATCTTTTCCTTTTATCTCACTATGGAGGATGGAACTACCACTGCATGAAGGCAGCTATGTGCTCTTGTAGCATTAGTGTATGTAGCAATTTGTTTTAGATGATAAGGTTGCCAGACCCATGCACAACCTCACAATAGCCTCGTACGACATGCCTGACAGAGCTGTCGACCTCTGCTTTCTGTCTCTCCTTAGAGACCCCAAGAAACAACTACGTAGATAACAGGTTTAGTGTAACAATACGGTATACACATGGAACAAAAATGGCTATGAACTTAACAAACTGAGGTCACTATAGAGAAAATTGTGAGACTGATAGAAGGAGATAATAAAGTGCAGAGATAGTCGGCGATTTTAGCACGAACGTGTGCAATTTTGTTTAATTGAGTTATGAGTTACATTCTGTTAACACGTTTTTTTTTAAATTTATTACGTTTGCATTCCGAATTTTTGGTAATTTGCGTAAATACCTTGTTTTTCTCTAACCACTTTATGATTTCCATTTACCTCTGCTCAAACATTGGTTTTTCTTATTAATTCTAAACCTCTAATTATTGTTCAAAAAATTACTTTATTGCCCATATATCTTCCATTTGTGTTTACTCTATATTTTGATGCTGATTATCGACTGGAACTAGTGTAGATTTGTTTAAGTATATATGAAATACTGTTACCGTGTCCATGGGGTAGTATAGTGTATTTCTCCAAGTTAGATATTTGACTGGCTTGAAGTCCGCCAGAGATGAAAGTTTCTTGGTTTATGTTGTGGGGTGCCAGTCCGTTCGTTCCTCTATCGTTGATAAGTTTTGGAGAGTGATAGTGGTGTACCTTTTGCAAATACTAAGTTCCTACATTATCCAACATGTAAGGAAATATTCAACAGCCGGATCAAATTAACTTGCATTTTATTTAGAACAGAAAATTGCTTGTAGTGTATCAACAGAAATGGTTACAAAATCTGATCAGTCATTTGATTCAAGCTATCCCACAATGTTCATTGTGCCCCTTTGAATTTTCCATCACCTTTTCAATCCATAGAGGCGATTAATATTCAATCTTATCGTCAATATCCTTGGTTTAATCATTGATAATTTTGCCAGGGTTGCATATCTCTTTTGTGTAGGTTACCACCTGTAGTTTTCCTTTTAATATCTTTTGCAGTTTTGGATTTCGTTCATGAAATCCTTCAATTCTTCGTTAATTGCATCATTGCGACCTATTATAAAAATATCAGACGAGCTGGGCTGAAAATTAAAAAGGCGATACAAGACTTTGGTCTACTTACATGAAGAAACCAGCAAGATAACATTTGCTTGAACCAATATTCAAGACTCACTCACAAAACACGTCTGTATGCCATGCCTGACTTTGCCAACACTGCCGCTCGAATCTTGCCGGCAGCTGACCTCTGTAGTGCTATTCAATTTATTATTGGTTATTCCTTCACGTGGTCTTACTAAGATTGGGGCTGTTCCTATTTACGTCATACTCTCCATGACGACTGCCGCCTAAATTAGCGTGCATTTTCAAAAAACTGACCTAGCCGATTTACTACCACTCTCTACCCTGCCCTTAGTGTCTCGGGTTATTTTTATATTAGTTAAGAATCTTGTTTGTTTATTATAGCGAATGGTAGTTTTATATTTTATTATTATGACTAGACTCTAGCACGAATAAATGCTCAGGTGGTCGGTCATACGGCCACAATACCGCAATCAGGTGTTAAATGAAAAGTTCAGTTACTTTGTTTACTCGGTGTCACATAATTGGGTTCGCTCTCTTTTCCTCTCCGGCAGTATTGTTATTTTAGAGTCATTGTTTGCACTTTTCATAATAATTCGTCTTGTCTGTTTACCTGACCATTCCTGCTGAGAGAGTAGATAGTTGTGATGCTATATTGACCGACATTCATGTTGGTAAAATTCTCGTTTACCAAACCTTGAGCGCGACGGATTAACACGACGTACGCCCTGCAAGTTTATTTAGCGCTGTTATGGCTATTGTGATTCACTAATTACTGTCGTGAAGAGTCATAGCCCAGATGGTTAAACGAGGGTCGGTATTTGCATAATGACGGGGAGATAAATTATCCATCTGCGGACATATTGTAGACATGCACATGATAGACGGAATGTTGTAATAGCTTCCGGACAGAAGTGTTACGAAGACATTATTTGTGATAATGTAGGGTGTTGTAGTGCAATCATTATCACGAATCGACGGATATAACAATTCCATATATGCAAAGTGACCTTTTAAATAACACGCAGAATTTTCCTATGAGGAAATATTTTTAATAGACCCGATCAAACCACGCTTGATTGTAACTATTGGCCGGCATTTGACATGTAAATATAATAACATTTCTGATTGGAGCCCGGTCTAATAGTAAACAACAACGTGCCTGGGACGAAAGTTGCAATATAACCTGACAATTTAGTCGAGTAAAAGCACTGTGAAATTCAACTCGCCAAGAGAGCAGCCAGGTAGCCAAAGTAAAGAATAAGATCAGAATTCTATTTATCAGACCAAACCTTCTTTGAGCATCTTGAGGACTTATTCCAGGAAATCTCTACATTTATTAACAATGAAAACCGGAATCCGAGGAATCTGAACACGAAGTCAGAGTGGGAGCTTACTGTAAAGTAACACCCCAGAACGCATGGAAGAAACATCTTAAACAAGATGCCTTAACTGTTTCTCTGAGCCAGGAGTCTGTGATCTCAAAGACAATTTTGGGGTGAGTTGTACATTTATAATTCTATATTTTACATTATTAACACGTGAAATAATATGTATATATACCTTGTGTGTGTGTGTATATATATATATATATATATATATATATATATATATATATATATATATATATTTATATATTTATCTATATATATATATATATATATATATATATATATATATTGACATGTGAATATAATATGTGAAAACTGCTAGTGGACGTCCAAGTCATGCGAGGCTGGCAGCCTCAGCATATAGAATGATGGTTTCATTAACAACCACTGCAACGGTTGGTGACTGCTTTATGCAAGTTTCTTATAGAGAATCAAAAGCAGAAGTAGTCCCAAGTTCCACATAGTGCAGGGAGTGAATGATGAGAGAAATGATGTACATAATTATTATAATGATAACCTTTTCAACCAATGTAGAGGTAAAAGTAAACCTATTCCGTTTAAATGTAATGAAAGCTTTCCTCTTACTGGTAATAAGATTAATTCTCAGAGAGGGTAAAGTTCTGAGGTAGATGGGTTGTGCAATGAAAAGAGGGGGATACATGAGTGTGTGTCAGGAAAACCCAATACTCAAGAGGGTATTTGTTCTCTTCTTTTGTGACACTAGTCGGTGGTACCAATTGATGGTACTATCTCTGGATTAAATGAGAGTATAAGTGGCCTGAAGTCGACGCTAGACACCATCATTAGACGGGTTTTAGAGACGCTGGACCTGATACTTCTTTGAATGTGTCACATCTTGCAGACTTGATCAGTAGCGATTGAACCAGTCATCTATCTGCAAAGAACCAAACATCAGCGGGAGCAGAAAGCATCAAACTATTGACAGCTAAGTAAAACTTAAAAACAGCTATGTAAAACTTAAAAGCTGCCAAGTGAACTGTCCATTTTTCGAAAACCATAACAACACCCTGTGATGAGTACTTTTTTTGAAAGAATTATTTATTTTAAACTGTTAAACATAATTGATTATTAAATTTGTTATTTGTGTATATGGAAATTTAACGTTGATTTAATCATTTTGAATGTACTGCACCCGAATGTCTCAGTCAGTTTCATAAATATACTTAAACAGAGCTATAAAATAATAATTAAGATTTCGCTGAATTAAATCAGCTGGGGGCTTGAGCGAGCTAATGATAAGATAAACCATTTATATCCATCTTCACAAAAGTTACCGGCGGATACTAAAATTAACATTGCTGGGACTCACTCAGCATTGTTCTTGCTTTCCGAATATCTTGTGAAGCTCCCTCGAAGTAGAAGCATCATCATCCTTATATCTACAACTTTGCCAAGAGTGATCTTGTGCGAAGGTAGACACCTTTGAAGACCCACATTAGGTACTCTAGGTTTTGGCCACTGTTTGACCACTACTACAGAACAAAGAGGAGGCAACCCGTGATATATATATATGTGTGTGTGTGTGTGTGTGTGTGTATTGATGTAATACTTGATTGTTGCATTGATGTAATACGTGATTGTTGCATTGATGTAATACGTGATTGTTGCATTTATGTAATTCATGATTGTCATTGCCATTAAGCATATGACATTATCATCACCCTTCAGCACCCCGAGGAGCATAGATCTTCAACAAAATGACGTCATGTCCTTACCGTCCGGTGCCATCAGTTCAAGGTCTTTCCATGTCGTCTTCCTCCTCGTCATGTCTTTCTCCAGTTCTCCTCTCCACGTGTTCCTTGTTCTCACTTTCTCTCTCTCTTACCCTCGGGGTTCCAGAACAAGGAATGCCTGGAAATAAGCATATGGCAGCAATTAAATAATATTAATTACAATTTTAGACCCCTATATCCTAATTTTAACCCTTTAGAGATTGTACAGTCAGGATATTTTTATCTGTTATTTAAATGTTAAAAGAAATGTCAAAGATGATATTGTTTTATAATATGTGTCTATTTTCGTCACTTGTCGTCCGGGCACATTATTAGCATTATATTAAAATAATATAGAATGCAGGTCTTATTCGGAAGGCGCCAGAGAATATCTTAAATACCTTTTTTATTTCCTCATTTTCAACACTTTATCCGTTTGATACCCAAAGCCACTACATCTGCATAGATCGCCCATAGATTGAATGTGATGTTATATTTGTCAAAGGAGAGCTTCTAAAAACATTGACTGAACATGACAGATGTTTTCAGTCTAGACCAGAATAAGACAACTTAAGAGCTATGGGGATCTACTTTAGAAACACTGACATCTCTAAAGATCCACAGTGACAAAATCATGTCTGAGGAGGTAGATGAATATCAATTTAAAGTTTAGAATGAACCGTTTTAAAATGATGTCAGCATCTCATGTCTTGACAAAAGTGATGGCTGCCTTGCACAGTAAACATATGCATTTTCATTTTACTTCAGTTTTTAAAGAAATCGGTCCCATAATTTATAATCAATGAGAATTTGTTTTTTCATATTGTTTGTACTCATTCTTACAAACTTTGACA
Source organism: Oreohelix idahoensis (assembly GCA_024509875.1). Taxonomy (NCBI): domain Eukaryota; kingdom Metazoa; phylum Mollusca; class Gastropoda; order Stylommatophora; family Oreohelicidae; genus Oreohelix; species Oreohelix idahoensis. The sequence continues at coordinate 69,578 of JAMPIV010015839.1, forward strand.
CTCAAATGTAACTTGAAATTGTACCCACAGGCACATGTTGAAAACGCGTTCCGAAACAAAGTAGCCTCGACGGTGTGGCCGTATGACCGACCACCTGAGCATTTATTCGTGCTAGTGTCTAGTGTAAATAAAATAATAAAACCATCATTCACTATTATGATAAATAAACAAGTAAGATTATTTTCTACAAATAAAATAAAAGAAAAGAAAATACACGTCACAACTGAGAGCAGGGTGTAGAGAGGTGATGTGGTAACTAGCTCAACTTTGACATAACCCACGCCTAAAATTTGGCGGGAGTTACTATCGTGATTTCAGTGACGTACACAGACAGCCCTGCTCCCTGTGTAATAAAATGATAGATTGACCAATAAAAAGGAAATAGAAAAATTTATTAACCAATAGAAAGCAGCCAGCTAAACAAGGCACTGCGAGGTCAGCTGCCGGCAAGATTCGAGCGGCAGTGTTGGCAGAACTCAGGAATGGCATACAGACGCGTTTTATGAGTGAGTCTTGAACATTGGTTCAAGCAAATGTTATTTTGCTGGTTTCTTCATTTAAATAGACCAAAGTCTTGTATCGCCTTTTTAATTTTCAGCCCAGCTCGTCTGATATTTTTATAAAAGGTCGCAATGACGCAAATTAACGAAGAATTGAAGGATTTCATGAACGAAATCCAAAACTGCAAAGATATTAAAAGGAAAACTACAGGTGGTAACCTACACAAAAGAGATATGCAACCCTGGCAAAATTATCAATGAATAAACCAAGGATATTGACGATAAGATTGAATATTAATCGCCTCTATGAATTGAAAAGGTGATGGAAAATTCAAAGGGGCACAATGAACATTGTGGGATAGCTTGAATCAAATGACTGATCAGATTTTGTAACCATTTCTGTTGATACACTACATGCAATTTTCTGTTCTAAATAAAATGCAAGTTAATTTGATCCGGCTGTTGAATATTTCCGTACATGTTGGATAATGTAGGAACTTAGTATTTGCAAAAGGTACACCACTATCATTCTCCAAACTTAACAACAATAGAGGAACGAACGGACTGGCACCCCACAACATAAACCAAGAAACTTTCATCTCTGGCGGACTTCAAGCCAGTCAAATACCTAACTTGGAGAAATACACTAAACTACCCCACGGACACGGTAACAACGGCTAAACGACGCAACACAAAAGTCAAGATGTATTAAAACGTTGAGTTAAATGCGCTTAAGACAAAAACACCGTCAGGCAGAAACATTCCGACTACGTATGTCCAAAGAATGCAACCTATATCTCAGCCAGACGATCTACTTCCCGTAATTCCATTAACAGAGCGGTGGAAAAATCAAACTAAAAGATTTTGTACCTGTTGTAATCACAAAGTTCATTCTTCTTCTTCTTTGATCCTTAGCCGCCGACCGTCAAAGCAGTCAGTGGCCATCACGCCTAGTGGCGTCTTGTAGGGCAACAACAAATTGATTCCACTTTGCTCGGTCGATGGCCATCCTTCGTACAGTGCCCCAACTCTGGTTCATTTATTGTTGTTTCCGTAACTTCATTGTTTTTTTTTTTACATAGACAGGGGTGTCAGCCCTATGCTAAAACCCCCAACCTGGAGAACCAGGGTACCAGCTTTTGTCTGACCCCTACCCACACAGACCAGTCCAGTTTGGTTCACAAAGTTCATGTTCCAGTCTAATGTGGGTTACGGATAACGTGAATTTAAGTAAGCTCCTCTTAAGATTTTACTAAAACCGGACAAGTACATTAATGATACTGTGCTTTTACGTGCTGGCGGGAGAGTCTAGTCCATAATTTCCCTGCATTAAAAACTCTTTCTTTTCCCTCTGTCACTGAGAGATTTGTCCCATGTAATCTAACGGTAGATCATACCGACTGGTTGAAGACCACTGGACTAGACCAAGTAGTGCTACTTTTGCTTGAGCGATGTTCTTAAGTATACCTTGTACATCTCAAAATTCCTCAGAGGAGAAAATCCAAGGCCAAAATCTTTCTTTAGACATCAAGCATGCATCGTGGAATCTCTCTATAGAGAAAACTTATGTCGTGATCTTGGATTCAGATACTATCCCAAGTAGTCTTGGTAGTTTCAATAAAATTAACTTCTCCCCAGTTAACAAGATTTAAGTAGATTGTCTGTTCTTCTTTAGAATCGGGTGAATTAAATGGCTTGACCGCTTTGCTGAGACAGAAATCGAGAGATTATTTTGACTCAGGCCAAGTATTTTTCATAAAGTAGCACGAGTCACAATCAGATGACGCCTATCGTCTCTTGGGAGCAATAGAAGCATTGTTACTGGGTTAGTTTCATAACAACAGCAGCACAATCTTAAAAGAGTTTTGTACTGACTTGGCCTTCTTTAGTTCTTCCACTGATGTATGTGAGGGGTAAAGGAAGATAAGGTTTAACGTTCTTGGACATTTTGTGTGGTCTGTATGTGTTTTCTCTCTTCCTTTTGTGTTACAGACACTCTCCACAGTCCACCATTTTATTAACTTCGTCGTATCCTATTCTCCACAGTTTTCTATAAACAACAAACATATGTGACTTCACTATTCATCTTTATAATTTCCCTTTTTCGCTTCTGATGGAGTACGGAGTCACAAATGCAGCTTATTACTTTGCACCAAACAACCGTACACGCCCTCTGTGGGTGGGAAGGAGCCAGATGGATACTGAACAAGTCTTGGGAGTGGGAACGAGTGTGGACTGCTCCCTGAAGATCGGAACCCATCGTACAGGCACAGAGACTCAGGACGTGACGATCCTATTGCCTTCAACTCTTGGTCACATGCCTAGAGCCTCGGAGAACTCGGCGTAACCAGCAGGCAATTTGGTGGCGGAGAAAGAGCACTGTGAGCCCTACCTTGGCTACGTATCACAAGGAGACGCAGAAACACCCCCTTTATCTCCCCCAGAGCTGGCACAGTACACTTCTGGCTTCTACCCGGGGCGGTAGGAAATCCACAGGCACCCCAGCATCACAATGCCATGAAGATGACAAAGTTGGAATTTACTAACTCAAACCTGGCAGAGCAAGTCCTCCATCAGATGCGGCCGATGCTGGGCCCACTGGCGCGTGGACACGTCCCGATCCCCATCGAGACTTGCCCGGGGAGCCCGTGTTAGGATGTGCAAGAACATGGACAGGAAGACTTCACAACTTCCCCACTGAAGACACGCCCACGGCGACCATTGCCTCAATTGGCTGTGTGTGGTGTACCCGGAAACGGGGCCTCCCAGTACTGAGGCACAGTTAAGTCCCCGATGTCACTTATCGGTGCAGAGTTGAGAGAGATGGCTGAGCATCACAATCCCCACTGTGTTGCAGCATGATGAGAACCCAGCATTGCACACTGAGCTTGGGGGGATCACTTGGGCACCAGACTTAATACTGGCTCTTGACTGGATGGCCGCATGCAGGAGATTTCTACAATGGAGGGTTGGCAGGTGGTGGGTATCTGGAAGTGGCTCTGTGCAGGACGTGAGGATTCCTTGGGAGAGCCCAGAACCAGAGCACAGCATTATGCAAGCTCTGCATAGTTGGAGAGCCCCCTGGATGACGGGGAATGCACAGTGTGCTACCCCACCTATCCCCAACTGCTAACTTAGAACCAGAAGTGGGGTCCTCTGTATGCGTGCCAAGCCAGGATAAAATGCCTGGGAAAGAGACTGGAGCTCAGAACTCCCTAACTCAAAGTTGCAGGATGGCAGAAAAGCCATGGGAAAGACAGGGCTATTTTGAAGATAACACAATGAGGCTGGCAGCCTCATATTAGTCGCCTCTTACTGTAAGCCTGAGGTAGCAACGAAGTTCTACAAGAAAGTATAAAGAGACGATGGATGTCTGCTAAAATAAGGGACCAAAAGCTGGAACAAAGAAATACATCTACATATCTAGGATGCATAGTAAAACCAGGCGGTATAAGAAGCAAAGAAATTAGTAACAGAATGAATAAAGCTAGAACAGCCTTTGCAAATCTAAATAACATTTGGAAATCTTCTCAGTACAGAACAAACACCAAATTAAGATTACACGTGAGTTGCGTGCTTTCTGTACTTTTGTATGGCGCAGAGTGCTGGAGAGTAACAGATAATTAAATGTCCAAATTATCCTCTTTCTTCACAGCCTGCCTTGTCGCGAGGGTAAAAATAATAAGATGATGATAATATCCTGGACAAATAGATGTACAGATGATACCAGGATAGTGTCAGATAAGAGACTGGTCTTACAAGAAATACCCCATTCTCTGAAAAGAGTAATCGTGTATCGAAGTCAAAGGTAGAGTCAAGCAGTATAGATCACTAGGTGAGATGGTAATGGCAATCCTAGTTACCTATGGTGCCCCTCTCCAGACCAACCTAAGACTATGACTCTGCTAGGGGTAATTAATTAACCAACAAGAACTTTGAACCAAACTTAAATAATTATATATATATATATATATATATATATATATATATATATATATATACATATACATATACATATACATATACATATACATATACATATACATATATATATATATATATATATATATATATATATATCACATTTACAGTTAATTTATTGTAACTAACAAAGGTCACGTCAACTGTTTTCTTGTTTCTTGATAAAATCTGTTTTTCTTTTGTGCTTTCTTGAATAGAATATCAATGTTAATTTATGGTAAAGTCATAAAGACTGATATAACAGTCAATTGTCTTCCAAGTAAGCCACAGACTTTGCTATCATCATAACACAGTTTGTTCGTAGTTGTGGTGATATGTGTAAGTTGAAATAGCCCAACAAAGAGCCACTTATATGTAAAGTTTCTTCTTAGGCCTCGTACAACAGTATGATCGGAGAGAACCCCACAACTGCGCGTCTTCCAATCGTCAAGAGGACACAGTTGATACTGACAAAAGCTGTGAACAACTTGAGCATCTACTAGATGACTTGGTCACAAAAGATTTAGTACGACACTCAGGGCAGGATATAACCTAAAATATAAAATACAACCTACGTAGTATTGCTCATTGTCTTCCTACCCAGTCAGTAGGTATAATGAGACAGTTCAGACAAGCTGTGGTTAATCATAAGAGACATAGTAAGTCATGAATAACACAATTCGTTTAAGTTCTATCACAATATTTCAGTAATTCACTTGTTACAGTTCTGTCCATGATTAGTTTCTTTAAAATCATATAGACCTTATGGTAATTATTGTGTCATATATTAAACAATACAGAAAATCAATCCTTTTCAGCAAGCATACTATCTTTAAAACGCTTTCCACAACCAACTAGCTCAATCCATTCGTTCTACTAATTTAATACACACAAAAACTAAACCAACACACTTCGGGTTATCCTCCAGAAATAGCACAATGATTCTACTCAAAGCAATATTACCATAAGCACACATATATATATATATATATATATATATATATATATATATATATATATATATATATATATATATATATATATATATACATTATATATATATATATATATATATATATATAGGGAGCCGCGCTGGTGTAATGGCTACGACGTTGTACTGGCGACCAGGTGTTCATGGTTCAAACCCGGCCGTCGGCGTTTGAAGAAATGTTTACGACCGGAAATTTGACTGAATAATCTGAACGGCTCCTGCACATAAATCCCGTGTGGATGGGAAGGAGCGAAGCTCCTGACCGGGTTGGAAGGAAAGTCCACTGACCCCCCAGCCTCGCAATGACATGTCATTGGGCCGAAAGAGCTGGAAAGCTCGAGTGCCGCTGGGGGGTCAGTGGACTTTCCTTCCAACCCGGTCAGGAGCTTCGCTCCTTCCCATCCACACGGGATTTATGTGCAGGAGCCGTTCAGGTTATTCAGTCAAATTTCCGGTCGTAAACATTTCTTCAAACGCCGACGGCCGGGTTTGAACCATGAACACCTGGTCGCCAGTACAACGTCGTAGCCATTACACCAGCGCGGCTCCCTATATATATATATTATATATTTAATTAACATCTCGTATACCCTCACTCACAGACAGGCTTTTAATAGTTATTACAGTCTGCTCACACTTCTGCAGATGGCAAAGGAGTTGATGCAGATGCTGTTCTCCGTGTCAGTATTTTGAATTTTTAGTGGCGAGGGTTTTTGTGCCTTGCGTTCCTCCCCCTTATATAGTGGATTTCCGATGTACGAGATAACGACTAGGCCAAAGTATTATTGCATTCACCCAAAATCGTGTAAGTAGGGCAAGGTGTGCTTAGGTGACAAATCTAAAATAATTATGGAGTCCTTATTTCTGCACCGATTTCCCCCATCTTAGGCTTATTTTACTCACATGAATGAGCTCTATCCCTATGGATATCCAACCTATTCTATAGCTTATCCGTTGTCACTAGAGCAGCCGAAACAATGAAAAACACAACTTGGTTCATGCTCCACTGTCTTCTATTAACAACAACTTCGGCTCTACACCACATCCAGTGAAACTATTGCTATCTGCCTAAGGCTAATGATCCCTATTATCGAATCGGGTCCTTCGTTAGCGAGGTACTCCATGTATTATCGCACACTGCCTTCCGAAATATTACCAACATCTACACTTTCATTGTCTCCATGTTGAATAGCCTAGCGTATACTCCGACACTACGTGTACCAAGCTGGCATTTCATTGGTCAGTTATTTGCACAAAGGGTTGCGAGGTGATAATTTTTGAATGATCGTCGAGATATGATCCAGATCTCACTACATGCCTAAGGAAAATTCTTCGAATTGTTTAGCCCGAATACCATCTTCAACCAGGAATTGCTTACATGGTGCAGTCAAAAATGCATGCACACCATCATTGTAGGCAGACGCTGGAACTGGGTTGACCATGTCTTCAGAAGGGACCCTGACACCATCACCAGAACTGATATGCTATGGACCCCAGAAGGACGGCGAAAGTGAGGCAGACCAAATACAACCTGGCGAAGAATAGAGGAGACTGTGATGCAACGCATGAACCAGAGTTGGGGGCACGGCACGAAGGATGGCCACCTATCATGCAAAATGGGAACAGTTTGTTACTGCCCTACAAGACGCCACTGGGCGTGATGGCCACTGACTGCTATGTCAATCAGTTCCTAAGTATCCAAGAAGAAGAAGAAGAAGACTGATAAAAGTAGACTTTGAGGATGGAGGTTACAAAATGTGACGTCACATTTCTTTAGGTCCCCCACCCTCCCCTTTTCTTCACACTTCGTCACAAAATTGTGGACCTCCTCTCCCCACTCACCGCGTGACACCAGAGCTCAAAGGATCAGTGGTAGACACATGACTACAATGGCAAATGACTACAAAAGAAACAAGTAATAAACACAATGCATATATTTATAAAAACACTACTAACATACTTTATCAATGTGAAATCTGGGCATTAATAAAAAAAAGGGAAAAAAAATTGTCACTTGTAAAAGAGGTATCTGAGAAAAATGACCAATGAAACACGAAAAGCCACATTCAGAAACTGAAATGATTGGCACAGTGGAAGTAGAGAATGAATTGGGGAAAAAAAGTTATTTTAATTTGTACATATAACAAAGCTAAATCCTCATCAGACGTCGACGACTGACACTAACCTTAAAACAGAAGGTAACAGCAATAAAGGACATCACAGGACGAATTAGTGTGAGGGTGACATAATCGTATAAGAAATACAACATGCAGCATACCATGCTCTGGATCGGAAACTATTAATAAATCTTACATACTACGCATCATGACATAAGCATTTGATTTAAAGAAAAAAACATTTGTTTTCCTTGTGTTTTGCATGATTTTATCCAAATCGTTTGTTTTTGTTTTGTTTGGAGGAAGGCATTGTTAGATATCGCGATGGAATATTACTCTTGTGGTTACGAATAGCTTTTCCTTACATTTGTGTCTTACATTTGTGTTTTACATTTGAATACAGTTAAGAGCCCATAATTGTATGTGTCCTGTTTATTCCCATTGAGCAGGGTAGGCACCCCAGCAGCTGTAGGGATCCACTTTACAAACATTAAACTTTCTAAAGATTTACAACAATAAAATCGAGTCTGTTTACATGTTTGAGAGTATCTGGATTTGAAATAAGTGCGGACTATATATTAACATTTTGATCTCTGCCGAACGATCTACTTCCTTCAATCCCATGGTCAGAGCGGTGAGAAGTTGAACTTAAATGATATGTTACTGATAAAGCTCCTTTTTCAGGTCACCACGTTAATAAGGGCTTGGTGAGATTAAGTGGTCAACTCAAACCCGGCACAGTGTTGGTCATATAGGTCACCTTGTCCCGGAACGTAATGAGGCCCCGACAAGAATGTATTGTTGACAATGAGTGTTAGTATAAGTGTCAACACGCGAATGCATAAATGGTTCTGTAGAGTTGACAAGTTGGTAATAATGCACTCATACCCTCACGGCTGGAAGTCAATGATAACTGGAACTACTGTAGACGTTTCAGACAGTTTAATGATACACACTCTGACAGCACGGTTGACAGTCATTGGAACAGGTTGACACAACAAATCATTGGATACTTGACAAATGGGTGGTAACATCGATTTTGCAATCTCATAGCATGTAAATATAATCGGACGATAGGAGCAAATATATATTTATGATAGTCTATCGTCTCATACCTCCACTGACTAGTCGCATCAGTTTGAGTTAACAATAATAATGGTCATCACAATGCTCCCTTACAGACCCTCTGCTGACTACGTCTTTCAGGCTAAGTCTTTTAGGCTTTAGCTTCAACAGGGTCTTTCTTTTAAGGTTGACAATCTCAAATAACAAAGAGTAGACTTCGGAGCCGCGCTAGCGTAGTGGTTACAACACCGCTCTGGCGACCGGGTGATTCAGGATCAAACCCGGGCGACGGCATTTGAGGATTTTTCGTCGACCGGGATTTGGACTGGATTAACTCGAGACCTGGCGAGGACATTTGAAGGAGTGTCGTCGACCAGGGATTGGCGGCTCCTGAGCCGACCCAGCTGTAATGGGTACCTCCGAAATCGGAGAGTATTTGCCTGAATGGCGAGGGACACCTGTCTCTGTACAAGAAAAAGGGATACTCAAGTAAAATCAATGTCAGGTTAGACATAAAATAATAACCTGAGATTTCGCCTCGAGTATTAGCGGGCGCACGAAAAAAAAAATACAATGTAGGTCCTGGTATCGCCATCAGGTAATAAGATATCTCCGTTCTCTGATTGACAATTCAAAACAGACCAACAGTGGGATTCAAAATGGCGCCGGTCCCAGTGAGCGGTGTTCATCCAAAAGATATCCTCACTACAAATGAAAGTTCCGTTCATTTGCTCATCTAATGTCTTTGGGTTTTCCATACCCATAAGGAATGTTACATATGTCCACTCATAGTGCTGCTAGTACAGGAATCGTCTACATACGATCCATCAAATATATAGATAGATGATATAACATCTATGGCGTCGTTAGGCCTAGGTAAAGTTTTAGAAAATGTTTCTTCTTTACCTTAAGTTCAGGAAATACTAGTAACTAGCACACTAACATATATATTCTGGGAGAAGTATCGACCATCATAGTATACTGAGAGAAAACTCCTCTCTTCCCCAGAATCAATCACAATGACCAAAAACTTCGGACTCTCATATGTCCGACAGCCTTCAAGATCCGTCCGTCATCACGGAAGCGCCAACGACGACTAATCGTCCCATTGGGCATGCGCTAATGTTAGCCTTTCAACTATATTCAAGTGGGGCAACTATATATTTACTTTCACTCGAAGCAAAAAAATGAGTATTCGCCCTTTGGCTAGAGTTCTAATCTCAGACTCAAAATATTATTACCAAATATTTCCAAACATAACAAGTATACAAACAAATAAATATCTTCCTATATATATACATCTCTATCTTCATTGTCCCCAGTAATCTGTTGGTAACAGTTACCAAATGTTAACTTAACGTACAGGAAAATATCGCGTTCTTAGCTGATACATTTCATGAATGAAGTGAACTTTTGTAAGCTGGTTAATGGGTTTTCACTTGGAAAGCCGAAGAAGTACCTTTAATCTAGGGATAAAGCGATTTCAAATGCCGGCTGGAGAGCCCGAAATTTCACTAGCTTAAAAATTCCCCCGCACCACCAAAACACATACAGATCAACCAAATCGTTCCGCTGTTATCTACCGGTAGTACGCGATCGAACCGCCCCCTGTTGAAGAGACTTTGATGTTGTGCCGACTGGCAGGATTGGTTCGAAATCATCATTATCGTCACCATTGCCCTTCGGCTGTCCTTGGAGCATTGGCCTTCAGCAACTTCATGCCAAGTCTTTCTGTCGTCTGCCATCCGTTCAAGGCCGTTCTATGCTTTCTTTATCCCTCTACGTGTGTCTCAAATTTCCTTCTCCGTGTGATTTTTGTATTTCACTCTTTTTCACTTGCCCTAGCGTTTGCAGAACAAAGACTTCCTTGTGATGAATATTGTTTCCGCAACGTGTGTCCTTTCCAACGACATCGCTGGTATCTGTCTGGTTTGAAATAGCAAAGCATTTTATTGCTGCTTGCCGATTGTTACAAAGTCTCGAGAACATTCTAAAACAGAGATCAGTTTATTGCTGTCTATACGGATCTTGTCCCGGTATCGGTTTACACGGGAAGATGTATGCAATTCAAGCGCAGAACATCAAGCTATTCACAATTACAGAATGTTAACACACTATTCCTGCAGATTTCGTTTTGCCGTGTGTGAGCTGGACACTGGTTTTATGAACGGCCAAGGGCTATCACATTTGGGTGCCGTTATTACATCAATTCCCCCAAGTGCCAGACGAGATGCATGATAAGCATACTGATGTAGTCAGTGGCTGGTCACGGTGTCTTGTGGTGCGAAGAGCGCGGGAAATTCATGATCGTTTGCGTGTATGAGCGAGAAGAACAGAAACTAATCGAAAGACGAGAGGATCACGTACAAGTTAATGAAGAACCAGGAAAGACCAAAATACAATTTAAATTTTAGTGTGAGTAACTAACTATACGTGGAGGCTAGGAAAGTATTCATTAGAAGGAGTGACAGAAAATAAATTCTCCTTCTTCTTCTTCGTTTGCCCTCATACTTCTAAATTAAAGACTCTAATAAAGGCAGTAGTCAGCTCAAGGTTCCGGACATCTCCAAACAGTCTGGGAAATAAATGACCAAACAAAGCGAAGTCATTTACTAAACAGGCAGAGGATGAGACCTATAAAGATATCACACAAAGTAGTTTAGCGAGCCAGCTCTACTGCCCCAGATCAAATGTCAAACCTCACACTTATTACTCATTAATAATACCGTGTCATCCAATTTTTTGTTATACAATAGAATGTATGGACAATTTACTTTCTACATTTTTAGTGCATAAGGTAATAACAAAAATTTAGATCATTAAAACTTTCTTTCTTTACTTGTTTCATCCCTTGACAAGAAGAAAAATGAATTAAATGGCTCAGCCAAGTTAGAGTTGAATAAGAGAGGACAAGAATTCTTATTAATCTGTCCTGTTTTCGCTTCTTCAGAAGTACGAGTACCACAGCAAAAAGCTTGAAAAAAAAAGATCTTCATTTGCTCGTAAGTATTAGTTTTTGAAGCAGTTTTTTTCAAATGATGAAGCTGGTAGGCCATATCGCCTCTTACGAGATGCCTGGGGGAGAAATCGTTCTTTTCATTCTTCGTCTTCTTACAGACACACCGAAACCACAACAGATGGAGACACGACTAAACGTAGGAATATATAACGACGTTTAGATTTTTGGCTATTGTGTCCTTACAGACACACTGAATCCACAGCAGATGGAGACACGACTAAACGTAGGAATATATAACGACGTTTAGATTTTTGGCTATTGTGTCCTTACAGACACACTGAATCCACAGCAGATGGAGACACGACTAAACGTAGGAATATATAACGACGTTTAGATTTGTGGCTATTGTGTCCTTATAGACACACCGAAACCACAACAGATGGAGACACGACTAAACGTAGGAATATATAACGACGTTTAGATTTGTGGCTATTGTGTCCTTACAGACACACCGAAACCACAGCAGATGGAGACACGACTAAACGTAGGAATATATAACGACGTTTAGATTTTTGGCTATTGTGTCCTTACAGACACACTGAATCCACAGCAGATGGAGACACGACCTAACGTAGGAATAAAGAACAACATGTAGATTTTTGGCTATATAAATTTTATCGATAATAAAAACAAATGCCGGTGGAAACTCATGAAGTCATATCACAAACGTTACAGGTCTCCGGATAAGCAGACTTGATATTTCACAAAACTCATTAACTTTGAACTCTGCAACAATGCTTACTTACTACCGGTGAACAAAACTAACAACGTTATAATAAATACAATTTAAGGTCTAGCAATAATAATCTGTATTCCCCCAAACTCTGTTACTTTACGTCGCTGCGAGAGGTTCCATTCAAAGGCCAAAGTCATGTAGAAGTCGAATAAGACACTTGAGTGGCTGGGAGTAAGCGAGTCTGGACACGTTCAAAATGGGTTTTCTCTAACCCAATATCCGGTCAGCATTCTAAATATCAGGATGCTCTCAATGGGCCAGTACACGATGAAATTAGGGAGACGGAATAGTTTAACTTCTTTGATGAAGTACACACACATACAGAGAGAGGGAAGGGGGGTTGAAAAGAGAGTGAGAGAGAGAGAGAGAGAGAGAAATTTTAGCATTTGGCAACCACTAGGAGACACAAAATACACGATACAAAGAGAAACTAAAGGTAATAAAAACATTATCTTCATCAAGCGTCAGAATCAAACATTAAGATCAAACATTAAGATCAAACATTAAGATCAAACATTAAGATCAAACATTAAGATCAAACATTAAGATCAAACATAAGAATTAAACAACACCTAAATGTCATTTTATTTCTTATTTTGAGTACCGTAGCTAAAACGAAAATAATAGTAATCATAAGAATTGATCACATCTCTTTTGGTTCCCTATGGGCCACTCTGTCTATTAACTGTAACCAGATGCTATGTAAACAAGGTCAAGGTGGCCCTGTAACAGATACTGCTGCACTGCTAGTATTAGAGACTTCACCATACTAGCTTTACCAGGTCAGGTGACCAGTTCTCTTCTCTAACTCAAGAGCAGAGAGAGGTCACACGGAGAGAGAGGTCACAGAGAGAGAGAGAGGTCACAGAGAGAGAGGTCACACAGAGAGAGAGAGGTCACACAGAGAGAGAGGTCACAGAGAGAGAGGTCACAGAAATGGGTCTGATAGAAATGACAAGAAATCAAGTAAAACCCAACAATAAGAATATTCAACTCAAATGTCAAGTCAGTCATATTGAATGGGTCTTAAATATAGAAAACAAGACAATGTTGGCTTGCGACAGAAGCACCTGGCATGCGACAGAAGCACCTGGCATGCGGTAGAAGCACTTGGCATGCGACAGAAGCACTTGGCATGCGTTTGTTGAAGGGCTATGCTCCTCGGGGAGCTGAAAGGTAAAGAAGACAGATTACATGATCTATGGGTTATATGAGTGTCGAGTGGCAGCGTGGTTAGAGCGCTTTCTTCTTGAGCCAAAGTGATTGAGTTCGATACCAGTTAGCGTCACCCTCTAGTATATCTGTCTGCAAAAGGACTGCTCATGATCAAAGGAAGGCAAAGATATAGAGAAACCTGTCATCATATCGCATGGTTCCTTTAACGCTTCTCGACCCTACGGCAGTATCTGATATGGGCCTACCTTTTTTTTTTTTTTATAGGTCACACAAAATACATATAGCAGCAATACTGGAAGAAATAAAATGCAGTGAAGTTTTAAAAGGAAAAAATCAAATTTTGTTTACCTACGTTGCTCGAGAGATTTCTGCCTTTTGAGAGAAATAATTCCTGTTGACATGTCGAACTTTGTTGATCGTGATCGGAAATCTCAAGGCACGTGAATCATGATCTTTTTCTTGCACACAAAAACACATCGAACAGTTTGTAATACTAGTGCGCCGCAGCTTCTGCACTGTTCAATCTCTCACTGACCCTGTCTCACTGTCTGTATCTCGTCGTCGTTTTCATTATCCAGTACCATGGTGGACAGTTAGATGTACGGAAATTCAAAAACAAAGAAAACAAGCTCTACAAGAATATAGAAAGCATAGATCTGAAGATAATTTAGATATTTATAAGAACATAAGAAATGAATCAAACAGAATAATACTTAAGGCAAAAGAAAATCATTGGAGAAATTTCTGACAAACACTGAACTCTACAACTAACTCTACAACAGATGTGTGAAATAAGTTAAAAGCCATTAAAGGCAGAACTAAACATATGATAATACCTAATATAAAAAAACCTGAAAGGGCAGAGACTGACTGGCAGAAAGCAGAGGTGCTGGCCAGGTACTACCATAGAGTTAGTTCTAAGGAAAATCTAGGACAGGCTGAAGTCAACAGAAGAGCAACACTTCTTAAAAAACTCAGTAAAGAAGTAATACTGAAAATTTATCATATGCAGATATTACAATGGAAGAAGTTGAAAATATAATAAAGGACAAAACAAAAACATTAGCAGGGCATGATATCTTGAGCTACGAAATCTTGAAACACATACCAAAAAGTACCATAGAAGTTATAACATCCCTTTATAACAAAATTTGGAATACAGGAAAAATTCCCAAAACATGGAAAACATCAGTAATTATTCCAATACTAAAACCAGAAAAAGATGCCCATGATGCCAGTTCATTCAGACCAATTTCTTTAACTTCCCATCTAGGTAAAATATTAGAAACCATAGTAAATAAAAGATTAAAGTTTTATTTGGAAAAGAATAATTTATATAATCAAACTCAGTCAGGATTTAGGAAGAACAGATGCACTATGGATCAGATAATTAAAATGGAACATGAAGTAAAATCAGGATTTCAAAAGAAAGAAAAAAATGTGGTAGTATTATTAGATATAGCTAGGGCTTATGATGAATGCTGGAGAGAGGGTGCTCTCTTTAAAATGAAGAAGATAGGAGTAACCGGTAAAATATATAATTACTTAGAGAATTTTCTGCAAGATAGATATTTCACTGTTCGGGTAACCAATGATAGATACAAAATGGAATACCCCAAGGATCAGTAATGTCTCCTTCAATTTTTACAATAATGGTAAATGATTTAGGTGAGGAATTTAATGATACAACAAATAAATTGTCACAGTTTGCATATGATGTTGCTATATGGAGGACTGGGAGACATCTGCCAAAATTATATAAGGATCTACAGAAGCAAATAAATAAAGTATGTAAATGGATGACAAAATGGGGTTTTCAGCTGAATACAAATAAAACATTGGGAATGATCTTCAGTAAAGGTAGGATTGTAAAAAATAGAATTATAGACATAAATATCCAAGGGCAAAACATTAATACAGTGCAAACCACTCGATATCTAGGAATGATATTGGACCAACCGCTGAACTGGAATAAACACATAGATAAACTAGTGGAGTCTTGCAGAGGATTGACTAACTTATTAAGATATTTGAAAGGTAATGGATGGGGTGCACGCAATAAGACAATGCTCACTTTTTATAAATCTTTTATTAGAGGAAAAATAGATTATGGAAGTATAATATATGACTCTGCTGCACACAGTAACAAGATTAGATTAGACAGAATTCAGCATCAGGCTTTATGTACAATAGCAGGTGCAATCAGATCAACATCAATGGGTGCTATAGAGGTGGCTTTAGAAATTCTACCCTTAGAATTACGGAGAAAGGAGTTAAGACTGAATTACATGAACAGAGTTATGTTAGATAAGTCTCACCCAGCACATACAGCTTTTACTAGATGCTAACTAACAACTCAGTCCAATCCAATGAATTTTACTAGATATCCTACAGGATGGAAGTGTATGGAGGAAATTGTCCATCTGGGTACATTAATTACATCAATTAATAACAGTTGTGAATACAAGCTAGTGATTCCACCCTGGGAGATCAAGAAACCAGACACGGACTACCACCTAGCAGAAATACTTAAGACAACAATTAATATAGAAAATATTAAAAACACAGCCAATAAATATATACAACAAATATCAAAGGACAGCATTACTGTGTACACAGATGGATCCAAGGGAGAGGATGGCAAATTGGGGATAGGAATATATATTCCAATATGGAAAATGGCAAAAGAATATAGCATCACGGAAAATACATCCATTTTCACTGCAGAGATGGTGGCAATACTAAAAGCACTAGAAATATTCTCTAATAACCCTCCCAAAAAACTAACAGTTTTAACTGACTCTCTTTCAAAAATTAAAGCACTTAGAAACTTACGAGAATGTAGTAGACCTGATATAGCAGAGGAGATATTTCTGGCTACTACATACTTATATTCCAGAGGATGTTCAGTATTAATTGCTTGGATACCTTCACATGTTGGCATAGAGGGAAATGAAAAGGCAGATAAAGAAGCCAAGAAAGGTAGATCTGATAAAAATCTAATAAATGTAGGGACGAGTAAATCAGAGATTAAGAGCTTAATTAAAGATTTAATAACAGATGAATGGAAAGCAGAGTGGGATAAAAATCTGAAAGGAAGACATGTATATAAGATGTTCAAGGCTCCAACAAGAAAATGTCAGATATCTAGGGAATTGAAAATTCCCAGTAATAAGAAACTTCTCAGACTACAGCTGGGAAAAGGCTATTTCAGAATAGAAGAACCTTACTGTGCAGGATGTCTTCAAGACAATAATATAGAACATTTCTTGTTAAAATGTAAGAGGTATGAACAAATGAGAATACCAATATTAGATTATTTGCAAGCATCAAACTTACCTATAAATATAGAAGAGGTGTTAAGAATAGACAGACCTAGGGAACTGCATAATATAGTCAAACAATATTTAACACGAGCAAAGGTTAATATATAGTGGCTGATAATGTGAAGGTTTGATGCTGTTCTTACAATGCATATGACTTTTAACAGATGAAAGTCAATTAAATATCTGTTAAAGTCAGTTATATAACTGGAACCACCAGGCCTTTACACCCCTCCACTTTAATAATATTCTTGTTCAGAGTTTCTTCTTGATTTTGTTAGTTTTTTTAAATAGTTTTTTTTATTTAACGTATAAGCATAATTGTGATTGTCCCTATTTACAATGATTTGACAGGTGTGATGCCACTTTCTCATGTCGGCAGTTGTTCATATTACTTATTTGGAATTGAAAACAGTATATATCCTAATTATAACCCATCAGAGGTTGAATGGGATATTTTTCTTCATTAATTTAAAAAAAAAAAATTATTAAAAAGGACAATCTTTGGGTGGGTGGGTGGGTGTGTGTGCGTGCACGCGTGTGTGTGTGTGCGCGCGCGCCTGCTTTTGCTTTCGGTGTTCTTTTCTCTTCTGCTAGTTGTAAGGGTTTCTGTTGGCCCAATCTGAGGTGTCGTCGTAGGGAGAGCATCGTCACGTGGTGCGATCGGCAGTTTCATCATCCCAGATTGGTGCATTTATGTCCAGTGCCTTCATGCCTCTCTTACACACATCTGCGAACCTCAGCTGCGGTACCCGGCTGTTCTTTTTGCCATAACCGGTAACTGCTACTTCCCGTGTTGTGCCGACACCTTATGGTGAAGCTCGTGTGCCCTCTCCAGGGCACGCACTTGGGCACAGTTATATGGAGATCGAGCAGTAACCCATGCAACATATTCCCCCTCTCCACGTACATGGTAGTTTCAAAGGAACGGCAGTATCCGATAAAGTTTGGTATCATGACGTCGCCGGAGTTGCCAGAATAATGTTGAATCAACATTAGACTGTATTAAGATAAAAGAATAAGAAAGACAAAACCACTAACGTGTAAAATTCCTTATAAGTAAGATTGCATAACTAGTTCATCATTCACCACGCAAAACGTATGAAGATAAAATAATTATATGTGCTTTGTAAGTGCACCCTCAAGAGATTGACGGATGTAATCTGTCGCTGGGTACTATCAAGAGCTGGACGGCGCATAATTTATTAGAGAACACCATCAAGAGAAAAGCGAGCGTAATTTATCAGCGAGCACCATCAAGAGATGGACGAGTGTAATTTATCAGCGAGCACCATCAAGAGATGGACGGAGCGTAGTTTGTCAAAGTGCACTATCAAGAGATGGACGGAGCGTAGTTTGTCAAAGTGCACCACCAAGAGATGGACGGAGCGTAGTTTGTCAAAGTGCAACATCAAGAGATGGACAGAGCGTAGTTTGTCAAAGTGCACCATCAAGAGATGGCCAGGGCGTGATTTGATAGAGTACACCATCAGATTAACCTGAACAATTAACACTGGCACGACAAAGAAATAATTGTTTTAAAACGTTAAAATTTCAACAATTTCCCCATATCCCACAGCCACACACCTACACACCTACACACCTACACACGCACACACACACACGCACGCACACACACACATACACATACACACACATATATATATTTGTGTGTGTATAAAGCAGTTTTGCTTCATTTTGGCGAGGCGCGCTCCATTCAAAGTACACATAAGGTCAGTCGGTTATACGAGCGAATGCCAAAATATAAAAGACGTTGTGTTCTGGTTACAGCCATATTACCTTCCTCACACTATCTTCTACAAAATCAAAAATAAAATCATGGGAGAAAACTGCGAATTTATGGACAAAATAGAGAATACAAACTATTGATGTTTGGCCAGAGTCAGGAGTGCAAAGTTAGCGGAGTCAATTGAAGGCCAAGCAAGTAATGAAACGTGTCCCAGAACTGAAACAGTTTTAAATTAGTTTGTGAGATGTGGGAACAGAAAGAGAGACAGGGAAGGGTAGAAGTGGGCAGGAAACGGAAGTTGAAAGTAGAGCAGAAGTGTGTGTAAATAACGGGTACAGACTTGAGTCAGATAAACATTGTCATGAAGGTCTGAATCAGCTATATATTGTGCTGCCTAATGTAGTTGAATGTTAGTTTTATGTAAATTCTACAAGGACAACAGAGTAATACATTATGAAATTTTATCGGGCGTGCAAAACCTGACATAGACAGAAAGCACCACTTGGTGTTTGAAAAATGGTTGCATAGTAGGTTACTGACAAGTGCACTGCAATAGTTCAGTAGCAATCATGGTAAAATGTTGTCCCAAAGCAGATACTACCTTAGTTGAGTGAAGTGTTAGAGACTTCAAGATACAAGGCCCATCTTT
Source organism: Oreohelix idahoensis (assembly GCA_024509875.1). NCBI lineage: Eukaryota > Metazoa > Mollusca > Gastropoda > Stylommatophora > Oreohelicidae > Oreohelix > Oreohelix idahoensis. Next base: position 88,864 of record JAMPIV010015839.1, read on the forward strand.
ATGAGGTGGTGAGCTTCCTTCATCGATACCTTTGCATTCCCTAACTCAAGAACAGTATTAGGCACCCATTTACGGCTGGGTAGACTGGAGCGTGACGCTACCAGATTTCGAACCAGGAACCCCAAAACCTTGCCGAGACAGGAAAGAACTCTAGCCACTCTACCAATCGGATTTGATTCAGCGATCATTGTACAATCTAGAACTCATCATCACCACCCGTCAGCACTCTAAGGAGCATAGTCTTTCAACGAGACTTCCATTCTTGTGCCACCCGTTTAAAGTCTTTTCGTGACTTCTTTGTTCCATTCCTGTCCGCCAGCGTTCCATTCTCATATGAGTGACTGTCTGGCTACGTTTCTGTCACGAAATAACCGTGCTATTCATTTTACCGTGTTCTACTTGTCTTTTTGTCCGTATTGTGCCTTTCTTTTAATTCTTCCTAACCCGTATTTTTTCTCATATTGATCCCGTGACTCAGGTTTCACATTGTTTCGCATGATCTATAATGGGTAGTGATGACGTTTACAACCCAGCTGGGAGCAGATAGATAAACATGGACCTACCTTGTGAAAAAAGCTGGGTGCCCATACTTCTAGTATTGACAATCGGAAGATGAACACGAATTAGCCGGTAGGAAAGTTACATAAAACTTCCGGGGGATGGCCACTCGTGTTTGTCACCATTTATAGTAACACATTAAACTGAAGGATTTGTTATGAATTACAGACATGAGTCATCTAAAAGCAGTAGTGCCAATATCTTATATGGGAGGAATTTGAAATTGTTGGTTGTCATGAGAAGGAAGAGGGAGAAGATGTATACTAAAGTCAAACGTTTAAATCTGCTTGGTCTAGCCAAAATGTATTAAACTAGACGAGGTTTGATTGGCAACTTTTACCGCGTAGAAAGCTGGGAGAGCGTGGGCGAAAGGTCCCATATAATGTAGCATATTGTCAGACTCCAACATTGTGTTCCATTTAGTCAAGACGACACCTTCAGATTAGCCACGACCGAAGAAACGTAGTATTTCAAGAAAGAGAATTAACTAAATATGGAAGATCTTCTGAGATTTACCAGTAAGAAAACTCGACTTTATAATACTGGACACCACAAAGTCTTCGGAACCTATAAACAGGATAATAGTGGGATTGTAACTAAAGTAATACTCTATTACCTGTAAGACGATCTTAAAACCTATGGCCCGATATTATTTGGAAGTCTTCCTGTACCAGGGAGTCGCGGTAGCACATTGGTTAGTGCACTGGCTTCCTAACTCAGTGGTCTATGGTTCGATCCCCAGACGATGTGGAGCTTTTTAGGCCGCAAACGGCTCCTGGGTCGACCCAGCCCCAATTGGGTACCACAGCAACTCTGGGAAGGTTAAAGCGGCTGGCGTGATGCTGACCACATCACCCCTAGTGTGCCGATGGTCAGGAAAATATGGGCCTAACACCATCTTCCCAATATGCCTCAATGGGCGTGTAACGGGATCCTTTACCTTTTTTTTTTTACCTTCCTGTACCAGACGTCCGTAAATTAACCCGATACGGGGTGAGTTGTAACATAAACAATTTTATCATTTGATCAAACTCCATAATTCTCGCCGTTTGTACGTCGGTCAAATCTAAGGGATGCAACTGTGGTTGAAAATTAGACATTAATTGTATCCCTTATATGTACTCTCCCGTAAGTAGTAACACTCAACGAAGAAAAGTCGGTGAATTGTGTAACACAAAGTGAGTGACAGTGATATATGAATAAAATGTAAATTTTTGATTGTAGAACCCAGTCTCATTCCGGAAACGGATTTAACTCATAATTTTGCTAAAAATAACCTTAAAATGTAAGTTTTTGATTGTTTCTTCAAGACAAAATTTTAATTTAAAGTATTGCAGACTTATTGTTGGAGCTACTCGCTGGAAATTAAACGGTTTATTGGCGCATAAATACTATGATTTCCTATGATCCCAACGACGCAGTTGATTTCCCAACCGAGTTCCTAAACGAGCAGTGCCCATCAGGAATGCCACCGCATTTGCTGATTTTAAAGGCTGCTGCATGTATCATGCTATTACGAAATCTGAACGCAAAAAAGGACTATTGAATGGCACGCGTTTGGTCATAAAAGTCTTGCATCGGAATTCCATTGATGCAGAAATTATCACTGGCAGTAATAAGGGAGAACGAGTCTTAATTCCTCGCATTGACTTAGAACCGAGCGAGCGCCGTTTGCCATTTAGGATACGACATCGTCAATTCCCAGTGATTTTAGCATTTGCAATGACGATCAATAAGGCGCAAGGACAATCTTTTGATCACGTAGGAGTTTTCCTTCCTGAACCTGTTTTCGTACACGGCCAGCTCTATGTCGCCCTCACCAGAGGAACAAATCATGAAAACTTGAAAGTTTTTGTTAAAAACACTTTTTATCATGGAACATTCTTTGAAACAAATCAACGCACTTTCACAAAAAATGTTGTCATCAAATAACTTTTATATTGAATTTAAAAATATTTTTAAAATGTGTTACAGTTTTTGATTTACTTCCGTCATTATTGACGGGTTATTGCTAGTATATTATATTTGACATGTTTAACTCTATAGTGGATAAGCAAGTGCTTATGAGGTGGGCAATTTGAGCAAATGAAAATGATAGAGTTATGAACCCCCACAGCAAGCGGTGGCGACTGCTTCATGTCGGTTATCTCACAGGAAACCAAATGTAGAGGTAGCTGTGACAGAATAATCTCGAACGTCACTTTTACCTGTGCCATCCTATAATTAATTATGTGCTCTTCACATTAGTTTTTCCTAAGTCCGACAGTATTTGATATTTTCGACTCATTGTTTACGCTCCCTTCCCCCAATTCTTGTTATGTTGGGACTTCAGCGACCATTTTTCGCTGATTAGGGTAATCAATCCCTTTCGTTTGAACCCATATTGACAACTAGGACCGTTAAAGTGAAGTGTGGTTTACTAATGTGTAACACATTTTCCTGCCAGGCCGTGCATGGGCGTGGCTGATTAATAAGTAAACAACCTTGGGATAACCACAGTCGATTTTCTTATCGGTAGGAATTTTTCTGTCGAACAAAGTTGGTGTCAATGTATGCTGGGCCGGGTGAATGTCATAATCGTTTCCGGACAAGACTTGTTGGAAGAATAATTGTCCATCTTGAAAGAGATTACTTATATTATGAAGTCGTGAGTGTAAATATGATCGATAATAGACGGAAGCTGGCATACCATCTATGGTGACTGCAAACAATACATTTATTTGTAAGTTCGTTGCGCATGAATTTTTCGTGAGAGTAAGTTAAATATACCCACCTTGCATGCTATTGGCTTAGCATTTAAAATGTAAAAATACAACATTTCTGATTGGAGCCTTGTAATATAGTAGCAATCTGGATGTGGACCGCTGCCTTATAATTTAGCACTTTGTGAGTCTACCGCACTGTGAAATTCAACTCGTCAAGAAGACAGCCAGACAAGCCAGAATAAAAAACAGGATCAGGATTCCATTTTAAAGGACCGGACAACGTGTTTGAGTATCTTGTGAATTAACACAACGACAGCTGTACCTTTATTAATACGGAAAGCCCGGAATCCTAAAAACCTGAATATTAAGTCATAGTGGGAGTCTGTTGCAAAGCAACTCCCCAGACAACATGTAAGAGGTATCTTAATCAAGTTGCCGAAACTATTTCTCTGAGCCAAAAGTCAGTCTTTATTCCTAAAAGAAATTTGGGGTAAGTTGTACATTATATAATTCTATATTTTGCATTACTAACATTGCTAGTGGATGTCCAAGTCATAAGAGGCTGGTAATCTCAGCATAAAGAATGATGGCTTCATGAATCTCCACAGCAAGAGCTGGTGACTACTTTATGCGGGTTTCTCATAGAGAACAAAAAGCAGAGGTAGTCCCAAGTTCCATATGGAGCAAGGAGTAGATGATGACTGAACTGATGTACATACTTATTATAGTAACCTTTTCAACCAGTGCAAATGTAAATGTAAACATGTTTAGTATAAATGCAATAGGTGTTTTCGGCCCACTGTGCTTAATATTAATGCTTCGAGAGGGTAAAATTCTGAGGCAATGGGATGGTGGAATGAAAAGGGGACACTTGATTTGTGTCTGGAAACCCAATACTCAGGAGGGTATTTGTTTCTTTCTTATTTCATTATACTAGTCTGTGGTACCAGTTGGTGGTGCTATCTGTGGAACAAGAGAGTGATATAAGTGGCCTGCAATCAGAGCTGGACTCTTGCAGCAGATGGGTCTTAACAGACGCTGGACCACATTGCAATTACCCCACGATACTACGAGGAACGGGTTGCTGCCACCTGATTTGACCAGTGACGAGAGTGAACAGTCCATAGCCTGCAAAGAACAAGCTTGAGCAGAAACCTACCGACATTTTACTGGCAGCTAAGTACCCATTCAAAGCTGCCAAGTGAACTCTCCATTTTCAAATCAGAAAGAACGTTTCAAATCAGACCATCACATATAAGGAAGTTTTAAAGACTATCTAAATTTACCCCACCCTTATTTATTGTACATCTGTTAATGATAATTGACTATTTAATTTTGTTATCCGTAAATATACAAATGTATAGTTGATTTAGTCATTTTGAATTAACTGCACCCGTATGTCTCAGTCATTTTAAATGCTTATAACAGAGCTATTGTCACCGTGGGATTTGCCCAAGAATTATCCATGCTATTGTTAAGGTGAGATAAACAGTTAGGACAGCTCACAAGCGAAAATAATGAAAAAAAATAATAATATTGCTAACTGACAACGGTTCAGAATACCGGTTCATGTTAACTAATAGTGAGTGATTATCTTCTTCTTCTTCCATCCTTAGCCACCAACCGGCAAAGCAGTATGTGGCCAGTACGCCTAGTGGCGTCTTAGGGCAACAACAAATTGATCAATCTATCGCTGTTTCCACCACGCCTAGTGGCGTCTTTGTGGAACAGAAACAGACCAAACAATCTATCGTTGTTTCCGTAATCAGATTGGTTGGCAAGCAGGTGATCAGCCCACTGTGCGAAGCTTTTACGGGATGGGGTAAACAGCCCCATGCCCAACCCTCCTTAGTCGCTTTTTACGACATGCGTGGTAGGGTGCAGTGTTACTATTCTTTGCTCCCCTTTCGGGCCCCGGCAAAACACGGGTGAAGTGAGTGATTATAGTGAGTTGTAAATAGAAAGTTCGAGAACAAGAAAAAAAAGGCTTGACCAATAAATTTACGTAAAAAGATTTGGGTCAGCGAATCAGAAGAGTGGCAAGAAAACACACCACGAGAAATGACCAGAGGTCATTACAGGCTGTCCTGAGTTGTGCTTCAGGAAGAAGGTGTGATCGCGGTGCGGACAAGATGAACCTTCTGTGGTTTTACAGATAGGGTTTATGTGAATATGTTAGATGTCCAGCCATCCCTAGCCAGTGTTATTCTATCGGGAGATAGTTTGATTTGATTCTGTGGTTCACAGTTAAGGTGTATTTCTGAAAGGAGATCAGCGTTTATGCTGTGTTTTTTGTAAGTATTGAACTATGATTATACTTTGCACAGAGTAGAATTTTGTTTACAGGAGAATCTTGCAGAAGCACGATTTGCCAGTTCATTAAGAGAACTTTACGACTATGTACCAAGAAAAACGGATGGTTATAACGACTTTGTGTAAAGTAACCAAAAGGCTGTAAACATTTGAAGGAAACTAGAGATATTATAGAGGAGCCATATTGAACAAGGTTTGAAGTATCCAGAATTGCATATGATTTTCAAGAAAAAGTGAATGTCGACTTTTATAGAAGAACTTCAAATATGCTCTCTCACTTGTAAGTATCAGAAGGGTGTACATACAATTATTTATGCATGAGATGAGTTTTGTTGCTAGGAGCAGTTGTAGAGACCTGTCTGACCAGTTCGTCGAAGAAGATATTTAAGTAACAAATCAAGTATGGAATTTCAATAAAGAGCATTGGTATATGAGGAAATATGAGCAGGTTTTGGAAGACTAAGGAATTCTACAGGAGAAAAGAATAAGTTAAAGAGGAATACGGAAGTTACAAGACATAGAATGCATGTATGAGTTAACCTGAAGTACAAAGACCCAGTAAAGGCCTCTATGCGAACTCTATCATTTGAATAACTCATTATATGTGTTGTTTTATTAAGTTATTAAAAGTTTTGAAGGATCAGAACGAATTTGATTCCATCTTTATGAGTTGCTGATTGTATGCCATGTACATTTAAACTACCACTATACGAAGTCACTATTAACATCAAAGAAGGAACTGAACGAACCTGAAGTATTCAAGAAAAGGATTAGAGTATCATCCAGAAATTTACACCTCTGGCAGAGATGGCCAGTAATGATATCAACTAAATAACTTGGAAGATAAAAAGGAGAGATTGTAAACTTGAATTACGTCACTAGGCCTGCCATCTGCCACATAGTGAGATAACACACAGTACCCAGTAACAGCAGCGCGGTTACACTATTTAAGAAAGATTTTAAATCAGTTGGGGGCTCATCCTAGCAAAATCCTAACTCATAGAAGGTCAGGAAAGATACAAAGATACAAGATACATGACCTGGATCCTATCAGTTGGAGCACTTGATTTCTTAAAATTCCTACGACGCTCCCTAGAATTGAAGCACCATTCTTCAATTCACTTCTCTGCCAAGACTAATCTTGAGAGAATAGTAGACACCTTTGAAGACCCTCAGTAGATACTCTTAATTTTGGCCACTGTTAGGCCATCACTGCAAAGCAAGGGGAGTAAATCCCGCGACAATCATCATTATAATCTTCATTATCATCATCATCTTCATCATCATCATCATCTTCATTATCATCATCATATTCATTATCAACATCATCACCATCAACATCAATACATTTCAGCTCATTAGAATCTATGAATTGTGGCCGCTGTTAGACCATCACCGCAGAGCAAGGCGAGTAAATCTTGTGACAGCAACCTCAGGTTCCAAGTGAAACATGGAGTGGATGATGGTGTACAAATTTATTATATTAATATTTTAATGAGTTTATGTGCATATTTAAACATGTGTAAACCATACAAAGGTAGTTTCCGTTGTCCAGTCACAATTTTTCATCAAATTAAATGAGAGTAACGATGATTTTCGATCCAATCCTCTAGGTTTATGATTTATGCTGGGGGAAAGGAGGGGGGGGGGAAGGGCGGGGCGCGGGTGTAAATTACTAAGTAGAAAGGGCGATGGAAGTGACAGCGGGAAGGCACCTGACTAATGTCAGGAAACCAAAACTTAGCAGAGACATTTTCAATTTTCACTTCTAAAGTTTGTGGTTCAGGTTGGCGATACCAGTGTGTGATATCAGCTTGATACGAGTCTGTGGATCAAGAGCTTGTGGTCTACCCTAGATGCCTGCCTTTGACGGGTTTGTGAAGATGCCTGGCTTGACGCTAGAAAACGGTTACCCACTGCATCTTCACTCCTAAGACCTTGTGACAAATCCTGAACTGTTATTTTTATTTTCAACCCGCCCTTTCTTGTTATTTTATATGTTGTTTTGTTCCCATTTCTTGTCTCTCCTATTCTTAATAAGATTTTTCTGATTTTTTGGTTGTTTTTTCACTTTCCTTGTCATGGTTCTAATAATTGTAGGAACACCCCACCAAACCCTTCTCTTTTTCAGGGAATGGGTATAAACTTACTTGCAACCCGTTTGGTAGCGTGGGGCTTGTGAGACATTCTTGTTGATAGACGTTTCAGAATATATTCGCTATATTTGAGTACATTTTTTATCGCGGGCAGCGGGCTTACGTGAGGAATTTATTCAGTCTTGTATTCTCACCCCTGTCAACCCCCCCCCCCCCATTTTTCCCAGGTGACCAAATTTAAATCTTCGTCTTCCTCGTAAAGATTAATGGTGGTGTTAAGTTCTTATAATCACGGTTCGTCTAATGTTAGGAAACCAAGTTATGATGTAGTCGTAGATTCACTTTTCCATCATAAAAATGAAGGATCCAATTCTTGGTCGCATCCGTCTTTTATAGGACTCACAAACATACTCCGCACGATAACGACTCAGTGGGAGATGACTTTTATAGATTTTTCACTGAGTGAAATGGCGGAGGATAAGGTAAATTCTGTCCCTGGATTTTGAGAGTGATAGAATATTATCCAGCCTATCGGTTACGACTGATAATTTTAGATCAGACAGTTTTCCTTTATATAGTTACTCATTATTATAACTATTTATTTTATTTTATATAGTATATATATATTATTATATTATATATAATAATATTATAAATATATATATATATATATAAAATATATAATATATTATATATAAATGATATATATATATAATACAATTACATATATTATATATATATAACATAGTTATATATATTATATAAGATTTTTTATATATTTATAAATATATATAATATATATATATATATATAACCTTTCCAATGCCGGCATAAAATAATATACATATATACATTATATACAACATATTGACATGTATATTATTATATATCATATATATATATATATATAATATATGCCAGTATATATATTTATATATATATATAATACTATATATATATATTATAATAATATATATTCAACCACTCACATCTATAATACACACAAGATAAGTGTAAACAATTAGACGCACCAGGTGAAAACATTTACTTAACCCACTCTCTAATAATAAATCTTTTGGGACTAGTGACCAACACACATAAATAAAGTTTATGTAAATTTTTATGTTATCATGTAAAGAACGTTCACAACAAGCAATGTACCTCTCTTTTCGGTAATAGTCAAAATCAAATACAAATACTGGTTAAAAGTTAATGAATTACTTTAAGAGTTAGACACATCCAGGTGTGTAAATCTCCTCCCTCCTCTGTTGAGACCGAGATCCCTATTAGAAGAAAAAAAGTTGTAACCCCCAAAGAGTCAAAGATTTATACGCTATGGTCTAGTATTTCCCTCTACAGTAAAGAACAGAGTTATACGTTAATCTCTTATGGAAAAAAACAGCATTAGCAAAACGTGCATAAAAAATACACAAAGTGAGCACATGGATTCTACAAGATATGTATATGAGAATTATTCGTTCATCCTTCCTCTCTTCTCAGACGACCGTGGCCACGAGCATTCTTTCTTCCCTAAATACTTGTGTTGTAATCTTCTTGAACAATCTTTAAATCACGACCACAACATACAGCAATGGTCCTAGTGTGTTATTTTTGGCAAAGGCAAAGAATCAGGGAACCCCAGCTCCTCAAAAGAACAGTTTTAATTTCTATTCTTATATTTGTTTGTATGCGTTCCCTTTGTCTATGATTTTATTTAGGATTAATCTATTTTTGTTTTATGTCACATTAAATTTGTCCAGGTTAAGAAATTTAATAGCGCTCACAGTGTCAAAAGCTGGTAGCTTCACTTTTTATTTTTTCTGTTTATTAGGAAAATATCAGTGTTCACCTCAACTATCTTCTCTTATAGAGTAATTAGTAAAAATTCTTGGTCACACCACAACTGGTGTCAAAACCGTCTATGTCACATAAATCGTTTGTTAAGTCACAGCCTCATACTTGGGTTTCCTACTACTGTAAATGAAATCCTTGTAATCCAGAAATCTGGGTCTATATCGCCCAGTTACATAAAGTTCACTCTTTAATGTTCTTAATTTTTGGGGTGGTATTAATATTCTTATCTCTTTCTGGGTGTGTAAAACACAACCTCAGACAGTTTTTACCTTGAAGAAAACCCCAGATACTAATTAAATCTGTTCTTTTGGAAATGGTTACTCTCAGATTTACATGGAAGCCGCTGGGTAAGGTTTAGGGTTTGCTGAACCCAATACTGTGTAAAGGAGAAAAAATACACTATATACTTAACCATAATATAGTATTTACATCCATATCCTTAACCCGCGTAAAATAGAAATATTTATTAATTTACTTCGGTTATTTAACTTAAATTATAAACTACAAGCTTAGAGCTTGTCTATATCGTTTTAAAAACTCCCCGATTCTCATGTAAATTCTTCATTTTCAACAAATCAATCATCATCGAATTAAGAAATAATACATATTTAGTCAATACTCATGATGAACAGTGCATTACAAGTCGGTTAAAATGTTGACCCTCTGACTGGTTACTAGCTATTAATTAAATTTATGTTATAGCTGGCATAGTTTACTCGAGAAATTATTACATTTTAGGCTTCTGCATAGCCTATGTAACACAGTAAAACCTAGAGAAATATAAATGTACGGAACCCTTCTAGTAAATCACTCTGCACCAAAATCTTACAGAAATAAAGGGGGGGATTATGGACTAAACTAGCAAATCACTCAAACGTCTAGTAATAGTATTTACCTTCACACAAAGCTTGTTCTAAGACTATCTCCACCGAAAACTAAGAACTCTACTTAATTACAAGTGATTAAAGGAATCGTAGCTAGATGTTTTCTGAATCTGTGGTGGGTACTCACGGATAAATTGAATTAGAATAGCTGGGCTTTAAGAGATATAATCTGTAAAATCAAAGGGGATATATACACTATACACCGTAGAAAACCAGACTCTCTGCTAGATTTAAGCACCTACGTTCAGCTTATATCTTGGGGGATACATGAAATCAAAGCCATTTTTCACGCCAGAACCGAAATCCAGACTTTCTCTGTTTGCGTCCATGGACTCGCTTGAGATCCGGCGTAACGTAATTTGCTAATCAGTGCAAATTTTAAGCGTCTCTGCTCCGTAAGGCCCATTTTTTTTTCTAGCGAGCAATGTCTTTGATTCTGGTCGCACCTCTATAGTTAAATACGTTTCTAGCGAATGGATTTACTAAAGGGAGGTAATAGAAATTGTCTGCCCCCTTGGTTCCAAATTATCTGGGGGTCTTAGATCGCTGACTGATCTATTACCACGATTTTCAATCCCTGGCGTTAATAATTACAGCTCAACGTAGCTAATAGGTCTGCTCGTGAACATTCATCAAAGGAAATTGCGAACAGCAATAAAATCTGCGTGCTAAATTAGAAAAAAGAGAGAGATCTCTGAGTATTAGAATGGTTTTATGTTAACGAACCGGCGTAGGTGAAAGATAGTTAACAGAAAATTGTAGATAATGAAATAGATAGATGAAAGCTATTTTCATAATATGTCACACGTTGTTTGAAGGGAAGCTTTTACGATTGTTTTCGATTTTAATTTAGGTAGCAGTCATCAGATAACGTCAAAGTGGGGTAGATGCAGTTTGTGGGAAATAATTCTAGATCTATGTCTCATCGCATCTGTTTTGCATCAGAAAATTGCTACTATAAACAGGCCCGGTTCAGTAAGTCGTGTCTCAGTCCTGGAATTTTGTGGCCGTGAAGAGATACAGACATATTATTCAGTCTGCCCGTATAGTGGGAATATTCTGAAGTCTGGGTATGTATGTAGACTAAATAAGTGGTGTGTAGGAATTTTAGCTAAAGGATTTTAGCAAGTCAGAGTAAGCTTTCTTCTGGGATTTAATTGTATTTTTAGTAAGTAGTTTGCCATAAATTACCTGACCTCTGCCAGTGTATTGTAAGTTTCAGTGGAAATTATACGAAGTATAGCCAGCGAGCTTCTGTGTGAAAAGGTTGGTGTTATTATTACTATATATATATATATATATATATATATATATATATATATATATATATATATATATATATATATATATATATATATATATATATATATATGTGTGTGTGTGTGTGTGTGACAGCGCCATCTTGTCATTGCCATTTTGTATATCGTTCTCTACCTTACAACTACAACATAGCGATTTGGAAGCCATTTTAGCGTTACTCAGTCAGGTTCTAAAAATAGAATATTAGTCATGCCCGCTGACAGAACAACAGCCAATCAGAGAAGAGATGCGCTCAGACTGACCGCGCCTGAGTTTAGTCGGTTGAAATCCTCTGTCATTTCAACGCTAGACGCAGAGAGAAGAAGTCGCCAAACCAGAGTTGAAATCTGAAGATGCCTAGGACTTTTGAGTAGATATAGGCCTAATAATATTCTCCAACATCCTAAAGTCTTTATAGTGTTAGAAAGGATATAGGATCACCATCTTTGTGCCGTAGTATTTTAAATAATTATATACTTAATTCAATGTTATTTATATTTCGCGTGCGGTTGGTTTAAGATCTAAATTTATTCAGACATGGCGTGGCTGGAGCAGATGGTCCGTGTTCAGGAAATATAACACGTGACCGGTACTAGAACTGACATATTCGGTTATTACATTTGTGTAAATGAAATTAAAAGTTAAGCATTTCCATATTGTTTGAGATTAAGGAAACCTTTAATGATCTTATGTAAATCCGACACGTCGGTTTGAATAATATTTAATTGTGGCGCGATTTAGATTGTTATATTTATTAACTACAGTGCTGATGCCGAAATAGTTTATTTTAGTGTGGTGAGTGCTGCAATTTATTAATATGTTACAGCTTACTAGAATAAGTCCTGTGCTTCTTCAGTAATGTTAGACTGATAATGTGGTGTAAGTATTAGTAAGATCGGCTATAGCTAATTGGTGTTAGCTTTCTTAGTTTCATAGTCCTTTTTACAGTGCAAAATCTCTATTGGTTATCTGTACTGCTTTAAATAGCTTAGCTATTTATCATGTGGCGAAACAAATAGCTAGTAATGACAAGCAATATTTGTAATGCAGTCATAACATTAAATTAACACTGATATTGTACGCTGACAGTTTTACCCATGCGGGAGGGGAAAAAAGGCTCATACCTTTAAAACCCCAAACCCGTACCAGGCGAGCGAAGCGTGATAAGATAGGCTAAGACACGTGTGCTTTTAATTTAATTAAATGACGTAGTGTAAAAGAGATCTTAATTTTGCGCGTGATAGGATATAATATTGATATTGTGATTAAATGTTTTATTTTCTCCTAAATCTAGTACTGATCACAAACCAGCCTGCCAGCGGTCTGAATAGCTCCATTCTTAATTTTTATCGGGTCTTAGACTTTGACCTGTGCGGTTCTCTTGCTTCATCCAGAGAGAGAGAGAGAGAGAGAGAGAGAGAGAGAGAGAGTCCAAACATATAAACATTGAGAATAAATTATAACTGGACATTCAAAAATACCCAGATTTTTTTACATCCAATAGTATCAGCTCGTTGTTGCCAAATATCTATGTATAACATTGTTCCCGAATACTGACCATTGTGTTTTTCAAGTGGATGTATCCAGAAAGAATACTTGGTTCCATAATCGGCACTCAAACCCCAGAGAGAGAGAAAAGCCGATAGAAGATACCTTCATTCTCATTATTGGTTTCTAACAGTTTACCCACCAGACATTTCCTTTAAATATCGGGACTACTGTGTACTGTCCATTGTGAACACTTGATCGCGGTTTATATTTTTCTACATGAACTACCTGACGTGAACTTTATCATTTCCAATAAGCACTATCAAAGCGGGCGTTCCCCATTAGGAAAATTAATCATTCTTGGAGGAACTGGGGCTCACTTGGAGAAGCACCACACTGGACTATGTTAAATATACACTGAAGTTACGTTCAAGAGTAGTAGGTAAGCGAGACTGAACGTGGCCACAGATTGACAGATTTGACAGAGTGAAAGAAAGAAGAATGAATATTTCTTATTTTGTGTAATCATTGTACTCTCTTCTTTCTTTTCTTATTCGCTAATACTGTTATTTTTTCAGATAGATTAACTAGGAACTTTGTTCTTTACTTTATCGTCTATTCCTATACCCTAGTGTTATTCTTTTGACCTTTTGGGATTACTAACTTCTGCGGGAACTTTTCTCAACAGAGAGGATGACATTTACTGGGGATATTTTTTTTCAAATTCTGTAACCTGTGATTTTATTGATTTATAGACGTTGGATGTTGTGAACAGTTTATATGATAATAAACTTAACAAAAAACTTAATTACTGGTGTTGGTCAGCTCAGCCCAAAACCCATACTCCATTTACCATAGTTTTCACGTTTTTGTGTCTTGTTTTCACATGACTGTGTGTGTGTGTGTGTTTAGTTAAACATATATGTTAAATGTATGGAGCGTAGAATGGTCTGTTAACAAGTTACAGTCGTAAAGATAGGCTGAACCAGAGTATCTTCTCAATCTAGAGACAGATTCTACACTTAAACTATTCACTCGTGAACCCTATTTCTCATATTTTAAATCTCATTAGTTACCACTTTGCCTGTTCTATTCAGAAGGACCAAACCTATCTACCTCGTATAATACCTATCAAAATTTACGACACCAGAGGAGGCAGACCCTGGGGAGGACGCACATGGTTTAACGCCCGAACCAGGCTGGTATGCCCTGCAGCCGATAGAGAGTCCTGCCTCGAGACGTTCTGAGAGATTACGACTGTAGCGCCTAGCTTAGTGCAGTTGTCGGGACGACAACAAAATCAGGCTGGGAATATGTGACAGCGCCATCTTGTCATCGCCATTTTGTCTGTCGTTCTCTACCATTTTACTATAACATAGCGATTTGGAAGCCATTTTAGCGTTACTCAGTCAGGATCTAAAAATAGAACATTAGTCATGCACGCTGAAATAGCAACAGCCAATCAGAGAAGAGATGCGCTCAGACTGACCGCGCCTGAGTTTGGCCGGTTGAAATCTTCTGTCATTTCAACGCTAGACGCAGAGAGAAGAAGTCGCCAAAACAGAGTTGAAATCTGAAGATGCCTAGGACTTGTGAGTAGATATAGGCCTAATAATATTCTCCAACATTCTAAAGTCTTTATAGTGTTAGAAAGGATATTGGATCACCACCTTTGTGCCGTAGTATTTTAAATAATTATATACTTAATTCAATGTTATTTATATTTCGCGTATAAATTTATTCAGACATGGCGTGGCTGGAGCAGATGGTCCATGTTCAGGAAATATAACACGTGGCCGGTACTAGAACTGACATATTCGGTTATTACATTTGTGTAAATGAAATTAACGGTTAAGCATTTCCATATTGTTTGGGGTTAAGGAAACCTTTAATGATCTTATGTAAATCCGACACGTCGGTTTGAATAATATTTAATTGTGGCGCGATTTAGATTGTTATATTTATTAACTACAGTGTTGATGCCGAAATAGTTTATTTTAGTGTGGTGAGTGCTGCAATTTATTAATATGTTACAGCTTACTAGAATAAAGTCCTGTGCTTCTTCAGTAATGTTAGACTGATAATGTGGTGTAAGTATTAGTAAGATCGGCTATAGCTAATTGGTGTTAGCTTTCTTAGTTTCATAGTCCTTTTTACAGTGTAAAATCTCTATTGGTTATCTGTACTGCTTTAAATAGCTTTGCTAAGCCATTATTTCTATAATATTTAGTATTATAATGTAAGGTTACTATATAATTTACAACCACGCAGCTTAGCTGGATTGTTAGCGTGGCTGTATGCTGTTCTCGAAAGATGGCAGCAACGTGTTATAGGCCTATTGATGTATTTAGTTCTATTTATTAATATGCCTTGTAAATATGATACCCCTACTTTTGGTACGTGTAGCACATTTGAGACATAAACGTTCCTGTTTGCTGCTTGCGGAACAGGGCGACACCAGTGCGGCTGAATCCAACAGAAGCCTGCACGAAGCATTTATATACTATGGCAGTGGTTTGTTTCTGTAACAATGTGTTTTATATGATGGGTTTTCAATCTCATCAGTCGGCATATACGACATGCTTCAGAGTGCAGGGAAAGATATTGAGATGGATCAGTTGCGAGGTGGTGGTTTATGCTCATTAATGAGAGTATTCGTTGAACATATTCATTCATTCATTCATAACCCTCCACTCCCAAGGTAGCATAGGCCTTCAACAAACACATGCCAAGTCCTCCTGTCACGTGCCATCATCTCAAGTTCTTTCCACGTTCTCCTCATCATTTTCACCTCTGTTTCCAGCTCTCTTCTCCATGTGCTTCTTGGTCTACCTCTGCCTCTCTTGGCCTGGGGGTTCCAGAACAAGGACTGTCTTGCAATGCTATCAACAGGTTTCATCAGTGTGTGTCCTATCCATCGCCTTCTTCTCATCTCTTGTTCCACTGGCACTTGTCTAGTTCTTGTCCTCAGTTCCACGTTGGTAACCTTGTCATACCATTTTAATCCCTCTATTCTACGCAAGCACCCATTTATGAAAGTCTGCAGCTTTTTGGTTGTTGTCTTTGTTGTTCTCCATGTCTCAGAGCCATACAATAGGACTGACTTCACATTTGAGTTGAAGATTCTTATTTTCGTGTTGGATCCGATTTCTCTTGATTTCCATATACTTCCCAATGCAATGAAAGCTTCTCTTGCCTTTTGTATTCTTATTTTGATATCACTGTCTGTCCCTCCAACTTTGTCTATATTGCTGCCAAGATATGTGTACGATTCTACATCTTGTATTGGTGCTTCTTCAAGTTCAACCCTGTTATCATTACCTGCATTTATTCTCATTATCTATGTCTTTTCCCTGTGTATTTTCAGACCCAATTGCTGTGACCTCTCATCGAGTGTTTTCAATTTGTCCTGCATCTGATTACGGTTATGGGACAGAAGAGCTAAGTCATCAGCAAAATCCAGATCATCCAACTGCTTAGTCAGAGTCCACTGGATTCCATTTCTGTTGTGTGTTGTCGATGTTCTCGTAACCCAGTCTATTGCTAGTAAGAAAAGAAATGGAGACAAGAGGCATCCCTGTCGCACTCCTGTTCTTATCCCAAACGGTTCTTTAAGCTGTCCTTCATGAAGAACTCTGCATGTCATGCCTTTATATGTTTTCTTTATTAAATTAATGATCTTCAGGGAAACTCCATAATGCCTCAACAATTTCCAAAGTGATTCTCTGTCTACACTGTTAAATGCCTTTTCGTAGTCCACAAATCCGATGTATAATGGTGAATTCCATTCCCGACTTTGTTCAACTATTAATCTCAAAGTGGCTATCTGGTCTGTACATGATCTGTTTTGTCGAAAACCTGCTTGTTCATCTCTCAGTTTCTTATCTATGGACTCTTTTAATCTCTCAAGGATAATCCTGGTTATTACTTTTCCTGGCACTGATAGTAACATTATTTCTCTATAATTTGTGCACTCTTGTAAATTTCCTTTCTTAGGCAACTTAACCAGATATCATTCCTTCCATTCTGCTGGTATCTCTTCCTTTTCCCAGACTTTACCAAGTAATTTATATAACATCTCTGTAGCCGTGTCGATATCTGCGTTGATGGCCTCTGCTGGAATGCCATCAGGTCCAGACGCTTTTCCATCTCTTAGAAGCTTTATGGCTTTCTTTATTTCTTCCTTCGTTGGTCTTTCACCGTTAATTTGTAGCTCTTCTTCTGCTGGCTGGATGTCCGGGGAGGGGGGGGGGGGGGGGTTGTGGAGCTGGTCTATTGAGAAAGTCCTCAAAATATTCTGTCCACCTCTTCATTTGCTCTTGTATATTGCTGAGCAGTTTTCCATTCTTGTCTTTCATGAGGCAACTTGTTTGCTTGTATTTCCCTATTAGCTTCTTTGTGCTGTTATACAGTTCTCTCATATTTCCTTTGGCTGCAGCATCTTCTGCCTCTCTTGCCAACTCCTCAATATACTCCCTTTTGTCTCTTTTGATACTTCTTTTTACTTCTTTGCTTCTGTGTACACTTCTTGAGCCTTGGCTTTGGAACTTCTGGTTTTGCTTGTGTTTAAATCTGCTTTCTTGTTTTTTCTGTCATATTGATGGTTTCTGTTGTTATCCATGCTTTTTGTTGTCGTTCCCTTTTCCCCAGTATTTCTTCACATGTCTCTTTCCATACAGTTTTGATTTGCTGCCAATAGTCTTCTGTATTCTCTACGTCTTCCAGCTTTTGGAGCACTTGGAATTTGTTGGATATTTTGACCGCAAATTCGTCTATTGTTTCTTGATTTCTTAGGTGTCCTACATTAAATTGTTGTCTATAATTTTGCATTGTTGCATATCTCTTGAGTTTCATTTTTACTTTTGCTATCAGAAGGTGGTGATGTGATGCCACATCTGCTCCTCTATATACTTTTACATCCTGCAATGAAGATCTAAACTTCTTGTTTGTACATATAGATGAATATTATTCTATGTCCATTTTATTATTATTTAATTATTGTTATGTGTAGAATGGTTTGTGAGAGCACGTGGGCTCACTTGGAGATATATATATTTCTCTTTTCGTTCCTTATGGAGCATGGGGCCACCAATGGGGCTGGCATCCACATGAAGCCCACACAATGTATTCAAATGCTCGTGCAGTAGTGGTTTCGGTAGCAATCTGTGTTACATGGTGAGATTGCCAGCCTCATGCACAACACCATACTAGTCTCATTGGACGACATGCATGAGTGTGTGTGTGTGTGTGATAGTTGAGTGTGTCAGGTGGCGTGGAAGTACTGTTTGGCAGGTGAGAGTATCGTTTCTCATTATTTAACTATTATGATTTTAACTAGTCGGTGCTTTGTTTGCGTTTCAGATTAGCAATTGAGCACTGGCTGGGTGTTTTGTTTGTTTTGTTTTATTTGTTTAATATTTGCTTCATGTGCTTGCTGTCGCTGACAGGGTTGTATGAATAAATACAGCCCTTGCCTTAGAATCAGAGTTTAATTGTTGATCAGGTCGGTTGCGAGTGTGCAAGGAAGTGATCACATATCACAATAGCATCATCATCATCTCGCCCACCCTGTCATATATATATATATGTATATATATATATATATATATATATATATATATATATATATATATATATATATATATATGTGCTAGGATATATGGGTGTAGGTTATGCTAGTGTTATGATAATGGTGTTTGCATTTTAGGTATACATTTAAATGAGCCTATTTAATTAAACCTTGCATAGGCTACCTCTGATAAAAGTGTAGTACACAAAAAGGCGTGTTGTGACCTCTTTGTGCCTGAGCCGAGAACTGGCCTCAGATCAAATCAGGCCAGCCAGCGTCTGTGTTAAACGTAAGAGGCAAGCGTTGTATTGCGCAGGAGGGGAGAAAGGGGGAAAGTTTGCGATTTGATTTTTTAATGGTGGGTAAAAGAGAAACGGGGTGTATATAATATTGTGTTTTTAATAATTGTGTATTAGAGTTTTATTTGTGTATATTGGTGTATTTTTATTGGTGTATATTTATGGTTATTGTTATTTCAGCAATTCACGGCTTTGTAGGCCCCTACGATTACAACGGAATTTGCCTTCCCTTAGGAAAGGGAAGCAAGAGACATCACGGCACTTTGATAGCCGGGGTAGGCGCACATTAACATGCGCCCCTAGCTATTTCTTCAAGACGGTGAGGTATAAGGGAGTCTCCTAATTTGGGGAAAACATATTCCTCCGAGTGGAATTTTTCGGGAATTTGGAGCGCTTGGCTCCTACGACCCAATACACGACAGGCTACTTTGCTTTGTATTGTTTACATACTGCCACAATAAAGCAGTAGGCCAAATGCCGACGCGGGTTAATCGTCGTTTGTGTATCCAAGTGAGTGCAATCGATATCGGCTCGATTTCAGCCGAGGCACTTAGCTATAAAGTCGTCATGGACTCCTTCATCAATTATTCTGGGGAGGAGAGAGGGAGATCATGCCTCTCAATTACTAACATGAGGAGTTACCTGACGAAGAGTAACGCATCTGAGCTTAATAAGCAGCAGACGATAGCGACCAGAAGGAGAAGAGAGAGAGAGAGAGAGAGTGGTGGTAGAGGGTTTTTCCCAGGAACGGTAGTTTTTTTTAATTCACCTTGGAGGTGAGCCTTTGTGCAGATGCAGAGGGCTCTGTGCAGACTTTAGAGGATAGACTTTAGTGTGTTGAATTTAGTGGCGGTGAATTTAGTAGGGTAGGACCGCCTGGAGCGTCTTGAGACCTGTTAGTTAGTTTTGTTTGGTTATAATTTCTTCTCAGTCGGTCAACCGGGACAGAGGAAAAAGTGATGGAGTGTATTCAGTGGTTTGTGGACCACCACGGTTTTCTTAGTTTAATGTAACAGTGGTTCAGTGTGTGGAGTCTTGAGACCTGTTAGTTAGTTTTGTTTGGTTATAATTTCTTCTCAGTCGGTGCCGTAATTTTTATCTGAGAGAGTTCTGATGGATATTGGTCCTTTAGAGTGTATAATGATAGTGAAGGCTCTGTGAGAATAAGGATTTAGGAAAGTGAGGTAGTAGATTCACAAGGGCTGGGGAAGAGTAAGGATAGTCTCTTATTACGACAATATTTGTCTCCCAAAACTATTCCTACCACTCTTCTGAACAAACAACTGTTTGTCAGTTCCAGTTGCTCATGCGCACACACCGATTTGGTGATCCTGACGCACAACGTACATGATTACACACTACGATAACAAAATATGGGAAATGTTTGGGTTTTGGGCCAGCCGACAACAATGCTAATAAAGTTTTTTTATACTTTTATTATCATAAAATCAAGTTACAAGTAAGTATCAATGTACAGTCAGAAATCATGGGTTACAAAACACAAAATAACAGGGGGAAGGGTTTCTGAGGAGAAGTATTCAATGCACCTTTTCCTGCTTGTATTTACTAACAGAAAAGACCGGGTCCCAAAGACGAGAAGGGGGGGGGGTGATGTGGATGATCAGAGATAGGCAATTTAACCCAATGGTAAATTTATTACTCTGATCAAGGGGGTTACAGTAATAAGGGGTAAAGGAAAAGCTAGGGGTCATCAAATGTTTTCCTTTAATCAACCAATTTTTCCCGGGAGGGGGGGGGGATGCTCACAGTTAAATAATCCCGCTGGGAGAAATCCCGTACAATGAATACAATACACCTTAATACTAGGTTGAACTAACTATAAGGGTAAAAGATTTAAATCTCCTTTCATTCAAAAACAACACGCGAGGGCTGGCCAGCACACAGTCGCGCACACACAGACTTACCAAAAGGTGAATTCTGGCACTTCATAGGAAATACATAAAAAAGCAGCACTAAACCTGAATGATAAGGGTGGAATTTAGGCTGACTACTGGCCACTACAATGATAAAGGTTGGCCAATGCGCCACTACGATGATAGTCAGCAGCCCAGTAGAGTACCACCCCTACAGACACCAGAATGATAAGGCCACACAGGCCACCAGGGATGTAATAGGTTGCAGTGTGAGGTGTCTGGTCTGTTGTTGGTTGCTGTGAGTGTGGATGATGTCGTTCATAAGTTCATAACATATGAGCATGACATGGAAAAGTCATATAAAAGTGCAACTGCTGTTGACGTTTCCAATGTTTATTATCTGACTCCACAGGACAGTTAACAGTACATCCATTTCACATTACAGTTCACGAAAATTAGCATAAGTTATGTTCATCAATGCATTTGGCATATACTCAAATAATGATATGGCGCCAAGGGATTATACTGTTGGCTCCAATATTACAAAAGTGCATCAAATACTCCTCTCACTGTTCAGATGTGCTAAATGAGTCTAATCATAATTCGCACGAGAATGGTGTTCCAGGAGTGTAGGTCAAGCTGACCTTTACAGGCATTCCTAAGTCTAACCTCGACGTAGGTGCAATCGCTGACACAGCGACGTTCGTAGAACATAGAACTGTCCTTCGGGCTAAGCATGACCCGTGTACATATTAATCTCAGGTATGAAGATACCTGGGGCGTGACTTCTAGTAGAAGAACCTCTATTTCTGTAATTCATAAGTGAGCAGAGATCGACCATTGTCAAACATAAAGTTAGATTACAGATTTGAAACGTAAATGAGGTATTACCTTGTTTCAAAATCAACACCACAAAAACACACGCCTCCAGGCGTTTTGAATAATCAAGGGAAGGACCTTGTAAGCTAACTAACTCACAATAAGGCTCCTAATTCCCTATTAAAATCACAGAGACGCAAAACGCGTTCTCTCTGCTTCACAACTTTCCATAGACTCCCCGACAGGAAAGCTTCCCAGACACACCTAACATCCGGACATGCGCAGAACGCATACACCTGAGCAAGAATCAAACGAGACGATGTAAGGAACATTCCAGATAAAGATTTGTAATAAGTCGCGCCTTATAAGGACAGTAATAACAACCTCAACACTAGTTTCAATCATTCCAAGAAACAGTTGGCCGATACTACCATATAAGGAGAATGGTCACACATCGTCAAAAAATATGGACCGACGTGTCCCGTCACAAGAGAAGGTAACCATCATTGAAAAATGGTAATCTCAGTCAAACTAGGGTTATCTAGCTTTGACCGAAAAAAATTAAAGTGTACAATTCAGACAAGCTAATTATACAATGTCTTTAGAAAAATGATTATACAATGTCTTTAGAAAAAATGATTATACAATGTCTTTAGAAAAAATGATTATACAATGTCTTCGGAAAAAATTCTATGCGTAACAGATTACCGCACCCCCCGGGGAAAAAAAAATGAAACATTTTTTTTGAATCCTAGAGCCAGAAAAAACAGGCTCCTAACGCACTTATGATGCGCGGATATAATGCCTAATATGAGGCTAGCTCGACGCATGGAGCGAAACTGAGATTATATCTCAGATCCTTAGAGAAAATATTTCCCTAAGTGTATACGTATATTCCAGGGAGGTGCCACCAACATACGCCATAGTGATGGCAACATCATAATGCAAGCCAAATCATACTCATACAAATCTATGAAATTAAATATATTATTATAGTATTACACAATGAAGTGTTGTGCAAACAGCGGTGTAATGTACTAATATACCGCACTATAAAATTACACATATTGAAATAAACAGTACATTATACATTGCATTATTAATCAATACTAATACATCAGCTGTTCCTCGTAGACATGGATATAATCGTTACTAGAAGATGTGGACATAATCCGCTCCATCTTAGGATAGGACTTGACATACTTCATGGTTCCACAATGTACATAATCTCGCAGACGTCAATGATTTGCTGCGAAAATATCAATAACACAAATTTTTAAGACATATGTTAAATCTCTTAATACAGTCATCAAAATACAATATATAAATGTGGCCATGTGAGCTTTTGGCCCGTATATTGTTAACTAAGCCTTCTTCCGTTATGATCAAATCGGTAACAGAAAAAAGAAATTATATGGTACAATGTTATAAATTCCCAAAAAGTGAGAAAATATGTTCTGATATGTCATTATAGTAGTGGACTGTATATCAGGAAATATATATGACAGAAGAATTAAGTGGAATCGTGTGGGCATCTGGACAGAATGTCTGCCATCACATTATCCGAACCACGGATAGCTCGCACCGTGAAATGAAATGGTTGAAGAGCTATGGCATATCGAGTGGACCTCGAGCTCTTCAAGTTTTTGCTCTGAATAGCAGTAAGAGCTTTCTGGTCGGTTTCCACAATGAAATGTGCGCCTAGAAGGAATCTTTGCAACTTCAGAATTGACCATACCATAGCCAATAATTCACGGTCTAAAACCGAGTAATTCCTTTCTGCAGCATTTAATTTCCTAGAGATATACATCACCGGATGCAGAGTATCAGAATACTCCTGCATAAGTGCTGCCCCAATTCCATTAGACGAGGCGTCACTTCGAAGAACAAAAGTCTTCTCAATAGTAGGTAACCTAAGGATAGGTGGAGATGAAAATAGAGTTTTAATCTGGTCCAATGAGGATTGACATTCTTGAGACCAGCGGATCAGATTAGGCGATCCTTTCTTCAATAAGTAGAAAGCGGTGCCATAATGGAGGACAGATTCGGAATAAATCGTCCGTTAAATTGTATCAAACCTAAGAGACTACGCACTTGTTTTTTCGTCTTAGGGACAGAAATGTTAAGTATTTTTGAAACATTGTGGTCCTCTGTCTTTAAAAGACCATGACCAACACGATGACCCAGGAAAGAAATCTCACTAAATCCTATAAAGGCTTTAGAGGGTTTTGCAGTCAAGTTATACTCGCGAAGAGTAGACAGCAATTCGTATAAACCCAAATAGTGATCTTCCCAGGAATCACTGAACAGACAGATATCGTCTAAGTATGCTATGACATCTGTACGATATGCGAGAATTCGACGCATCATGCGTACGAATGTAGCAGGGGCGTTCATAAGACCGAAAGGCATGAAATTCCATTGGAATAAACCCCTAGGTGTAGAAAAAGCAGTAAAAGGTTTGGCTCGTTCAGTTAAAGGAACTTGCCAATAACCTTTCGATAAGTCGAGTTTGGTAAAGAATTTAGAATTAGAAAGTTTGTTTAGTAGCTCTTCCAATGAAGGCATCGGTTCAGCATCGAACTTCGTTACTTGGTTCAATTTGCGATAATCCACGCCAATGCGAATGTTATTATCCTTCTTTCGAACAATAACCATAGACGAAGAGTATGCTGAAGTGGATGGTTCAATGATTTCCAATCGTATCATTTCATCCAATTCTTTTTCGACTTGTGACTGAAAATGGATAGGTATCGGATAGGGTCTGACTCTGATAGGATTATGGTCAGTTAGTATTATGTCATGTTCAATGACATGTGTGTGTCCCGGGATGTCGGTAAGGACATCCTGAAATGTTTGTAACATCGAAGAAACTTGTCGATGTTCCTCAGCGGAAAGATTAGGAGAAACGGAAACGTTTTTCCAAGATTCCGTTGAATGAAGTGGGATCACAGGAAGAGGGAGATTGACATCAGAAAAAAGTAGTTTCCTCATCCTGTATAACTGACAGGGATGAGTAATGACCATGAGGTACTGGAGAATTGTCCGTTGCCTGGAAAATAGGCTGCAAATAGTCAGGTCTTTCATGAAATTCCGTGAGCATATTTATGTGGAAAGTTTTATGCTTTCCATCAATATCGACAACATAGTCGACATCGGAAATTTTAGAGACTATTGCATACGGACCTTTCCATGCAATAAGAAGTCTGTTCTCCCTTGACGGAAGAAGAACGAGTGCTTTGTCACCTGGACAAAGTTGTCGTAGACATCTATTTTTATTTGCAAACTGCCTTGCCTTTTCTTTAGCAAATTCGGATGAGGAAGTTGCTAGTTTGCATGCCTCGATGATCTTTTACCTAAGAGCAATGACATACTCGAAAGAATATTGAGTCTCATCGCTAATATTATCGGCAGTGATAAGATCGTGGAGTAAAGACATAGGGCCGCGCGGTTGCGCGCCAAAGACAAGTTCAAAAGGAGAAAACCCTGTGTGTTCATTGGGAACCTCTCTATAAGCAAAGAGAGCCGCGGGTAAAACCCTGTCCCAATCCTGAGGATGATCCTCAGTTATCTTCCCAAGTAAAGTTTTTAGTGTCCTATTCAAACGCTCAACTAACCCATTAGACATTGGGTGATAGATACTGCTGAGAGACCTTTTAATATGTAGCATAGACATTACCTGTGACATAGTGTCGGATATAAGTTGAGTGCCATGGTCTGACAATATTTCTCCGGGGAATCCCAAGCGAGAAAATATTAGCCAAAGAGCGTCTGCGATATCGGCAGTGGAGATGCTCTTGAGAGGTATAGCCTCTGGCCAACGTGTGCACATATCGACACATGTAAGGATAAATTGATGTCCTCTGGCCGACTTAATCCTAAAAGGACCGATAATATCTATTGCCATTTTTTGAAAAGGGCGAATAGGAATGTCAGCAGCCTGGATAGGCGCAGCATGTCGTGGTCCTTTCGATTTGACCTCCTGACATACTTTGCAAGAACGACAGTAAATTCGTATGTCCTTGCTCACAAATGGCCAAAAGAAAGCCGCAAGAACTCTCGACTTTGTACGGGAAAAACCCATATGTCCAGCACATTGCGAGTCATGAGCATGTTGCAATATTTGCAATCTCATACTCTTAGGCACAAGAATTTGAGAATGAGTGGACGTAGTCGAGTCTTGTACCATACGCACAAGTACGCCGTTCTTCATAGAAATCCAAGACTTTCTATTAGTATTCTGATTTGGATCACCTTTTTTTGCTAGAATGAAGAATTTTTGTAAAGAAGGATCTTCTTCTTGCAATTTTATAAATGAGTCACGTGAAATAATCAAGTGACTATTTTGGCTATCTACTTCATTATTATCAGTTAATGAAGTTTGAGGTGGATCCAGAGCATGTGCTCTTGTGACCACCGCATTGGTAGCTTCAATGTTTTGCTCTTCCCAAACAGCAATTTGCTGTGGGGTACATTCCTAACTCCGTGAATACGACCAATAATAAGGTCCGCAATAGTGTTTGGAAGGAGACACGCGTGGACATCTCCCGTAAAGAAGGGAGTAGCAATATGTATTATGGCAGTAGGATACTTTTCCAAAGTGCCACCAAATGTTACACATTTGATGACCTTTCCTGTAGCACAGGATGGATTTACAAGAGATTGCCTAACACCAATAGTAGTACATCCAGAATCAAATAAAACTGAGACTGGATTACTATTTACAAGACCCTTATGTAGTATAAGAGAACCTCTCCCGTCATGCGCAACAGCAGCAGGAAGGGCGGGAAGAGGATGACCACAGCTTAAAGTAGTTACGGTAGTCGGTTCGAATAAAGTACTGCATTGGGGACATTTAGTTGCCCTACTAAAGTCAAAGGCAGAACATGTGATAGCACTAGAGTTTTTATCATCATCACCTTGTTTACATGCTCCCTGAGACTCCTGCTGTACAGAGTTTGCCTGTTGATATCTTTTTCTTTTATGTTGCGATCTACCGCGACCATTATTGGTTCTGCAATTATCATTAAAGTCCCTACTGTAATTGTTATCCTGGTTTGAATTCTTAGACAGCTCAACCCATCGTGAAAAAGTAAGACGTATCTTTGAAATGAATTCAGAGAATTCAACTCCAGTATCTGGCAACATATTTTTAAATTGAAGACGATAACCGTCTTCGTTAAGTTGGTACTTCTTTAACAAGACTGCTCTGATAACCTCATAATTGTTCTTGTCAGGCTCATCTACCATACTTAACATACTCAAAGTATCACCTCTAAGTAAATTAGACAACTGATAAACATACAGTGATTTATCTATGTTATGTGTTTTACATGCCCGTTCAAATCTATCCAGATAAAACGTTATATCGTCACTGGAAGCATTGAATACAGGTAGCTTAATCTTAAAAGTACTTGCATTGAACTTATCTGACACTTTATTTGCACCATTAGCATTACCAGTGTTCAACAATTTCCACTTTTCTAACTCCAAAGCTAAGAGTTTTTCTTCATGCTCCATTTTTGCTTTTCTCTCATCAGCCTCTCTTTGTAACTTTTTCTCTTCAGCCTCTCTTTATAATTTTTTCTCTTCAGCCTCAGCCTCTATCTCTAGTCTCTTATTTTCAACCTCTTTTTCAAGTCTTTTATTTTCAGCCTCTTTTTCAAGTCTTTTATTTTCAGCCTCTTTTTCACGTCTTTTATTTTCAGCATCCAATTGTAGCTGAATTTTTCTTTCCTCAGCTTCCCTTTTCTGTTTTTCCATTTCCATTTGGAACCTCCTTTCATCCACTTGCATCTGCAATTTCCTTTGTTCAGCTTCTATTTCCATTTTCTTCTCTTCCACCTTTAATGCTTTATCATATTGAGTTGTCGCATATTCTTCCAATTTATCACCAGTCTTACCAAGGGATTTCCCTTGCTCAATAAAGTACTCAAGTGTAGACATGATGTCTAATATTATGAGTCCAAAACCTGAAATAATTAATTATCTTATTTCAACCTTAATAGTAACAAGACTTAAATAAAGTACTTGTATAATCCCAATGTTTATCCCAATCTCTGTGGGAAACAAGTCTTTGACAAAGAACTTGTATTATCAAATGTATAATAATATCACAAGTCACTTCTTAATCATCAGGGCACTACACAAATTAGTGCATAACCATATATCCATCAGTTATTTATCATAACTGCACTACACAATAGTGCATAAGCAAAAACCACCAGTTTGTTATGATAAGTGCACTATATAAACAATAGTGAAAGCTAATTACGCAAGAACTGTGTAAACAATAACAAAGATCAAAGACAATGTAAACAATAACAAAGATCAAAGACAATGTAAACAATAACAAAGATCAAAGACAATGTAAACAATAACAAGGATCAAAGATAATACGAAAACATTCGCAAAAGTCAACTAAATAAACAGCGAAAACTAAAAGAAAATATCACAAAGAATGTGATGACAGATGCGAAAAATGTAAACAAACAAATGACGTCACAATGTATAAACAAAAATGGTGTAAAGAACTGAATAATAGAAAAGAGGAGACCTACAAATACAAACAAATCAAAACAAAACTAAAGAATGCGAAAAAATACCGAAAACAAAACTGCACATGTCGTCACAACTAACAAAAATAGCAATAAATATTGCTAACAATTTC
Organism: Oreohelix idahoensis; assembly: GCA_024509875.1. Taxonomy (NCBI): domain Eukaryota; kingdom Metazoa; phylum Mollusca; class Gastropoda; order Stylommatophora; family Oreohelicidae; genus Oreohelix; species Oreohelix idahoensis. The sequence continues at coordinate 117,292 of JAMPIV010015839.1, forward strand.
CAATTAAGGAAATTGCTCCTACCAGAACGCTATCATAAGACCTCTATGACGTGGGATTTCTTATGATAGTCACCTTCCCAACCAGCCCGCTGAAATATAAACATATAAATATAACAAATAACATATAACATGTAAACATGTAAACATATAGCAAAAAGTGTGTGAAAGTATAGAAGGCTCAGTTAGAACATCAGGGCACAGTTCACAAACAAAACAGGCCACTTAACTTCTCTAAGTCCAAACGCCAACACGGTGCAGAACAGGTGATGATCAGCGTTCTAAGGATAAATGATCCAACGTTGATCGACAACTGCTCCCATAAATCGCCATGACGAAGGAAATGAGCTTCTGATATTGAATGTTGTTACGGAACTTGTCCTTCTTCCTACAATGATCGGCACTTGACCTTCTGAATCAGCAACAGTAAATCGATTTGATCGGCACTTGACCTTCTGAATCAGCAACAGTAAATCGATTTGATCGGCACTTGCCCTTCTGACTCAGCAAAATTGACTCAATCGGCACTTGACCTTCTGAGTGTCACAACGCCGGGTACTTTCCAAAATATAGCGAACTTGCGTCATTGTAGATGTAGAATGTTAAATGGAAGTGACAGTTCACGAACTTGAATGTATGGGTTTGTTGACCCCTTGAGTGCTGAAAACAGACGAACCAGTCATTGGCCACCAGAATGATAATGGTGGAATTTAGGCTGACTACTGGCCACTACAATGATAAAGGTGGGCCAATGCGCCACTACGATGATAGTCAGCAGCCCAGTAGAGTACCACCCCTACAGACACCAGAATGATAAGGCCACACAGGCCACCAGGGATGTAATAGGTTGCAGTGTGAGGTGTCTGGTCTGTTGTTGGTTGCTGTGAGTGTGGATGATGTCGTTCATAAGTTCATAACATATGAGCATGACATGGAAAAGTCATATAAAAGTGCAACTGCTGTTGACGTTTCCAATGTTTATTATCTGACTCCACAGGACAGTTAACAGTACATCCATTTCACATTACAGTTCACGAAAATTAGCATAAGTTATGTTCATCAATGCATTTGGCATATACTCAAATAATGATATGGCGCCAAGGGATTATACTGTTGGCTCCAATATTACAAAAGTGCATCAAATACTCCTCTCACTGTTCAGATGTGCTAAATGAGTCTAATCATAAGTCGCACGAGAATGGTGTTCCAGGAGTGTTGGTCAAGCTGACTGTAACTGTCTTTTTTCTCTTGTTGATGTGATCACTGGCCCAAGACAGTATACATGTTGTTAGATGTGTAGTGCGAGCGTATGATGAGTTGAGTGTGGGTGCGAATGAAGACGCGAATGTGTTTAGGCTCGTATAGATGTAGATCCTGCAACCCATACTCTCACATGCAGTAATCAAGGATGCTTTGACACTGCAGGCATGTTTCAAGACATTTATTGACGGGAACACACATAATATCAACAGGAACAGTCAGTGTAACAAGGTCATGCTGACCTGACATCGATAGGTATACATTTGGCATTCAAAAAGGTAAACATCAGAATAGACGTGCATGGTCAATAGCAAAGTTCTTCAATAATGACAGTTCGTAGCGTCGCCCTTGGCGTCTCTGACTAAACGCGTCAGATGCCTTAGTTACCTTGACACACAGGTGCAACTTGGCACTCCCTGCCAATTGCACATAACAGGCTGTAGTATAATAGCCGGAAGCACAGGCCTCGTCCTAACGTCGGCCGTGTACTTCTGTTAAATAGGTTATCATCAACCCTGCAGTAATACTTATTGTAGGTAGAAGTTCCGCCAATCTGCGGCTCCCACAATATATCTTCGTCACTGGATTTCTGGACAATATAAGACTAACAGTCTTGGATGGCTACCTCGAGCACAAATATATATAAGTTCTGAAATGGCGGATCAGTGAGCTGCTGTTCACCCTAGGTAATCCTTTACATATTCTGCCACCGAAAAGCGTAATAATGCATAAAGGTCGGTATTACCTGGTAAATGAATCCTCAGAACTACACAAGGAATTCTGTCGTCATCCCGACGCACAGAGATTCACTGGGGAAAACTGCCATAGCAGTTACTTCGAAGATTCTCCCCGAAAAACAATGGACTCTTGGTCCCTTCAGAAAAACAGGACCTCCCGGCTTCCCGGAAGTATATCTCACTCCCGCTTAAAAAACCTTCCCATAGGCCTACGCCCGAACTGACAACCTCTGACCCTAAAGGTCAAACACAATGAATGAATAAACAAGGGAAGACAACCCCTAATCAACCTGACATCGCAGGTAAAGACACAATTATACTTATGATACAAACATAAGCAAATAACTTGACAGATGACTCCGTCGAAAATGACAGCAACATTACTACCACCCCCCTGTAAAAAAAAAAATGCAATTTTTTTTTTTTTTTTTTTAATATGTTCATGAGCAAGATAGCACCAGTATCACTTCTGTGCTCATGCAAACAATGAACCTAATATCAGGTACAATAGAAGAGGGTACAAATCATCTCCCAACATAGGAGAAAATATTTCCTTTAAGCCAAACAAACTAAGGGATACCATTCAAGAAACCTAAGTTGCTGGCAATACCAATCATATATCAAACATTACTAAATAATATAATCATAGCAATATACAAATGTCAATGCTATTTTAGCAACATATCACTGATGGATGGACAAAATGAAATTTGTTAAATTATCTAAACATCATCCAAATACATTTGTATTACAACATATTATGATATTAAGGACAGACCTAAGTCTGAAAATATATCAGGAAAAACTAGGACACAAGATTTAACTGGAATCATGTGGGCATCTAGACAATATGTCCGCCATCACATTATCCGAACCACGGATAGCTCGCACCGTGAAATGGAAAGGCTGAAGAGCAATAGCATAACGAGTAGATCTCGAGCTCTTCAAATCCTTACTTTGCATAGCCGTAAGAGCTTTTTGGTCGGTTTCCATAAAGAAATGCGCGCCCAGAAGGAACCTTTGTAGCTTAAGAATGGACCAAACCATAGCCAACAATTCACGGTCCAAAACCGAGTAATTCCTTTCTGCCGCATTCAGCTTCCTAGAAATATACATTACAGGATGCAGAGTTCCTGAATATTCCTGCATTAGTGCCGCTCCAATGCCAGTGGAAGAGGCATCACTACGAAGGACAAAAGTCTTATCAATCGTCGGTAGTCTTAAGATAGGATGAGATGAGAACAAATTCTTAACCTGATCCAATGAAGTTTGGCATTCTTGGGACCAACGCACCATATTAGGAGAACCTTTTTTCAATAACGTTGAAAGTGGTGCCATAATGGAGGACAGATTCTCAATGAATCTTCCATAGAATTGTATCAATCCCAAGAGACTACGCACTTGCTTTTTTGTCTTCGGAACCGAGATATTTAATATCTTTGAAATGTTTTGATCCTCTGTCTTCAACAGACCATGACCAACTCGATGACCTAGGAAGGAAATTTCACTAAACCCAACAAAAGCTTTAGAGGGTTTAGCAGTCAAACTATGCTCACGTAGAGTAGATAGCAATTCCTTCAGACCCACATAGTGTTCTTCCCAAGTATCGCTGAAAAGACAGATGTCGTCTAAATATGCAATGACATCTGCACGATCTGATAGAATTCGTCGCATCATGCGTACGAAAGTCGCTGGGGCGTTCATAAGCCCGAAAGGCATAAAATTCCATTGAAACAGACCCCTAGGTGTCGAAAAAGCAGTGAGAGGTTTGGCGTGTTCCGTCAGTGGGACTTGCCAATAACCTTTCGACAAGTCTAGTTTAGTAAAGAATTTAGCTTTAGAAAGTCTAATAAGTAGATCATCTAATAACGGCATAGGTTCAGCATCGAACTTCGTAACTTGATTTAATTTGCGATAATCAACGCAAAGACGTATGTTATTGTCTTTCTTTCGAACAATAACTATTGACGAAGAATAAGCTGAAGTGGATGGTTCAATTATTTGTAGTTGAATCATTTCATCCAATTCTTTCTCGACTTGTGCTTGAAAATGAATAGGTATTGGGTATGGTCTTACTCTGATCGGATTACGATCAGTAAGTATGATGTCATGTTCTATGACATCTGTGTGTCCAGGAATGTCGGTAAGGACATCCTGATATGATTGTAACGTAGAGGATACTTGACGTTGTTCCTCAAAAGACAAGTTGGAAGAGACTGTAACGTCTCTCCACGATTCCGTTGAAGTAAGTGGAATCGTAGGAAGAGGTAAGTTCACGTCAGAAAAAATAGTTTCCTCATCCTGTATAACAGACAGGGATGAGATGTGACCATGTTGAACTGGAGAGTCGTCCGTCGCCTGGAAAATAGGCTGTAAATAGTCTGGACGTTCAATAAACTCTGTTAGCATATTTATATGGAAGGTTTTATGCCTTCCATCCACATCGACAATATAGTCGACATCAGAAATTTTCGAGACTATAGTGTATGGACCCTTCCAAGAAATGAGAAGTCTATTCTCTCTTGAGGGCAGTAAGACATATGCTTTGTCTCCAGGACAAAGTTGACGTAGGCGTCTTTTCTTATTAGCAAATCGCCTAGCTTTTTCTTTCGCAAATTCGGAAGATGAAGTTGCTAACCTGCACGATTCGATAATCTTTTCTCTAAGAGCTATAACATATTCATATGACGATTGTGTATCATCGTCAATATTATCGGAAGTTATCAAATCGTGTAACAAGGACATTGGCCCGCGCGGTTGCGCGCCAAAGACAAGTTCGAAAGGAGAAAACCCTGTATGCTCGTTGGGAACCTCTCTATAGGCAAAGAGGACTGCAGGTAAAACCCTGTCCCAATCTTCAGGATGATCCTCCGTTATCTTGCCAAGTAAGTTCTTTAGTGTCCTGTTAAGACGTTCTACCAATCCATTGGACATTGGATGATAAATACTACTGAGAGACCTTTTAATGTCTAGCGTAGCCATTACCTGAGACATAACGTCCGAAATTAACTGAGTGCCGTGATCCGACAGTATTTCTCCGGGGAATCCCAGACGAGAAAATACGAGCCAAAGAGCATCAGCGATATCGACAGTTGATATGCTCTTCAGAGGAATAGCCTCTGGCCAACGCGTGCACATGTCCACGCAAGTGAGGATAAATTGGTGTCCTCTGGCTGACTTAATTTTGAACGGACCAATGATGTCTATAGCCATTTTCTGAAACGGCCGAATCGGAATATCTGCAGCCTGAATAGGAGCAGCATGTCTCGGACCCCTAGACTTGACCTCTTGACAAATTTTGCAAGATCGGCAATAAATTCGGATGTCTTTATTCACGAATGGCCAAAAGAATGACGCAAGGACTCTAGTTTTAGTTCTGGAAAAACCCATGTGTCCAGCACACTGAGAATCGTGTGCATGCCGAAGAATTAAGGCTCTCATACACTTAGGCACAAGAATTTGCGAGTGCATAGACTTGTCCGAGTGTTGTACCATTCGTACCAATATACCATTCTTCATAGTAATATACGATTTGTGATTCGTATTTTGATTGGGATCCCCTTTCTTTGCAAGAAGGAAGTATTTCTTCAAAGAAGGATCCTCTTCTTGACGTTTAACAAACGAGTCATGGGAAATCACCAAGTGCTCGTCTTGGCTATCAACTTCATTACTATTATCAGATGAAGTTGGGGGATTAAGAGCTTGAGCTCTTGTCACCACTGCATTGACCGTTTGAATGTTTTTTTCTTCCCAACTAGAAATTTGTTGCGGGGTGCATTCCTTAACCCCATGAATACGACCGATTATAAGATCCGCAATAGGATTAGGAAGAAGACATGCATGGACATCTCCTGTGAAGAAAGGAGTGTCAATCCTAATAATAGCAGTAGGATAGCTTTCCATAGTACCACCAAATGTAACACATTTGATTGTTTTTCCAGTGGCACAGCAAGGATCTATTAGAGACTCCTTAACCCCGACGGTAGTACATCCCGAATCGAAAAGTACTGAGACTAGCCTATCATTTATTAGACCTTTATGTAAGATGAGAGATCCTCTCCCATCATGCGCAACTGTAGCAGGTAGAGCAGGAAGAGGGTGACCACAACTTAGCGTAGATACAGTTGATGAGTCAAACAATGTTAAGCATTGGGGGCATTCAGTTGCTCTCCCAAAATCGAAAGCACAACCAGTGATAGCCCTAGAGTTACCACTATCATTTACTGTATTACAGGCTCCATCAAACTCTTGTTGCGCAGAGTTTGCCTGTTGGTAAGGTCTTTTTTTGTTAAACCTAGGTCTACCTCGATTATCATTTCCCCTGTAATTATTTTGACTATCATTTCCCCTGTAATTATTTCGACTATCATTTCCCCTGTAATTGTTATCATATTGCCTATTGTAATCATCATTCCGGTTTGAATCCCGGTTTCTAAATTCACCATCGTCATAATCTTGACGTCGAGAATGATTACCTCGAAAATTTGAATAGTTATTATTTGGATAGCCTTTACGAAAGTGTCTCAAATTATTACCACTAAAATTACGAGAACTACCATCTTGTCTCCACTGCATAGACGAAGAACCATCATGTGTTGGATTACTCCGCTTCTGAGTGTAATTTTGATTACTTCCCCTATTCCAATTTTGTTGAGCACCCTGAAATTTTTTTTTGAAATTAGGGCCATATGGTGTTGCCGAAGCAGCTGGCAACCCTTCTTTCACTTTAGAATTGCTAACTGTAGCATGGGGATGTGCTGTGGCATACTGACAACAGTATTCCTCCATTTCTTTTAAGTTTTTAGGCTTACGCTCATGAAGGAATGCAAGAAAAGAATCATTAACAGATGACAAAACCTTATCTCGCAATAATAAGTCCATTAGACCTTCATATGTTTTCTCAATCTGAGACAACTCAACCCATCGTGTAAATGTACGACGTATCTTTGTAACAAAATCAGAGAAATCTACTCCATTTTCTGGCAACATTGTCCTAAAACGAAGACGATAGTCTTCTTGTTTTAATTGGTATTTCTTTAGTAATGCTGCCCTGACAACATCATAATTAGTCCTCTCATGTTCGTCTATTGTCATAAGAGTAGTCACTGTGTCACCTGTAAAAAATGGCATCAGTTGTTCAACATATTTTTCCTTTTTTATGTTATGCGTATCGCACAAAAATTGGAATCTATCTAGATAATCTGCTACGTCATCCTTTAAAGGATTGAAATGAGGCAATTTAATCCTACTAACAAACTCCTTTGTCGTACTCGAAGTTGTTTGCTGAGCACCCGTACTCGCCAATTTCAATTTCTCTAACTCCAAAATTGCGAGTTTTTCATCAAGTTCCATCTTCTGTTTTCTTTCCTCATGTTCCATTTTTCTAATTTCAGCCTCAGCAGCAGCTTGAAGTTTTTTTTTCCTCTGCAGCAGCTTGAAGTTTTTTTTCCTCTGCAGCAGCTTGAGCTTGAATTTTTTTTGTCTTCCATTTCCATCTGGAATTTTCTTTCATCAGCTGCAGCTTGAGCTTTCCTCTCCTCAGCAGCAGCTTGAGCTTTTCTCTCCTCAGCCTCTCTTTGATACCTTCTTTCTTCAAGTTCTAATCTTCTATTCTCAGCTTCTAGCTTCTTTAGTTCAGCTTCTGCTTTCAATTTAATTTCCTCTTTTTGTTTCTTTTCTTCTGACTTTAATGCAATGGCGAATTGAGCAGATGAATATTCTTCCAATTCTTTACCAGACTTACCAAGGGTCAACCCTTGCTGGATGAAGAAATCCAATGTAGACATTCTGTCTAATGAGATCAGAAACCTGAAAAAAATTAAATAAATTACCTTATCCCACTTCAATGGGAGACAAGTCTGAAATGATAGACTTGTATACTCACTTCACTTTATTTTACTGTCTTAGTCTTAGACAAAGACTTTGTATGTTCCTCTTGTTTATAATGTACCCAAAAAATCACTTGAGTACCTGTGGGAAAAAAAAAATTCCCTTATATCCCACTCACTATGGGCACAAGTCTTTTTTATAAAGAACTTGTATAAATATCTTATATAATATTATTTAACAAACTCTATATGAAGAGTCTACCTTATCAATAATATCAAAACATGACCAAGTATGTGTATGTAGACTGTGCATGACAGTAATGTAGTACAACCAAAAAAAAAATACAAAGACAAAAATACAAAACAATACAAATGGCAACACTGTTTTAACCAAAAATGTGTAGAGAAATACACAAGAAAGGATAGACCTACAGAATACAAACAAAACAAATCGACAATCAAAACTGAAAAACAGACAAAATATTACAAAAACAACGTTAAGTACAATTACATCACAGCTAACATCAATAGCGACCAATTGTCACTAGCAAATTTCCAAATTAAGAAAATTTGCACCTACAGACCGCTTACAGTAAGCCTCGATCAAGTGGCATATTTACCGTAAGACCCACCAACCGAAAAACCCGCAGAAAAATACACCAAAAACAGTAGAAGTGACATAAACATATAGCAATCAATTTCAATGTGTTGCAGAACAAGTTCAGTCACAGCTGAAACTAAAATAAATTTCTTGCTCCTTGCGAACACAGAAACGAAATGTCAAACGCGCACTGAACGTCAAATCCACTGTAACATAAAGTGGTATTCACGAACCAAAGTTACTATGACCTTCTCAAATTAGGGCTTGCACATTGAATGTTTACAATTTCACGTACTGTTTACAGACACTTGACCTCCAACAATGTAGCTTGAATGCTCTGACCTAGAAAAGTCTGTTGTTGAATGAAACGTGTCACAACCCGCAGTACTGTTTACAATAGGAACCCGCCTTCTATGCAGTTATGGTCCACGTAGCAAATGCCTAGTAGTTCACTTCAGTACTTGTCTTGTTATGCTTTATGTAGCATTATAATATAAATGCTCGTACTGTTTATTTGTGTCAACCGTTGATGACCTATATCTGTCCTGTTGTAGCCAAAACTTGCAAGTGTAGAATTAGCGTTGTGTGTTACGGCTGTCCCGTGTGTAGCTTAGACCCACAGATCAGAAGTGTAATGTGTACTTGTCCTTCTTGTAACTTTCTCGACAAAACTGGAGACATCATACATGTAACAGCCAACCAGGAATGTAAATTTCTGGATCCATAAATGTCAACAATAATGTCAAATGCTCGCTCTGTTCTTTTTAAACCCACAGATCTGGTCCATCAGAAATGTAAGTTTCTAGGCCACATTGGCGACAAGAAATGTATCATAAGAGCCCACGTAACTGGTCCACCAGAAATGTAACTGTCTTTTTTTTCTTGTTGATGTGATCACTGGCCCAAGACAGTATACATGTTGTTAGATGTGTAGTGCGAGCGTATGATGAGTTGAGTGTGGGTGCGAATGAAGACGCGAATGTGTTTAGGCTCGTATAGATGTAGATCCTGCAACCCATACTCTCACATGCAGTAATCAAGGATGCTTTGACACTGCAGGCATGTTTCAAGACATTTATTGACGGGAACACACATAATATCAACAGGAACAGTCAGTGTAACAAGGTCATGCTGACCTGACATCGATAGGTATACATTTGGCATTCAAAAAGGTAAACATCAGAATAGACGTGCATGGTCAATAGCAAAGTTCTTCAATAATGACAGTTCGTAGCGTCGCCCTTGGCGTCTCTGACTAAACGCGTCAGATGCCTTAGTTACCTTGACACACAGGTGCAACTTGGCACTCCCTGCCAATTGCACATAACAGGCTGTAGTATAATAGCCGGAAGCACAGGCCTCGTCCTAACGTCGGCCGTGTACTTCTGTTAAATAGGTTATCATCAACCCTGCAGTAATACTTATTGTAGATAGAAGTCCCGCCAATCTGCGGCTCCCACAATATATCTTCGTCACTGGATTTCTGGACAATATAAGACTAACAGTCTTGGATGGCTACCTCGAGCACAAATATATAAGTTCTGAAATGGCGGATCAGTGAGCTGCTGTTCACCCTAGGTAATCCTTTACATGTTCTGCCACCGAAAAGCGTAATAATGCATAAAGGTCGGTATTACCTGGTAAATGAATCCTCAGAACTACACAAGGAATTCTGTCGTCATCCCGACGCACAGAGATTCACTGGGGAAAACTGCCATAGCAGTTACTTCGAAGATTCTCCCCGAAAAACAATGGACTCTTGGTCCCTTCAGAAAAACAGGACCTCCCGGCTTCCCGGAAGTATATCTCACTCCCGCTTAAAAAACCTTCCCATAGGCCTACGCCCGAACTGACAACCTCTGACCCTAAAGGTCAAACACAATGAATGAATAAACAAGGGAAGACAACCCCTAATCAACCTGACATCGCAGGTAAAGACACAATTATATTTATGATACAAACATAAGCAAATAACTTGACAGATGACTCCGTCGAAAATGACAGCAACACTCTCTCTCTGCTTTACAAATTTTCATAGAATCTCCCAGGACAGGAAAGCTTCCAGACACACCTAACATCCGGACATGCGCAGAACGCATACACCTAAGCAAGAATCAAACGAGACGATGTAAGGAACATTCCAGAGATAAAGATTTGTAATCGGAAAGTCGCGCCTCTTTAAGGACAGTAATAACAACCTCAACACTAGTTTCAATCATTCCAAGAAACAGTTGACCGATACTACCATATAAGGAGAATGGTCACACATCGTCAAAAAATATGGACCGAAGTGTCCCGTCACAAGAGAAGGTAACCATCATTGAAAAATGGTAATCTCAGTCAAACTAGGGTTATCTAGCTTTGACCGAAAAAAATTAAAGTGTACAATTCAGACAAGCTAATTATACAATGTCTTTAGAAAAATGATTATACAATGTCTTTAGAAAAAATGATTATACAATGTCTTTAGAAAAAATGATTATACAATGTCTTCGGAAAAAATTCTGTGCGTAACACTTGGCTTAGGTAAAAGTATTTTCTTCCGTGTACAGCCCCATATTAGCGGGTTCTTGAAGTTAACAAAGTGTCCCGAAATCGCTGGACGTTGAAGTTTAACGGTACTGTTTGTTTATTAGATGAAGTTCCTAAAGAATGGCACAGGCACTTGGCTAGGTGTGAGGAATGGTGTGGTGTCTAAGATTGGCACAGCTGGTGGAGATAACTTTCTTTTGCAGTAATGTCACAAACTACAAAAACACTGAGGTAAGTTCTTCAGGGGGTTGGTACAATCCAATGATTATGCTTGACAGACAGTGTCAGGGAAATCTATGTTCTTCTTCACAAATAGAGCAGTGAGTAAAATATTTCTACTGTTGACTGTTCTTCTTCCGGTTTGATAACTATAAAACGACTTTATGAATTGGGATTTTAAAACAGTCTTTGGGTTTGCTTTGTTTCTGTATACTTCAGATAGCTGAATCCCAACAGGATCGCCACAAAGATTAAATTTCAAATATGTTCATAAGTCACTGGAGTAATCGAAACTGAGTCGGCAAGACTCTAGATATATATTATTGCTGCGAAATGGCTGCTTTAAATGATGTTTCATTTGCTGCTTAATTGCTGGGATGCGAGGTTCAAAAGATCATTCTGAATGCAATAGAAAAACATGAAATGCAATAAAATCATATTAAAATCTAACGCGCGATACATTTACAGTTTAACTATTTTCTGCACTCGCGTCTTCAATTAATAAAGCAAGAGAGAAAAAAAAAACTCCCCGTGAGGTTAATAGCTGAAAGCACCTCTATTTATACAGAACTAAACTGTATTAAAGTTATAATTCCCTTAAGCGGCTATTGTATTAGGAAATAAACTTATAGGTGTAACATTTAGTTGGCACTAGAACTTTGAAGATGGGCTTATTTAATAAGGTTAAATTTACACCACAATCCAGTGAACTAAATATGAAATAACTAGACCACTGATCACTCGAAGCTAATGTATAAATTACCGTCGGCACAGAAAAGAATTTCACTCCAATAGCCAACAATTTAGATGAAATCTAGCAGGAATTTTTTTCTATATGCTAGTGAATCTTAGAATTCTGTCAGAACGAATGATACGTTGCCCTTTTCAGATTCTGTATTTATCTATTAGAATGGCAAGATAAATGGTACATGTGAAAATTTTGCGCCTCTTCAGGTCCCAGGGAAGTCGAAAGTTATTTAGCCGCCATGCTAACCACGATGGCCCGACTGGCTTCCGATCTACGTTCGTCTCAGGCTACTCACACGAGGATGTAAAATTTCGGCGAGACTAGCCTCGTTTGCGGTGAGTTTCCTGATTCCTCAGATCGTATCCGCTACGCTGAGCGTTCCGTCTTTCGGGCAAGTCTGCCGGTGGCCACAGACGTGCGAAGTCTGCAAGAAGCTTTCTTCTGACCGCTCGTGTCCGTCTTGCAAACGGTTCAGTGTTCGTACGGAGATGCTAAACTTCTGCTTCTCTGTTCTGGGGATCTTCTTTGACTGCTTTGATCCTAGCCGCTACTCTTCGTTGATGAAAAGTTACAACAATACTGATGTTTAGGGATTCTAATGTTATGAAAAGCTAAAGTCCCTTTAATCATCCATCAAATCAGGGAAAATTCACTTGACAAACTAGACGTACGTCACAGTCGGTCAACCGGGACAGAGGAAAAAGTGGTGGAGTGTATTCAGTGGTTTGTGGACCACCACGGTTTTCTTAGTTTAATGTAACAGTGGTTCAGTGTGTGGAGTCTCTTACAGAGAGAACCCCTCCCCCCCCCCCCATCCCCATTCGTTTTGCTTAAACAATATTTGTCTTTTTTCCCTGTAGGTGTGAAAGCGGGTGTGCAAAATGTTGATAGATTTTGGCATTAATTAAGTTTGTTCTTTTTTCAGCTTGTGCGAACTTTGCACGATTTGTTCGTTTGTTGATGTGGAATTAATTTTTATAAATGTTTAATAAATTTAAAAATATGCACTGGATCAGTTTGTCTTTCTCTACACTGTACCTATAATTCTTAGTTGTGCAGCTGTGTCTGTGGTAGATTAGTTTATGTTACCTTATCTCCACCGGAGCAAGAGGTGGTGAGAAAAAAGCTATAAAAACAAGTCACAAGTGGCGAGGGAGAGTCAATTTAGGTTTTCACCCTTAAAGCTATAAGTCTCATCCTCCACCGTCACTTGAAAATCTCTACTTAATCTATTTCTCACATCTTTCTCAGACTAAGTGTCTTGTCTCCTTATTTAGACAGACTCTTGTTAAGACACTGTGTGACAGACCTGCCCCCACCACAGAAGTCGACAATTACGGAGCAGTCAGAAAACCATTTCAACATATAATAAATAAATATTACAGACATAAAAGTATGTTTCAGGCACTCGTGAGAAATAAAGAAGTAGAAAGTTAGACAACAGAAAAGCAACAGAAGTGAGTGGCTTACCGGAGAATACCGAACGCAGGACCTTCCAAATGGCACCACCGCCTAGCTACGGAAGCGAATCCACACTATCCTCTTTATTTGTTTACATATTTCAACATATGGCCAGTTAAGTCATTTTAATCTGTCGATAGCAAAATAACTAAAATATCCTACATCCTTGCAACGTAATCACTTTTCTGTGAGGAAAACTCCAGATTGTTTTAATCCACCAACTTCATTTATTTATTTACTCGTGTTAAACAATAATTGTTTATTAAATTTGTTATATGTATTTATAAATTAATAGATGATTTAATTATTACAGAGAGAAGTGCACACGAATGAGTTAGTTATTTTAAATATAAATACAACGGAGCTACTTAAGTAATATTTTACTAAATAATTTGATTGGGGGCTCACAAACGAGCTAATATATTTTTCTCTTCATAGAAGGGGCGGAACGATTCAAAGTTTACGACTGCTTTGATAAATTCGGCGTTGGGATTGATTTCTGAAATATCATATGAACACTCCCTAAAGTAGAAGCACCGTCCTTCTATTTACAACTCTAAATTAATATAAAACAAATATAAAGGTATGTTATAAGGCACTCGTAGGAAATAAAGAAGTAGAACACTAGACAACAGAAAAACAACAGACATGAGTGGCTTACCCAGGATTCGAACCCTGGACCTTCTGTGCGACAACACCGCCTAGCTAGGCAAGCGAATCACACTGTCCTCCCTGCCATCTACGCATCCCAAAAAAAAGGATGTTTCAATGACAGGTCATTAGTGCGAACCTCTATACATAACACCGGAAGTTTACCATGGGCAGTTCAGCCTATTAATGACGCAATCACTTCTGTTGTTCCCCTATATATCAGTATTGGTCAGTCCAACAAGACAAAGACCTTAATACTGTGTCCAGTATGATAGTAGACTTAGAACAGTAAGAACAGGACAGAGGGTAGGTTTGGTATTGTATAAACATTTATAACACATAAGAAGGGAAACCACGAGGCCTGTAAATAGTAAATTAATATGAAACAAATATAAAGGTATGTTATCAGGCACTCGTAGGAAATAAAGAAGTAGAACACTAGACAACAGAAAAACAACAGACATGAGTGGCTTACCCAGTATTTGAACCCTGGACCTTCCGTGCGACATATTATTAGCTAATGCTGTTTTCTTCTCACTTAATCCCTGCCATCGGACGCAATCCCATTTTTTGTTTGTTGCTTTTGTAAACATAAGCATTAGTGCGTAACCTGCTGACCATAACATCACCCCTAGTGTCACACAGATGGTCAGTTCAAATATGGGTAGCCACTCATATTCCCAATGTTGTTTTTTCAATCTGGTGTCTAGTGTTCTTCTTTATGTATATCCTACGAAGTTACTTAGACAACACAACCTTCTATATTTTTTCATATTCAAATTTTACTGTTTACAGACGTGGTTTATAATGTTTATAAATATTTACAAGTCTGCCAAGAACAATCTTGAGCGAATGTAGATACCTATAAAGACCCTCATTGTATACTGGCCATTGTCGGACCACCACTGCGGAGCTGGGGAGGCAATCCCGTGACAGTTCCATTCTCAAATAAGAACTACACAAGGCCTACAGTTCCATTATAGATCATCGCTAATACGGTCTGCATGTCCGCTTAGGTTCCATTCCCAGATGAGTTGTACAGAAACAGCCTACTTTCCTTTCTCTGATTTTGGACAGTGCACCCCCTAAACCAATGTTTATATTTTCGTTGCTATGATTTGGTATAGCTGCCTCTCCAAAATGGGTAATTTCGTTCATTAACAGAAGCAAGAAGAGTAAAAACAATATAACGGCCAAGATTTCTAGCCCTCAAAAGAATTTGGAATAATAAAGTGTGTTTTCATTGTCTGTTTTGAGTTCCCTTCTCTATGTGTTTGTCGGTCTTCGCCTGCCTCTCTTAAACTAACGATTCTAGAACAAGTCCTACGTTGTAATGCATCATCAGGTTTTCTCATTATGTGTCAAATCGAACTCCAGCATTGCCTGTGTGGTACAGGGATCCGAAAGAGGAATAAAACCTATGCTTTTAATGTCAAATGTTTGTAAGATTGTAAGACATACCAAGTGAGGGTTGACTGGCAGGGAATCTAAAACTAATTGATACCTTATCTGTGTAGAAAAATTTGAATGATTTTTTCTTGTGAAAAGAAATTAAAAAACAAAATTACTGAAATTTTTTGTTCCGTTTTTTTTTTATTTATCACCCATTTTTTTTCTTTGTATTAAACATCGAAAATTTATGGTCCAGGTGGAATTCCAGCAGTGGCCATTAAAACAGACATTGACACCTCTACAGAGATACTATACAAATTACTTGATCAAGTCTGATGAGATTAAAAATAAAGGTACAGTTGACATTCAAAAATCCGGCAACCTCCGGACCTGAGGAGTGCCGGATTGTTGAAAATGCCGGATTTTTTATGGTTATATATGCTGTATATATTTAACAGAAAATGACTACCTGTACAGTCCTTTAAAGAAAGTAAATTAAAAACTAAATGAAAAGCAAATGAAATTTTAATGTTCATCAACTAAATAAAATAGTTCTACAGAATTTTAGTTCAACTGAATAAAATAGTTCTACAGAGTTTTAATTCAACTAAAGTCTGTCAGGAGTCCATCTTCATGTGGCGTACATTAAGGGCAACATCCTCAGCAGGACCTTCATTTTCTTGGAGAAAATGTTTCCCATCACAGCACTATCGGCGTCTTTTATGGCAACAACAAATAAGATCCAATGTCGTATGTTTCACGTAATCGGTGTCGCCAACGGGTGATCAGCCCGCTTTGGTTATATATGCTGTTATTTTAAGCAAATGACTTTATCTGTACAGTCCTTTAAAGAAACGAAAATTAAATGTTTACGTTTTACACGACTTCTTTTATTTGCTGAATCCATAATGGGGCTATACAGCAGCAAATAAATGATAAAATGAGCAGGAATGCCTGTTAACACGTGCAAGCAAGACCCAACAGCTGCATCAAAACATAAACGGCTCCAGAAAACAGTGGCGCGCCAATGCGGTAAATTAAAAAATGCGCTCCGAAATCCATGCCGGAAATCTGAAGGAACCGGATTATCGATGGCCGGATTTTTGAATGTCAACTGTATCAAAATTTGAAGGAGCCTCGATTAACCTGTCCCAGGTTTGCCCCACAAAAATGAAAAAAATAAAAATAAAATAATAATTATAAATAAATAAATAAATTTAAAAAAAAATTTAATAAAATCATACAATATTTACAAGATTAGAACTGTGAAAAGATCACACAGATCGTGTTGACGTTGTACACAAAATTGTGAACAGGATCACATAACTTGCTGTCGTATTACACAATAATTGTGGACATTGTTATAGCCTTATTGCAATTCGTAGCGCCGAAAACAACAATCTAATTAAATATTTTTTAAGTGGATCTGTAAAAGCAATAAAAGTGGATCCCTAAAAATTGAGTGTTTCTTTACTTCATAGTTATTTTAAAAAAGATTTAATTTAACACGAGCTAGCCAGATTTAAAAGCGATCGCCTCACTGCGGTAATGCTTGTAGCGCATCAGCCTAGATTAAACTAGCGAAATAAGAACGCTTTGAAAGGAACGTAGGGCTGGTTCTGCGTGTATTGTTTAATCATGCAATAATATTTTTCCAACCGTATTGACAAGACTCAATGAAGTATTAAAGAAAGACGAATGTTTCAAGCCCCAAGATTTTCATATACATGTGATCTTCCTAATGAATACCTTGCAGGTTTGCCAGTTAACGATGAGAAGAAATGCTTCAATTCCTATTTTCACGATCAAGAATTAGAAATTAGAAAAAAAAGTGTATTTTTGACTAGTTCAGGATTTGAAAACAAAGTCTCCAGATCTGGTATAATCAGGGTCACGATCAGAAAGGGGGATGTTACTGACACTCGCTATGTGTGAAACTGTTTTCATGGTAACTTCCCGCTCTGAAGGACAAACAAACAAACACACTATCTGTGCAGTCATGCTTGGGGATACATAAATTCCATGCCTATTTCTGCCCCGATAACGTTTATTAATACATAGATAATAAGCCTATTGTAGCCCCGATTACATTTATCAATACATGGATGCCATGCCTAATTCTGCCCCGATAACTTTTGTTAATGCACAGATAAAATGCATATTTTAGGCCTGATAACTTTTGTTGATACACGGATGCCATGTCTATTTCTGCCCCGATAACATTCAGCGTTTGAACTTAAAAATACATGTATGCTTCTTTAGCTCATTCAAGGAAGAAATTGTCCAGAATAGGCAGCATTGTCCGCCTTATTTCCGGTCATCTGCGTCGTGAAGGAGACCACTTGAGGGATGACACTTGCCGTGTTTTGTGGGTCGATAATCATTTCTTGAATGAATCTCTGCCAAATCGATGGGAATGTCCATAACTCCTCTCTCAGTATTCCCACCCACGATCCATCTTTCATCACAGTCTCACAGGATTCTATGCTTCCTGCGTGATGTCAGGTTACAACACACCATGTCCTGTCATGTGTGCACAACAAATGTGAGGTCTGCGTGAAATATAACTGTAGAACACTAAATTCTGGCAGGAACATTTTTCAGCTCTGAAACGTATAAAAAACAAATAAACAAACAAACAAACAAAACAAACCCCACAACCAAGAAATGACAACCCAATTTAATTGGACTTTCCGAGAAGACAAAGAAAGAAGCCGACAGACTAGCATCAAGAGCACCCACAGTGGGGACACTGGATATGGATAAGGGAGAGATACTGAGACATTTTATGATTGCCTGTTAGAGAATGGCACAGCGATAGATGGATCATCAAGTTTAAGACTGTTGGAATTAGGCATCAAACGTAAGGCTAGCAGAGATGGAGAGGATGCATCAGTCGTGTATACACTATCGATTTGCAGGAACAGTTAGCATTGACACTCTTCGACATATACTGAGGGAGGCTGAGCACCTATTGGTTTGCCCGGAGTGCGATGATGTCGATTCTGTTAATTAAACAATAACAATTAAGAAAGAATAGGAGACTCCTCATTTAGATATGTCGTAAGAGGCGACTAATGTAAGGCTATGCATGAAGCTGGCCGCCTTGTCATGTAAAACAAGTTTCTAGAGAAACCATCGCCAGAAGAACATATGCATGCTTTGGTGCAGGATTCCTACAAGGGGGACTAACTGTAGTGGTAGCTCCATGCGCCACTTTGAGCGAAAAGAGAAAAGAAAAATAACATAGTTATTTGTCGTAAATTGAATGCTGCACTGAATTAATTGTCGTAAATTGAATGTTGCACTGAATTAATTGTCGTAAATTGAATGTTGCACTGAATTAATTGTCGTAAATTGAATGTTGCACTGAATTAATTGTCGTAAATTGAATGTTGCACTGAATAAAAGAATTAAAACTAGTGTGGCAGCCTGGTCGCTGTATCAATATTCTTCTGTATGGCCGCCTGCCTGCTCAGGTTCGTTGCCTCTTTTATTAGCGTTAACATAATGCATAATTATAACAGTCACACACACAGCGAGCGATGACATAACGCCATAGTTAACTGTAATACTGTTTATTTACATGTGTGTGTAACATTGCTATCGCTCTGACTTCTACAATAGTGGTCCATCACAGAATTATAGGCCTACAATGTGTAAGTTCTTCCTTTCCTCACTCTCTCTCGTTCAGTATCGAATCTACACCGTATGACCTTTTAACCATCCGTGATCATTCAGGTGTTATAATCTCCACTTCTGTTCTTTCTTCCTAACAAATTCTTAGTCTATTGTTATATAACATCTCAGTGTTCAGGTTATCTATTGGTAGTACCGGACCTCTCCGGGGTTGTTCCTTTCCCTTTCATCACTGAAGAATAGGACTACTGTATATATATGTATTAGATTTTCAGCCTACGTACCTTTTTCCTTTATTGAATTGAAACTAACTCACACCGTTCCTCCTTCTTAAACAAGAATTCTCACTATTCAATATGTTGGGTTAATCATCACCCAACTCGTCTCCCTGCCTGAGAAATATTCACCACACAGTCTACCTGAGTACTGCCTTCAACATGGCTACTCGCGTATATGTGCGACCTGCACTCTAACTCACGCCTCTGGACTCTGCTGAAAAGCGTGACTCGCTGGATTTCCATTCACCCCTTTTCTCATGCGCATTCTTATTCGTGCATCCCCTTTTTGTACTCTATCCTGAACCTTCCTATTTCTAATTCTCCTTATTCTTTCCCTTTGCCCGTCAGTCGTTCCCTTTATCTGCCACACTAGATAAGTGTGGACTTGACGGAAAGAAAGGAATAAATATCAGGTGAATATGACAACACCTGTTTAGGACACCTCCCGATAACATTACAAGCAGTTCTCTTTCGGTAACCCCTTTAGTAACAGAAATAGAACAAGACACTCAGCAAGAAAAATCAAACAAACAGTCACATAAAGAAGGAAATTTGAGGCAGAGATAAGAAGGATACGGCATTTAAGGACCTTGAACACATGATGTTGTGAAGTAACGCAGAGGTGTGTTGTCAAGTGACTCAAAGATGTGTTAATGTTTTTTCTGGCTTCAGAGATTGGCTCTCGAAGATTTCTCAGTATATGTACCTGCAATTCTTTTGTTGAGCTCGGCCACGAGGCTAAATATCTACGTGATCTCTACACATTACTCATACAATCTGTTATATCGTACGTAATCCCATTCACAAAAAAGACTTACACCTGTATGATGTCGCACCCTGACCTCTCTCGCGGTTAAACGAAACACTTAGCACTAAAAGGTGTACTTACTGTATTACTATATCGAAGTTATACTATTTGGAGAATGTAGAAAGGCCCATTATATATATATATATATATATATATATATATATATATATATATATATATATATATATATATATATATATATATATATGTGTGTGTGTGTGTGTGTGTGTGTGTGCGTGTATGTGTGTATAGTGGAAGATGACAGGAAAGATTAAAAAAATGGGAAAAAAACATCAAGAGATAGTGAAAAGACGAACTTAGTCAAGAGTTAACTTTCAAGTGATGTGCGAAACGTAGTTTGTGAGAGTGCGTCATCAAGAGACGAATACAATATAGTTTATCAGAGTACATCAAAAAGAGATGTACAGGGCATAGTTTGTCAAAGTGCTCCATCAAAGTGAGTGACATATTGTACTGGAAATTCTTTACAGCAAGACTTCGATCTGAGGACCAAACATTATCAAATCTCACATCCGAAGTACACTACAAAGGGTAAAGCAGTATTACTGTAATGAACAAAAACTAAATGTTTAGGAAGAAAAAAAAACTGTCTAAGAACGAAATAACCAATATAAGAAAAAGTCTGACCTGGCGAGGTGGAACTGGAGGTTCAAACATACACAAATTAAAGGCAAGAGAAAGAGAAGAATCAGAAAATGACATGGTCAGATAACACATGAAAATTGACAAGGCTCGGTTATGAAGAAATGGCTTTATGAAACAGGTCAGAACAGACTGGATTGAAGATATTTTGTATTCAAATGAAAATATAGAAGATTGCCCTGGGGGTAGGACAAAACAGGGCTGATAATTTCCATTCATAGTCGGCACATTGACTGAGAAGGGCGCAGATGTTGTTAAGAAGAATTGTAGTGCTCTATGGAAGGTATTGAATAAATCAAATTATGATTGTTATATTAATGTCTTATGGAGCCAGTGGAAGAAAACAAAAGGAATGACTCATTTTTTGAAGTCAATTGCATTGACGTCATTCATAAAAAGAAGTCTTACCGCTGATTAATAAATACAAATAAAATAAAAGTAAAAATTTTCTAGTAATTTTGTAGATAGAAATTTTAAAAAAAGGGATTGTTTTAATAATGTGATTTGGCGCTAGTAGAGCATATACAATTTTGCTGCACTCGTGTAAATTAAATGCTGTGGAGCATATACATTCTAACTTTAACCCTAATGAACTAGACGCTAGTGAAGCAGATAATGTTCTCATTTTAACAATAATACACTAGACGCTGTGGAATAAATAAAGTTGTCATTGTAACATTGGTGATCTAAGCGGTGAAAGAGCATATTGAGTCCAAATGTTAACATAAATGAACTAGGCGCTAGTGTAGCAGATATGGCTGTGATTGATGATTTAATGTAAAAAATTGTTCTTTGGAGAAAGATTTTTGGAAATTATAGCTGGTGGCGAAATAATTCAGACCAGTCTAAGAGACACTGCCATGCGAGTATAGTACAGAAACAGTCAGAGTGAGATACACCACCACGAGAGTATAGTACTGGAACAATCAGAGGGAGAGACACCACCACGAGAGTATAGTACTGGACCAGTCAGAGGGAGAGAACCACCACGAGAGTTAAGTACTGGAAAAGTCACTGGGAGAGACACCACCACGAGAGTCTAGTATTGGAAAAGTGAAAGGGAGAGACATCACCACGAGGATACAGTGCAGTAACAGTCAAAGGGAGAGACACTACCACGAGAGTATAGTACTGGAACAGTTAAATGGAGAGACACTACCACGAGCGTATAGTACTGGAACAGTCAAAAGGAGAGACACCATCACGAGCGTATAGTACTGGAACAGTCAGAGGGAGAGACACCACGAGAGTATAGTACAGGAACAGATAGATGGAGGGACACGAGATTATAGTACTGGAACAGTTAGATGGAGAGACAATACCATGAGAGTATAGTACAGGAACAGTCAGCGTGAGATAGACCACAACGAGAGTATAGTACTGGAACTGTCAAAGGGAGAGACACCACCACAAGAGAATAGTACAGGAACAGTCAGAGGGAGAGACACCACCACGATAGTATAGTACAGGAACGGTCAAAGTGAGATAGACCACAGCGAGAGTATAGTACTGGAACAGTCAGAGGGAGATACACCACCACGACAGTATAGTACAGGAACGGTCAAAGGGAGAGACATCATCACGATAGTATAGTACTGGAACAGTCAGAGGGAGAGACACCACCACGATAGTATAGTACAGGAACAGTCAGAGTGAGATAGACCACAGCGAGAGTATAGTACTGGAACAGTCAGAGGGAGATACACCACCACGACAGTATAGTACAGGAACGGTCAAAGGGAGAGACATCATCACGATAGTATAGTACTGGAACAGTCAGAGGGAGAGACACCACCACGAGAGTATAGTACTGGAACAGTCAGAGGAAGGGTCACCACCACGAGAGAATAGTACAGGAATAGTCAGAGGGAGAGACAGCACCACGATAGTATAGTACAGGAACAGTCAGAGTGAGATAGACCACAACGAGAGTATAGTACTGGAACATTCAGAGGGAGAGACACCACCACGAGAGCATAGTACTGGAACAGCCAGAGGGAGAGACACCCTCACGAGAGTATAGTACAGGAACAGTCAGAGTGAGATAGACCACCACGAGAGCATATTACTGGAATAGTCAGAGGAAGAGACACAACCGCGAGAGTACAGTACAGGAACGGTCAAAGGGAGAGACACCACCACAAGAGTATAGTACTGGAACACTCAGAGGGAGAGACACCACAACGACAGTATAGTACTGGAACAGTCAAAGGGAAAGACACCACCACGAGAGGGTAGTAATCGAACAGTCAAAGGGAGAGACACCACCACGAGAGTACAGTACTGGAGTTAGAGGGAGAGACACCACGGCGAGAGTATAGTACTGGAACAGTAAAAAGGAGAGACACCACCACGAGCGTATAGTATTGGAACAGTCAGAGGGAGAGACACCACCACGAGAGTTTGTACTGGACAGGGCAAAGTGAGAGACACTACTACGAGAGTATTGTACTGGAACAGTTAGATGGAGAGACACCACTACGAGAGTATTGTACTGGACTGGGCAAGGTGAGAGACACCACGACGAGAGTATAGTACTAGAACAGATAGATGGAGAGACACCACCACGAGAGTATAGTACTGGAACAGTCAAAAGGAGATACACCACCACGAGCATATAGTACTGGAACAGTCAGAGAGAGAGACACGACCACGAGAGTAAAGTACGGGAACAGATAGATGGAGAGACACGAGAGTATAGTTCTGGAACAGTTAGATGGAGAGACAATACCATGCGAGTATAGTACGGGAACAGTCAGAGGAAGAGACACCACCACGATAGTAAAGTACAGGAACAGTCAGAGTGAGATACACCACAACGAGAGTATAGTACTGGAACAGTCAGAGGGAGAGACACCACCACGAGAGTATAGTACTGGAACAGTCAGAAGGAGAGACACCATCACGAGTGTATAGTACAGGAACAATCAGAGTGAGATAGACCACCACGAGAGCATATTACTGAAATAGTCAGAGGAAGAGACACCACCACGAGAGTATAGTACAGGAACAGTCAGAGGGAGAGCCACGAGAATATATTGCAGGAACGGTCAAAAGGAGAGACACCACGACGAGAGTATAGTACTGCAACAGTCAGAGGTAGAGACACCACCACGAGAGTATAGTACAGGAAAAGTTAGATGGAGAGACACGAGAGTATAGTACAGGAACAGTCAGAGGGGGAGACACAACTACGAGAGTATAGTACTGCAACAGTCAAAAGGAGAGACACCACCACGAGAGTATAGTACTGGAACAGTCAGAGGGGGAGACACAACTACGAGAGTATAGTACAGGCACAATGAAAGGGAGAGACACCACCCCGAGAGTATAGTACTGGAACAGTTAGAGGGAGAGATACCACAACGAGAGTATAGTACTGGAACAGTCAAAAGGAGAGACACCACCACGAGCGTATAGTACAGGAACAGATAGATGGAGAGACACGAGAGTACAGTACTGGAACAGTCAGCGGAAGAGACACCACCACGAGAGTATAGTACTAGAACAGTCAGAGGGAGAGACACCATCACGAGAGTATAGTACAGGAACGGTCAAAGGGAGAGACACCACCACGAGAGTATAGTACTGGAACACTCAAAGGGAAAGACACCACCACCAGAGTACAGTACAAGAACAATCAAAGGGAGAGACACCACCACGGGTGTATAGTAATGGAATAGTCAGAGGGAGAGACACCACAACGAGAGTATAGTACTGTAACAGTCAAAGGGAAAGACACCACCACGAGAGTATAGTAATCGAACAGTCAAAGGGAGAGACACCACCGCGAGAGTATAGTACAGGAACAGTCAAAGGGAGAAACACCACCACGAGAGTATTGTACTGGAACAGTCAAAGGGACATACATTGTCACATAAATATTGGGTCGATCTCTTTTCCTCTCTGGCAGTACTCAGTTACATTTTTGTGTGTTCTAAATCACTCGCAACCGTGGCCGGCCCATTTGTTGCTCTGCTTTCAAGCAGATATTAGCTATTTTCTTATCAATTTTACACTCCCTTCAGTGATAACTGATCATGTTTACTTTGCATTTCTCGGCTTTGCTAAGATTAAGAGCCAGATAAAAACAAGATGGGCCCGGGCAATATTCGTATAGTGAAAGCGTGTCATGTTTACATAAGAGTGCCCGCGATAAATTATCGACCGGTCTGCATGCGCTCGGCGGAAACGAATGACAATCTTTTCCCGTACACCTTGTTACAAAGACATTACTTTAAATGAAAGTAATATTTTATTTGTAAACATTGCCGAGAGAGTGATCGGATCTTTTCATTCTATATTTGGAAGACACGCCCTTTGTATGAATGCATAGAAATTTCCTAGTGGAAATATTTTGAATTCACCCATCCTAAACACGCATGTTTGAAATTATTGGCCGGCACGCGAGATGTAAACATAACTACATTTCTGATTGGGGCCTGGTCTAATAGTAAACAACACGTGCCAGGAACTTGAGGGGCAATATAACCGTACTCGTTAGTCGGTTTGAAGCACTGTGAAAATTGACCTCGCGCCAAGAAGACAACCGGACCTTGCCACAGTTAAGACTAAAATCAGCTTTCATTTATCGGGCCGGACTTTGTTTGAGCATCTTGATGAATTATCTCACAGGAAAAACTCTACTATTTTAAAACGGAAAACCGGAATCTGAGGGAACTGAAACACGTCAAAGTGGGAACTTATTGTTAAAGTAACAACACCCCAGACCAAGTGTAAGAGGCCTCTACAAGCGCCTCTATTTTTCTGAGCCAATAGTCTGTGAGCCTAAAGATTGGCGAACGTTATACAGTTTTAATTCTATATTTTTTCATTATTAACATGTGAACTAATACGTATGTATTGACATGTAAATATTAATATGCGAAAATTGCTAGTGGATGTCCAAGTCATTTGAGGCTGGCAACCTCAGCATGTAGAATAATGATTTCATGAACCACTACTGCCAGGGCTGGTGACTGCTTTATTGCGAGTTTCATATAAAGAACCAAAAGCAGAGGTAGTCCCAAGTTCCATATGGAGCAGGAAGAGAATGTTGAAAAAAAATGATGTACATACTTGTTATATTATTAACATTTTCAACCAGTGTAAATGTAAAACATATTCCCTTTAAATGTAATGGAAGTTTCAACCTTTTCAACCAGTGTAAATGTAAAACATATTCACTCTAAATGTAATGAAAGTTTCAACCTTTTCAGCCGAGGTAAATGTAAACGCATGCAAACTATATTGTTAACATTTTCAACTAAAGTTAAATATAAAACTTTTCATTTTAAACGTAAAGATAGTTTTTCACCCACTGGGATTAAGATTAATTCTCAGAGAGGTTAAATACTAGAGATAGATTGGATAGTGGAATGAAAAGATGGGGACACATAAGTATGTATCGGGAAACTCAATATTCAAAGGGTATTTGTTTCTCTTCTTTTGCCATACTAGTTGTTGGTAAAAGTTGAGGGTACTATTTCTGGAACAAGTGAGGGTATAAGTGGTCAACTGACTAAAGTGTCAAGTTATATTCCCCCTTTCGTTTTTGGCACGTGTTGTTTCCTATTAGACCAGGCCCCAATCAGAAATGCTGTTATTCCTACATCTCAAATGCCAACCAATAGTTAAAATCATGCGTGGTTTGATGGCGTCTTTTCAGCAAATTTCCTCATAGGAAAATTGTGCATGTTATTTAACAAAAACTCTACCTAAATTAACAAGGAAACCGGAATCCGAAGAAATCTGAATACCGAGTCAAAGTGGGAGCTTATTATAAAGTAACAACCCCAGAACACGTGTAAGAGGCGTCGTCAACATGTTGCCTTAGCTATTTCTCCGAGCCAGCAGTCTGTCGGTGAACCCAACAATTTGGGGTAAGTTGTATATCTATAATTCTATGTTTTTCATTATTAATACGTGAAATAATATGTATGTATTGACACGTGAATATTAACATGTAAAAATTGCTAAGTGGATGTCCAAGTCATTTGAGGCTGGCAACCTTAGCATATAGAATGATGATTTCGTGAAACACTACTGCAAGGGCTGGTGACTGCTTTATGCGAGTTTCTTATAAAGAACTTAAAGCAGAGGTAGTCCCAAGTTCCATTTGGAGAAGGGAGTGAATGATGAAAGAAATGATGTGCTTAGTTATTAAATTATTAACATTTTCTACCAGTAAATGAAAACATATTCAATCTAGATTGTTAACCTTTTCAACCAATGTAAAGTTAAACATAAATCTATTCAATTTAAATGTAAAGAAGTTTTCGCTCAATGGGATTAAGATTAATTCTCATCGAGGGTAAAGTTCTGAGATGGATGAGATGGTAGAATAGGAATAGGGGACACATAAGTATGTGTCGGGAAACTCAATACTCAGGAAGGTATTTGTTTCTCTTCTTTTGTAATACTAGTCGGTGGTACCAACTGACGGTACTATCTCTGCAACAAGTGAGGGTATAATTGGCCTGAAGTCGACGCTAGACACCATCATCAGACGGGCCTTAGAGACGCGGGACCAGCTTAGCAGTTATTCCCTGATTCTACATGGAACATGCAGCAACTCCTAAATCTTGACCAGGGACACAAGCAATCCAGTCATCTATCTACGAAGAAACAAAACATCAGCAGGAGCAGAAACAACTATTGGCAGCTAAGTAAAACTTAAAAGCTGCCAAGCGAACTGTCCGATTTCGAAAACCATAACATCACACTGAGATGAATACTTTTTTCTTAACAAATATTAATGTTTATAACTTTTAAGACCTAATTGAATATTAAATTTGTTACTTGTATAAAGACAAATCTAAAGATGATTTCATATTTTGAATGTACTTCATCCGTATGTCTCTGGCCATTTCATAAATACACTCAAACAGAAGTTATAAATAATAATATGCGGAATTTCCTGAAATAGCTCAGCTTGGGGCTTGAGCGAGCTAAAATTATATTACGTAATCCTTCACACAAGTTGAAGGCAGATACTAGAGTTAACGTGCTCAGCCTATGCAGCATTGTTCTCGCTTTTCTGAATATCTTGTGGACACTGCCTGGAGGTAGAAGCATCATTATTGTCACGATTTGAATCTGTATAAACAACACGGTCATAATGTCCGCGCTCAAATCTAGAACAAATAGACCAAATATAATAGCCAATCAGAACGCTCCTTTTTCTAGTGTCTATAAAGAAACCTTTTATAGTAGGCAGAAAGCGCCTATTCTGTGTTTTTGACGGGAAGGAGTTATTTTATTTCTTAAAGAATAGCGATAAATAAAAATAAATACATAGCTATTAATACACCTGATATATCACTTAATAAATAGGTACCAAGCCGATCTCATAAAAGTAAGTTAATTAAAGCGAAAAATTGATTTTAGTGATATTTTCATATCAGGGTAATACCCGAATTAATTACTTAAAAATTACCTAGATTGGAATGCAAGGAAATAGCTAACGAATATCCATATAGAACGATAGAGAGCAATTGGCCGTTTAATTATCATTTTAAATAATAGAAATCGGTCCAATAATAACTGTAATATAAAATATTTAAACTTAATCACTTTATACGAGCAGGCTGAAATAAGTCTAAGTTTTAATTCTTAAAAATAATTTTGGACTGGGCTCCGATTGGTCGGATGTAGCTCTATATATATAGAAAGGGGGAGTCAGGAGAGCCGCCACTATTTTGAAATTCAAATCAAGCTGTAGAAAAATCTAGCGGACTGTGCATATCAAGTCTTTTGCCATTCTGACCTGTTAACAGAACTAGATTCCCATTGAGGCCAGTCTCAGCTTGAGTATTATTGCCTGAGGGTAAGAAAGATATATATATATTTGTATATTTTGTTAATTATTAGCCTTTGTATACCAGCTTATGTGTGCAGTGCTGTGTAGATAAGTGAAACTACAGGACTAATGTGTTGCTGCCATACTGACCCAATTGTAAACGTGTGTAGTTTTAAAGACGACAGGCCCGAAATGAAAAATGTGAATACTATTTGCAAAATATGGCACAATTACGACAGTAAGTTTTAATAGGGGATTTGAATGAGTATTTTCTTCTGGAGTTACACATTGTTCACGCACATGAGATAGGTGTACAGGAATTGTTGACATGAAGTAATTAAGTAGTCACTTACCATTGTGTACTTAACCAAATCATGGTATGGAAGCCAATCATGGGCTAAGGACTCTATCATAGTGTGATAGGGTGGGCGAGATGATGATGATGCTGTTGATATTTGATCACTCTCTTTTCACACTCGCACCGACCCGAACAACAATAAAACTCTTGATTGTGAGGCAGGGGCTGTATTTATTTTTACAACCCATTCAGTGACTAAGAGCACACTAAGCAAATATTAAACAAATAAACCAGCAAACAAAACACTAAAGAAACAAACAAACATCCAGCTAGTGCTCAGTTCCTAATCCTGAAACGCAAACAAAGCACGGGCTAGTTAAAATCAAAGTTGAATAACGATACTCTCACCTGCCAAACAGTCCTTCCACACCACCTGACCCCCTCAACTATCACACACGCACACACTCATGCGTGTCGTCCAATGCGACTAGTAAGGTGTTGTGCATGAGGCTGGCAATCTCACCATGTAACACAGATTGCTACCGAAACCACTACTGCACGAGCATATGAATACTTCATGCGGAGGCAAACCACACTGGTGGCCCCATGCTCCCTCAGGAGCGGAGAAGAGAAATATATATCTCCAAGTGAGCCCACGTGCTCTCACAAACCATTCTACACATAACCATAATTAAATCATAACAAAAGGACATAGAATAATATTCAACTATATGTACAACAAATACTCTCAATAATGAGAATAAACCACCACCTCACAACTGATCCATCTCAATATTTGTTCCTGCACTCTGAACATGTCGTAAGTAACGACTGGTGCGCCTGGCAACAAGCGTGTCGTATATGACCCCGGATGAGATTGGGAACTCATCATATGAAACACATCGCCACTGAAACAAACCACTGCCATAGCATATAAATGCTTCATGCAGGCTTCTGTTGGATTCAGCCGCACTGGTGTCGCCCTGCTCCACAAGGAGCAAACAGCAACATTTATGTCTCAAATGCGCTTTACGCACAAGGAGTGGCCTCGCGCTCTCCAGAAATCTAAATGACTATTCTCACCTCACACAAAGTAACCCACTAAAGATATACAGTAGAATAATCAATAATCGTGAAATACCACTAAATTACTATCGCATCAAAGAATAAAATAAAATTACTCTTGACTTAACAAATAGAACTAAAGTCATCACTACGTGGCCGCCATCTTGATATTTTTGCTGACAGGTTGATATTATCTAAATTCACGTGAAATAGCTTCATACCATATTTGCCTTTCTGATAAATGAAATAATCGCTCTTAAACTTTCACATCTATCTATCTATTTATCTCACTAAACATTAAAACAGACTCGTGCTGAATATAATTTCAGACTTATAGAACACGAATGCTAAATTAAATTAACTCACGTGCTCAAGGCATCTAGCCTACACTCTGGTGTCTAACTTCGTTTCTCTCTCGTCTGGGCGGCTTTTGCAAAATAGGCCCGTTCGCCGCCTAGGCACTTCTTATATAGACCCTATGGCTGATCACTCAACTTCAGTGCGCTGCGCGCATTAATTTAGCCGCATAAATAACACTCGCGATATTTGCTTTATTAGGCACGAAAACACAGATATGGCTCACAATTATCAAATATAACACACGACTACCAAATATAACACATCAAAACTAATTCTTAGGCTTTATTATGGCCTAAACTAATATATCTTCTTGAAGACTTTTTACATCACAGCAATGCTTGCTCGCGAAAATATATGGGCGATAAATATGCCAAGAAACAGAAAGGGGGCGGGCGGGCGTCTTTTCGGCCCCATCACAATAGAATAAGTACAGAAAAAGAATAATCACATGGAACTGGCTGTTATATGTCCTGTGCAACCTGTTAGGAGCATAACTGAGAAAAGGGTAAGATGTGGTGTTGTATGTGTGTGTGGGCTGAAGCAGATACCTACATGGAATGTGGTTATCCTTTATTCCAGGTTCTGTCTCGACATTACCACTTAGCTGCATTCACTCTTGAGGAAGTCTGTTGGTGGCGAGAGCTCTACATAAACTAAGAGCTAGACCCAGCATTTTCATCCAGGAGCTGCAAGTCGTGTGGTCCTGACTTGTTGAGTGAAGATCAGCAGCATCTACAGATAAGTCAACCGTAGGGTCCACTGCACAGCAAATCCAGATACTCATCAAATTTTCACACTTATAAACTACTATACCCTTTAGGATGAATACAAGGACGCTAATAACTAGTGCAACTGCTACAAGTCAGAGACAGTGAATAAAATATTAAGATAGACAGATAGTGAACTTAGTAGGACTTTAATCAATTTTATTCATGATGGAAGAGTCTTTCCAGTTTATTTATTTTTATGTGTAAATACCATTACAGTTCTTTTGAGTATTACTGACCGGAAAAGATATTACAGGTCAGGACAAATAAATTGTAAATAAATTTCATTCAGACTTGCTTGATAATGTTATTAGATGATAGGAAACTCTTTACAGAGCGATACAACAGGAGGCAATCTGATCATCAGAAGAAGTCCCCCCATCGGACAAGTGTTTCGGCCCAGTATACTCCTTTACACTCTAAGGGGGGCGGGCCCACTTGGGTCATGACTCCCAAGCGTCTCAGCCTCCTGTTGTCTTGTATCGAAAATGAACCCATTTCACTTATGGTAGCAACTTTAATCCACAACTCCGCCAGCCGTGGAGGCAATTGTGAAAGTAACAAAGAGAAGACAAATTATTCCGTTCGTTCCGTCGCACACACTGAGACACCATCGCGAAGCCGCCGAGCCTAGCCACTGAAATTCTGACACTGACACCTCCTATAATATACATCGCCTGTTGCCCCTCAGTCACAGCCCGCTCACTAGTACACCACAAAACTCAGCGTTTTGTGGACTTAGAAAAATTCCTGGTGTTTTCTGTACCGCAGCGTTTATTGTCACGATTTCCATTGCCCATTGCGGTTGTTCCACAGCCAGCCTGATGCCTTTTCGGCAGTTTCACTAAGCCTCTTCAGTGCCCTTGTTCTCGCCTGTCCCTTCACCCCAACAGTTTCAATAGATCATACATTGATGCAGCCACAAGCCCTCTTGCGCCCACTTCAACAGCCATGACCCTTGTAGTGAACCCCTCGTGTCTCAGATCCGCGGCCAGATCACTATATTTGGCCGCTTTGAACGAATGTTGCTCGTCTAATCTGGATTCAAATGGCACGGTCAGTTCAATCAGTATGACCTGAAGCGTTGAAGAAGAATGAAGCACTATATCCGGCCGTCTCCGCAATTTTCTGATACTCTCTGGATATGCCCCTCGTCCAGGTAGGTCTACCGCCATCTCCCAGTCGTTTGCACAATCAAGAAGAGATGGTAAACTGCTACCTGGTTTACTCGGTTTGGGGTGTGCTGACTTTCCTGCCCTCAGAAAGTATGTATTTGCGGTGCTCGGCCTGGGTTTGCTGTTCGCCTTCATCCTTGCTAGATCTATTGTCGCAGCAAGCTCATTTAGCACTTTGTTATGGCGCCAGGTGTATCGCCCTTGCCCTAATGACACCTTACACGCTGAGAGCACGTGTTCGAGTGTCTGCCTCCCCTGGCACAGGGGGCACTGCTCATCATCCGACTTTCCCCATTTCACAAGGTTGGTGGCCGACGGCAGCAGGTCATACATTGATCTAACAACGAAGCTGAGCCTAAGAGGTGCCATATGCCATATATCATTCCATGTCAAGGACCTCTGAAGGGCTCCTTCCCATGTAGTCCATTGGCCTTGTTGGACCTGCTGCACTGCTTTTTGCAACCTCTTATCATTCTCAGCCTCTCGTATCTCATGAACAACCATGTCTCTGCGCTCCCTGCTTGATGCCTTGGACCACCAGCGGATGTCTCCATGACCAAATCCCCGTCTATTCGTCTGTGTGTATCCGATTACCTCCCTCAGTTTGAGTGACTCTTGGGCAGCATCAACAGCTTCTTCCACTCTCCACTTCCTTCCCGTTTTCAGTGTGGGCTGAATGGACTTAACCACGTCATCAGCTGACTCGCGTAGCATCATTGCAAGCCTTGCCTTTCCAACTTTCCAAGTTCTTTATTGGAATTTACTACTTCATTTCATTTCATAACCCTCCACTCCCAAAGGAGCATAGGCCTTCAACAAACACATGCCAAGTCCTCCTGTCACGTGCCATCATCTCAAGTTCTTTCCATGTTCTCCTCATCATTTTCACCTCTGTTTCCAACTCTCTTCTCCATGTACTTCTTGGTCTTCCTCTGCCTCTCTTGCCCTGGGGGTTCCAGAACAAGGACTGCCTTGTAATGCTATCAACAGGTTTCCTCAGTGTGTGTCCTATCCATCGCCCTCGTCTTCTTCTCATCTCTTGTTCCACTGGCACTTGTCCAGTTCTTGTCATCAGTTCCACATTGGTAACCTTGTCATACCATTTTAATCCCTCTATTCTACGCAAGCACCCATTTATGAAAGTCTGTAGCTTTTTGGTTGTTGTCTTTGTTGTTCTCCATGTCTCCGAGCCATACAATAGGACTGACTTCACATTTGAGTTGAAGATTCTTATTTTCGTGTTGGATCCTATTTCTCTTGATCTCCATATATTTCCCAATGCAATGAAAGCTCCTCTTGCTTTTTGTATTCTTATTTTGATATCGCTGTCTGTCCCTCCAACTTTGTCTATACCGGGGCCCGAAAGGGGAGCAAAGAATAGTAACACTGTCCCCTGCCAAGCATGTCGTAGACGGCGACTAAGGAGGGTTGGGCATGGGGCCGGTTACCCCCATCCTGTAAAAAAAATTTAAACCACAAAAAACTTCAACAAATATGGACAAGTCAAATAAAGAATTTACTACTTAGTATAATTTAAATTACCCCTAGATAATTAACCAAATAAAACAAAACAGTAATCATTAATCTTGGTGGGATCATGAGAGGTAGCAGTTAGGGACTCAGAGTACTACATCATCATCATCTTCTCTGGGAACTTACATAGCTTGACCCCACTTTGATGTCTATACACCCTTGTTCTTTTCAGAGAAAGGGGTATTGCTTATAAGACCAGTCTCTCATCTGGCACTATCCTGGTATCGTCTGATACACCTATTTGTCCAGGATACCTTTAATTTATAACATCTAAACCTCTCGCTACAATTATCCTTCTATCTACAACTCTGCTAAGAGCAATCTTGTGCGAAGGTAGACACCTTTGAAGACCCACATCAGTTACTCTTGATTTTTGGCCACTTTTAGACTACTACTGCAGAGCTAAGGGGAGGCAAACCGTGACAGACACCAGCACGAGTATAGTACTGGAACAGTCAAAGGGAGAAACATAACCACGAGAGTATAGTACACGAACAGTCAGAAGGAGAGACACCACAAAGAGAGTATAGTACAGGAACAGTTAGAGGGAGAGACACCACCACGAGAGTATAGTGCTGGAACAGTTAGAGGGAGAGACACCACCACGAGAGTATAGTACAGGAACAGTCAAAGGGAGAGACATAACCACGAGAGTATAGTACACGAACAGTTAGAGGGAGAGACACCACCACGAGAGTATAGTGCTGGAACAGTTAGAGGGAGAGACACCACCACGAGAGTATAGTACAGGAACAGTCAGAAGGAGAGACACCACAACGATAGTATCGGAACAGTTAGAGGGAGAGACACCACCCACGAGAGTATAGTACCGGAACAGTTAAAGGGAGAGACACCACCACGAGAGTATAGTACCGGAACAGTTAGAGGGAGAGACACCACCACGAGAGTATAGTACTGGAACAGTCAAAGGGAGAGACACCACCACGAGAGTATAGTGCTGGAACTGTTAGTGGGAGAGACACCACCACGAGAGTATAGTACTGGAACAGTTAGTAGGAGAGACACCACCACGAGAGTATAGTACTGGAACAGTCAAAGGGAGAGACACCACCACAATATTATAGTACAGGAACAGTCAGAGGGAGAGACACCACCATGTGAGTAAAGTTCAGGAACAGGCAGTCAGAGGGAGAAAAACCAGCAAGCGCTACTCTCTATCACGTATAATTAGTTCAAGGTTTTTTCATTTCTGTAAACCTTTTTTTTTTTATATTCCACCTTCAGAGTCAAATGTCGGGAGTCGAAGTCAGAGTCGGGAGTAAGAGTCGTGGATTCGGTAGGTGTTTAGTGGAGTCGGAGTAAATAACAAATATTCGGACCGACTCCGAATTTTGTGCCATATGACTTGTCAAAACTGTAGTCGAAGGTGGCCTACTAAAATGTCAGGAGTCACTGTCGGAAAACCCTGCTTCTAGCACCTGTTTGTGAAATCTGGTAAAATCTTGATAATCGTTGTTATTGTTTTCCGTGCTTCAGAGTCGCACAGTAGTACTTCCTTGAAATTTGAAATGAAGACTCTTATTTTTATGTTGGACATGATTTCTATTGATTTCCATAAATTTCCGAATGTAATGAAAACTCCTCTTGCCTTTCGTGAATTATGAATCATGGCACTGGCAAGTTACGAACTGCATGCATGCCAAATTTCCCTTGAACCCTATGTTTCGTGAGGGTATATCTTTAATTTTCTAACACTAAACAAATAACGAAAAATTGCACAAGTGGCAGCAGAAATAAGAACCTATACAAATGACGCGCTTAGGTTGTGCGAAACAAGACGGATTGAAATAGAAAAAAAAACATTTCAACACAGGACACGGGACAGAAAGTTCACCCCATAGTGAGATTGTAGGTCTAATGTGAAAGAAAGATCACAATGCACTTTAAAAAGTGAAAAGTAATATGAACCAAACTAATATCAACATCGTGTAAAACTGTCATATCTAAAATACAGATGAATATAATGTTTTGCACCATCTAATGAAGAATAAATTGTGAAAGGAAAATGTTATACTAGACTTAAAAATGTCACGAATGAAGAGTGAGAGATGAAGATGTAACAAATTTAATGGGTGACTTAAATGCAGAGATAGGAGCAGACAATAGCGGCTTTTGGGAGATCACGGGAAATCATGAACTTGGGTTGGGACAATAAATGAAAATGGAGAAACACTCATAAACTTCTGTGCTTCGGATCAACTTGCTTATGGGAAAAAGCATGCGTCCACATAAAAGAATACATAAAACAACACATATATCACTAGACCACAAGACAGAAAATCAAATTGATCATATACGCCTAAGCAGCACGTTTAGATCATCATCACATAACGTAAAAAATATGTAGAGGAACAGACGTAGTATCCGATCGCCATCCTCCGTTGACCGAGCTGGACATAAAACTCAGAAGATATACAACCCATAGGGATCCCGTTACATGCCCATTGAGGCATATTGGGAATATGGTGTTAGGCCCATACTTTCTTGACCATCCACACTAGGAGTGATATGGTCAGCATAACGCCGGCCGCCTTAACCTTCCCAGAGTTGCTGTGGTACGCAATTCATGAGGATGGGTCGACCCCCGGAGCCCTTTACGGAAATACCATCTCAACTGGGGATTGAACCATGGACCACCGAGCTAGGAAGCCAGTGCTCTAAACATTTCGCTACCGTGGCTCCCTATACAACACAAAGACAAGAGTTTAATGTTGGATATCTCAGAGATCAAGAAACAAAATGTTATGGATATAATATGCAATAGGTACGTAATGTTTTAACAACTAGAAGCGAAGCAAATACAGAAGACCACTTATAACAGATCAAAAATGTTTGGAATGAGACACGTGCAGTAGTTCTTGAAAAAAAAGAGAATACCAGTACAAGATGTAGATAACAACAGAAACCATCAGTAAGAAAAAGACAATGAAAACAAAAGTAAAAATTAAGGCGGGAGATTTAGTCAGGGCAGATCAGACGTCTCAGGGTTAAACTTTATAACATTTATTTGGCGGAAAACAAAGAAGTAGGAAGGAGTCATCGAGAAAAAGCATATTGACCAGTGGACAAGAGAGACTAAAGACGCAACAGCCAAAGACATGAGGACATTTAAAACAGTAAAAAGAATCCAGAATAGAAATATGAGCTATCAAAAGAGCTTTTCAAGGACAATAATAGAAAACTGTTTAGCAACGTTGTAGAACAAATCAAGAGATAAACGGAACATTTTGAGGAACGTTTAAGTAGACCCGCCCGCAAGATTTTTCAAACATCCAGCCAGCAGAAAAGGCGTTACATATTAATTGAGAAAAAAATCAAATTATAAAGAACAATAATTGTAGCCATAAAGCTTCTAAGAGTCGAGAAAACTGTTGGCCCAGCTGGCATTCCAGCGCCATCAAAGCAGACATTGGCATCTCCAAAGCAATGTTATACGGATTGCTTGCTAAAGTCTGGGATATAGAAGAAATAGCAGTCGACTGGAAGGAAATACATCTAGTCAAGTTGCCAGAGAAGGGAGATTTGCAAGAGTGCTCATATTGCATCGGATTAACGTTGTTATCAGAGACAGGGGAATTATTAAAAAGGACCATCTTTAAGAGATTTAAGGAGGCCATAAATCCAATTATTGAATGGACCCACACTTTTACAGATGGATCAGCAACAAGCGCTACGAAAAAAAAAACAAAAAAAAAAAAAAAACAAAGGAGTGGAGGAGTAAACACAAAATTAAGAAAAATAAATAGGAAATCCTTATCTCAGTGGCCGCTGAAAAATTCTTAAGTTTTAATCTGAGGCACTAGCACTAAAACTGCTGCAATTACCATCATGGGAAACAAGAATTCTGCTAGAAACAAGGTAGTGTCCCTTACAGAATCAGCCATCACTGCACCTAAAAACAATAAAAACAACGAATTAGACAGTCTGGCAGGTCCACTAATAGAAACAAGCAATACATTAAAAACAGTATTAAAAAAGTATAATCGATCTCTGCTCACTGCGGGATAGATAGAAATGTTAATGCTGGTAGACTTGCCTTAGAAGAAGGAAGGCAAATTCAAATGAAAGACATGACTACAAAATGAAGATGAAAACAATGATAAAAAAATATTTAAAGAGGAGCAAAAGAAACACGTAGAGACCGATACAGCAGAACCATACTACCCCTGGCCAAGAAGAGGTCAAGTGATAATTTTTAGACCGAGAACCGGCTTTTACAGACAGAAATACCATCTTTACAGCGAACTGAAAATCGTACAGACAGGTCCATGCGGGGAGGATAACCAAACAGTACAACAGTCCTCCAAGACTTTCATCTCCATTCGAGAAGCTGAGTGGCGACATGACCTTCTCCTGTCGAGGTAGAAACTGTTTGGTGACGAGAGAAATCTGAGACGGCACGCCATCTTTATAAGATAAATAGATGCGGTTTTTTTTAATAGCTAGCAAAGAAGAAGAAAGAAAAACAAATTCTGTGCAGAAAATATAGCCATACCGTGCATGATAAAAGAACAGAGCGTGAACTGAATTCACCACTTTACACTGGATTTAGTAGACTGTAAAAATGTCATTTGAACACTCAGACATAGAATCCTTTTGAAAACTGATTAAGCTTTATGGAGTTCCCCGTAAGTTGATTAGCCTAATAATGAAAACGTATGAAGACATAAAATGCAGAATTATTCATGAAGGACATGTTACATAAGTCTTTGAGATAAATACCTGAGTGCGGCATGGATACATTTTGTCACCATTTTCTCTTCTTGCTGGCTATATAATAACCAGTACAAATGAAATTCAGTGGACTCAGGCAGAACAGCTGCATCACGTAGATTTAGCCAATGGGATGACTCTTCTAGCGCATACACGTAATCAAATGAAAGACAAATTATTCTCCTTTTGATGAGAGGGCACATAAATCGGGTCTTATAATGCAAAGAAAAAAAGACTGATTATAAGAATAAATGCGACAAATTATAGCAAGTTTACACTTGAAGAAATATCCTTACAAGAATGCTCACACATACATCTTTTCTGTAACATTGGAAAGAGAGGTAGAGGTAAACCAGAAAATACACGGTGAAGGGAACAGTGAAGGGAACGGTGAAGGGAACGGAGACAGAAGTGAACATGATGAGGAAGACGTAGAAAGAACGTAAACTGATGGCACGTGGCTGGAAAAC
Source organism: Oreohelix idahoensis (assembly GCA_024509875.1). Taxonomy (NCBI): domain Eukaryota; kingdom Metazoa; phylum Mollusca; class Gastropoda; order Stylommatophora; family Oreohelicidae; genus Oreohelix; species Oreohelix idahoensis. The sequence continues at coordinate 156,309 of JAMPIV010015839.1, forward strand.
TTGGCATGTGTTTGTTGAAAGCCTATGCTCCTGGGTAAGGTAAAGAGTATTGATTGATTGATTGACTGAACATAGGAAAAGTTGGAAAAACATACAGTGATTTTAATACAAAAGGCAGAAAGAGCTTTTTTTCCATTTATATGGAAGTCGAAAGAAATCAAACTCAAGACAAAAATAAGAGTTGTCAAGTCATATGGATGGCCCTGGACCATGGAGGATAGCAGAAATGTCATGCCAACCAAGGGATTTCAAATGTTCTTAATGTGTTCTTGCACGAAATAGAAGAGTTATAATGGCATGACACGATCAACATTATATCATTAAATTTAAAAAATCAAACAAATACCAGTGGAACAAAAGGTATGGACAAGACCTTGAAGTTAGATAAGGCACACACTTTTTCAGTATAGCGTCGACACTGTCGCAACAGTAGCAACACAGGACAAAAGAAAGGACAATGAGACGGCTCTAGAAAATCTACCAATGTTTGGAAGAAAATCAACAATACAATTTATTCAGAATACAAAGGGGACCAGTTCGCCCATGCCAACCAGCATAGCTCTTGGTAATGTTGTTGGAGATAACACAGAAAACGAGCGACACGAGGGAAGGATCACATACATTAGACACCCCCTTCACGTTTCCCACTACATAAAACGTATTAGTCTACCCTATTAACCACTACGTGCGGTCAATTCATAACTACGCAACACACGACAGATGTAGCTCTGAATGAGTCTGATATTTTCCGGAAGAGTTCGTTGAACGCGCACTGTCTCAAAACGAATTGTTCTCATACCGACTTTGGCGCCATCAGTACATCTGAGAGCGTCGACGACGGAGTGGTTAGACCGCTATCTTATTGAGACAAAGTTACCGGGTTTGAATCCTGGTACATCATCCTTTAATGTACTTAGTTTTAAATTGGTACTGGCTCTGCTCTTGGGTTAGGGAAAGCAAAGGCAGTGACAAAGGGAACAGGGCTACTCTACCTCGTAACGCTGAGACGTAGTGTAGTGATGTCTGTAACACTTCATTCCCATACGCCTTTATCTACTATGAGCTTACCTTAACCTAAGTACATTTCAATTGACTGAATTCATGTGACTTGGCATATGTGATTTCTGCCCCCCTAATATAAGGTTGTACATCTGGCTAGCAACCTCATCATGAGAAACAAATTGTTACATAACTTCACTACTGCAGTAGAGTGAGCTTTCATGCAGGCTTCCTGCAAGGGATACAGCTTCAGTGGTGGCTCCATGCTTCGTAAGAAGCGAAAATCAGGATGATGTTGGTAATGACTCTTTGGTCATTCCATAAAACTCTTCATTTAGTTATAGCTCCCACGTTCATGTTTGAAGTGCTACATTGTCAAGTGACATCCAGATAGAACGACCAATGATTTCTTCTTCCTGTTGGCTACTTGTACTTGAACTGGCCTGTTATCTTTGTTTTGTCAAGTCCATATTCTGCTGTTGATGAGAGGGGCGGTGAGCTTACGATTAAAATAGTAAGGTAATACGCCTTACACGTAGAACGGGGAAAGAACACTTCCTACGTTAAGACCACAACACCTTCGTCGGGGACAACTAACAAAAAACAGAAAGAGAAGAAAGTGAGAACTAAGTGAAACAAAATGAAAACAAAAAATATATAACAATTAAAATGAACAATTCGAGGATTAGCGTAAACGGTTTCGTTTGGATGTATACGCAAGATGGTGATCTTGATCTGAGAGTTTTGGGAAGTGTTCTTTGCATGCATGCGATCCCAAAGAAAAAGGTTTTCGCCGCTTCACTTGCGTGACATCTCACTTAACGTATTTTGACTACAAATGCTGGTGTCCTTGATTGGTTGGAGCACCTATATAATGTGGTATCCGAGAGTAATCTTCTTTCATACAGAGTACCAATCACTAAATCAGTTTTACGGTTGTGAAGCTGAACCGTCTTGGATAACGAAATCAGGATAACAAATAGAATAAAACCCTCGCTAGATCAAGAAGAGTTCGGCTTGGAGGCAAGGGATTTCTCAAAGTTAGTTGTGTAGATCCTACGGGGGGTTCTGGGGAGGCAGTGTTAAAAATATGAACATGGCTCTATCAGGCATGCCGTGAGGTCCTTCATGGGACTGGTAATGTCATCTTGTAAAATAAACTGCTGCAAATTATTTGGAGATAAGGAATGTTAAGATCAGGCTGCAAATAAAAATTATGTAGATAGCCGGACTGATACGATCAGGCATTCAGACAAACAGGAATGCAGAATAACACGCCGAGAAATGAACAAACAGACAGATATAGATACATCAACAAACATACTGACAGCCAGAAAGGCATACACATTGATATGTAAATAGAACGATAGATAGACAGATAGACAGATAGACAGATATATAGATAGATAGATAGATAGATAGATAGATAGACAGACAGACAGATAGATAGATAGATAGATAGATAGATAGATAGATAGATAGATAGATAGATAGATAGATAGATAGATAGATAGATAGATAGATACCAGAGTCACCTATAACCTAGGTTTAAAACATGAAAATACAACATATTCTAGACTGGGAAACTTGCGTCATTCTATTCAGTGCGGAATGTTATCTTGGCGTTTCACTGGCGCAAACGAATACCATCTAACAAGGGGAGCATTGTTTAATCGGAGATATCGAACTGCCTGCTCTTTATGAACAACCACGTTTGTTTTCCAAACCCGGAATGTGGATCATTCAAGCCACAAAGATTGAACCGTCTGCCACTTTTGAGCTAGGGGGATTTTAAAATGAGATTTCTCTGTTCAAAGTCTGCCAAAATTGCGCCACGAGCGAAGCATCAAATACAAGGAGTCGATGCAAGAGCTTCGAATCAATGTTATTCGCGATACCAATCGCCTTGAAATAAAGAGACAAAACGGATACTTCCAGGATCTTCATGAATGTCAAGTGATTCGACAGGGTATTAACGTTGAAGTGGACTCTCTATTCACTAGACATATTTTAATTTCTCTGTCCACAAATGCCACAAAACATCGTGGGGTGGAGCAGTTTAATTCATGTATGAGTTTTGCTATTTTGGCTGGCGTGCTGTTGGCACAGACTTGCGTTTCGTTCATTCTGTGTTTAATGTTGAGTAGAACTGGCAATGGTGATTGTCTTCTACGTTTCATATCCTTACTATTTCATGCATTTAATTTTTTAAGCATTCTGTTTAGTTTTGCACTCTCTTTTCCATACTGTTTTCGATGGCGTTTACCTCGACGAAAACTTTAAAATTGTAATGTAGGATTTTTGTGTAACTTTTTCTTCGTAAGACTACCCTACCACCTTAGTTCCGTTCATCTCATCCCTAGCTTCATATATTTCTTCAGGAGCTCACTAATACCGTCTATGTGCTTTCCTTTCAGACATTGTAATGTAACCACATCTTCTACAGTTGACAGCTCGAGATTGTAGCCAAATTACAAAAATCATAGCCAGCTGTTAAAATCATGTTATTTTTTGAGGCATGTTTTTGCTTCACCAGTTCAACATTTTCTTCGTTTTCCCCTCGCTCGCTCGTTCCGACAGTTCCAGCTGTTTTCAAGTACCGCATCTCACAATCTTCCTCCTTGTGATTTAGACAGTGACCATGTTGGCAAAAACCGTGCAGTGTTCTAAAGAATATGCTATTTGTCCGCTGTCTTTTATTTTTATTAATTAATTAGTTTTTTTGTCTTAGTGGAAACGTATGATTGGCTATCAGTGGGGTCATTGTTAAGTCGCTGCGTTAGTTCTTTTTCTTCGTTTTCTTCAAGTACCACGCCAGTTGGCGTCGGTGATCACAGTTTCTCCACAGCCTTCTATAATCAGTCATCATCTTCTTTTACCTCGCCGTTGAGCAGAGGTCAGCAACACCTTCAAGACTTCATCTCCTGTGTCATCCTTTTTTAGTGTCTTCTTTAACCTTTTCATGTCTGTGTCCTCAATGTGTATCTCTCTCTCTCTCTCTATTTCTCTCACGTTGTGGATTCCAGAACAAGGACTGTTTTGTAATGCTATAAATTGTTTTTCTCAAAATCCAACCTCAGTGTCCTCTTCTCATATCTTGATCCACTGGTATTGTATTGTTCTTTCCACTATTTCCACATTGTAGACCGTGTCGCATTATTACGATCCTTCTATTGTGTGCGAGCACACATTTATGTAACGTCTTGTCTGTCGTAATGTTTCTCCATTCGCCAGAGACGTACAAAATAGCTCCCTTGACTTTTGAGTTGAAGATTGGTATAACTGTACTGAAGATGGCTTCATTTGATTACTACCACTGCAATAAGAGATCCTCTAGCCTTTTGTTCCAATATGATATCATATTATGTTTCTCCAACACGGTCTATATTTCTGCCAAGAAAAATGTATGATTCCACATATGACAGGAAGTCTCTTCAAGTTCAGTCTAGTTTTCATTAATCGCATTTATTCTCACAATCTGTTTCTTGTCTCTGTGAATTTTTAAGTCCAAATGTTGTGACATCTCGACCCATCTTCTCGTGTTGTCTTGCATCTGGTTACAGTTATCGGAGAGATTAGTCAGGTCATCGGCTAAATGTAGATTGCAAAGCTGTTATGAATACGTTCGCTTCTGTAGTAGTAGTAGTAGTAGTAGTAGTAGTAGTAGTAGTAGTAGTAGTAGTAGTAGTAGTAGTTAAAAGGTTAAGGCGGCCGGCGTGATGCTGACCACATCACCCCTAGTGTGCTGATGGTCAAGAAAATACGGGCCTAACACCGTGTTCCCAATATGCCTCAAAAGCCGTGTAACGGGATCCTTTACCTTTCTTTTTTTTTTCTGTTAGTTGAAGTAGTTGTTTGCATAATTCAGCAATAACCAATAAGAGTTAGTAAGCAACATATGAAAGCATAACTTCTTAGTTTTAAAACAACACAGTTCACATTTGTAGACTTCAAAATTACCGCCATTTTTCGTGACATATCGTTCAATCCGATTGTACAACTCATTAACAATATTCTCAAGTTGCTGCTTAGTGAATTGCATTTATGATCTTCTTCTTCTTCTCCTTCTTATACTCTCAGACTTGAATATTTTCAAAGAAAGCAGAGGTCACCTTGAGGCTGTTTGCATCTCCTTAGAGTTTTTCCAGGAATGATACTGGTGACTGCCATATGTGCTTTCTCAGTTCCTCATATGTTGGGCATCTTTGAAGCAGATGTTCAGCAAACATTTTATTGGGGCCACAGTTACACTGATCGGTAGTTCCTATCTTTAACTTGTTGAATAGATGGTATCCAATCTGTTGTCGCTTGTGCGGAGTTTGAAGAGTATCTGTGATCCACTGTGATTGTTCTTTCAAGCAATGACGTTTTGATGAGTAGACAACAGTTTTAACTTTACAAATTATGTTTTATATACTGTTTACTGTATGCAGGGTACCAGTTATTAACGTAAGTCTACCAAGTACTTTATAATAGCCCTGTATAACAGATCTAATTGTCTCGTAAGCTAATATATCACATACAGAAGTGAAAGAGAGTCACAAATCAAATCTGGTAAGATTTAAGATAGGGGAAAATGTAACAGGTGACCATGTCAGAAACCCTCTGAGAAAACAGATTATAGGATTCTGCTCCACAGGGAGCTGAAGCAAGAAAGACAGACACGTTATATTTCATGTCTTGACTTAATATGTAGTTCTAATAATCATCTTACATAACATAGGGCATACTACCACCGACCACCTATGTCAACAGAAAATAGAGGGAGGAGAAACAACACTGGAGAATGGAAGTTGACATTGACGTTAAAGGGATTAAGAAGACATGGATAGACCTCAAACGGGTGACACTGAATGGGTGGGCTGGGAGTATATTTGTTGGAGGTCTGTGCTCCACGTGGGGCAGAAAAAAAAGAGTAATGAATAAATGAATGGAAACAGAAAACACAGACAATACCAGTGTTATTTTGACGGCACTTTTCTTACTTAATTTTGAGTAAAAAATTTGGCAAAGCTGCCACGTGAGGTTACCCGGGGGTATCTCATTAGATTAAGAAAGAATAGGCCTACCTCTCCCTCAGCCATACCGTACGACGCGACAAATACGAGGTTGTCTATGGTTTTGGTAACCTCATCACGTAAAAGAAACCATCACTGCAACCGAAAAGTGAATGCTGAATGCAGACTTCCTGTAAGAGACCAGCTGCCGTGGATGCTCCATGCTCCGTGAGGAGCGAAACGAAAATGATGGTGACAATGATTCCTCAAAGCTGACTTTGTGAAGATGAAAGGCCGTGTACATACTGACTTTGTGAAGATGAAAGGCCGTGTACATACTGACTTTGTGAAGATGAAAGGCCGTGTACATACTGACTTTGTGAAGATAAAAAACCGTGCACATACTGACTTTGTGAAGATGAAAGGTCGTGTACATACTGACTTTGTGAAGATGAAAGGCCGTGTACATACTGACTTTGTGAAGATAAAAAACCGTGCACATACTGACTTTGTGAAGATGAAAGGCTGTGTACATACTGACTTTGTGAAGATGAAAGGCCGTGTACATACTGACTTTGTGAAGATGAAAGGCCGTGTAGATTGCCTATATATTTTTTCTTAGTGTGTTTGTATTTTAGGTTTGCTGCTGACGTCAAGAAACAGATTATCAATCAAGTTATGCACGATTTTGTCTTCAGAAGTACCGAGCAGTTCTAAAATTGGAAATGAAAATACGAGAGTTCTTGTTGATGTCGGATTATTGGTGTTATAAAAACGAGTTTTTAAAAATTTGTTTTTAGTTTTTTTTCCAAGTGATTCTGAATTTGTGAGAAACAGAGCGAATCGTGCAAGACTGGTTTTGAAACGTCACTTGACATATTAATATGTGTTCGCTTGTGCAAGAACTAAATATTAAAAGAGTTTTAGAGCAGCGGTGGGCAACCCAGCACTTGTGGGAATCTACTTAGAAAATGTGTAGCTTTCTAAAGATCTACTTGTATAATATTATGTCTGAGTTCAGGTTTCATAGTCTTTGGAATATGTGCAGCCTGTATGTAACTCTTATCCTTGTCAAACGATCTGCGGCCTTAGTTCCTCCATCAATACAGGGGTGGATAAGTCAAACTAAGTGAAATTTTACCCAATGTTAGCTTCGCTTTAAAAACAAGATTCATGTCATATCTTATGTAGTTCACGATTAAAATGAATTTTATTAAGCTAGCTCGTAAATTTGTTAATGGGTATACAGAAAAGGTGCACGCTTTTCAGGGGATAATGTGTTTTTACATGTCAGCGAGAAAGGGCTAGTCCGAGAGTTCCTAGCTGAAAACGTTTTTAGTTTTTCCCCCTGCGAATGAGATTCACCACTTGGTTACATTAAGTGGCTTTAAACTATTCTTTCTAAAACACTGTAATATTGGTAATGTTAATTGGATTGAAAGTGCTCATACTTAAACACTGAAAATAGTATACTTTGCTGTGACTGAAATACTTCCTTAATTTAATACTGTAAGATTTTACTGTGATTAGACAGCTAATGCCCTTGTTTGAACATTGTGTATATTTTACATTACGTTAATTTACAATCTTTCGTAACTAAAATCTTTAAAATGTATATTTCGTCAGCCAGCTAATGTCCTTTCTTGAAATTTGACTTTTGTTAGCTAGCAACATTCATTAACTGACAAATGTAAAATGTCCCAGTTGTTAGACAGTAATTCTCCTCACATGAAAAATATAAATTGCTCACTTTTGTTAAACAGTAACTGTCCTGACTTGAAAAATGTAAATTCTCACTTTTGTTAAACAGCAACTCTCCTGACTTGAAAAATGTAAATTCTCACTTTTGTTAAACAGCAACTGGCCTGACTTGAAATATATAAATTGTTCACTTTTGTTAAACAGTAACTGTCCTGACTTGAAAAATGTAAATTCTCACTTTTGTTAAACAGCAACTGTCCTGACTTGAAAAATTTAAATTGCTCACTTTTGTTAAACAGTAACTGTTCTGACTTGAAAAATGTAAATTCTCACTTTTGTTAAACAGCAACTGTCCTGACTTGAAATAGATAAATTGTTCACTTTTGTTAAACAGCAACTGGCCTGACTTGAAATATATAAATTGTTCACTTTTGTTAGCTGTTCTTACTTGAAAAGTGTAAAATGTCAATTTTGTTTAGCCAGAAACTGTCCTTACGTGTAAAATGTCAATTTTGTTTAATCAGCAACTGTCCTTGCTGGTTAAATGTCAATTTTATTTAGTCAGAAACTGTCCTTACGTGTAAAATGTCAGTTTTGTTAGGTGGCATCTAATCAAACTTTCCAAAAATGTAAAAGAAATTCAAGTATGTTCTTGCATGAACACCGCAAAATTTCACTTTGATTGGACTGGCAGTTGTAATTTCAACACCGTAAAATGCGTCAGATTTTAAACAAACTTTCCATGAAAATTATTAAATACTACACTAAACTCATAAAATGTATCCTGTTACCATTGGTTGTTTGTAGATTAAAGGACAGTAATTTAGGTCATTTGATTTTTTTTTTTTTTTTTTTTTTTTTTTTTTTTTAAAATTTTTTTTTTTTTTTTTTTTTTTTTTTTTTTTTTAAAATTCTGTTTTGTTTCTTTACTAGATTTATTTGATACAAATACTAACATCTAAACAATTAACTCACAAATTAAAACGCATAATCATCGCATGCAACGCATTTTCTTTATCGCTGTATGGTGTAGAAACATAGACAGTGAACACGTAATTAGAAGAAAGAATTGAGGTTTTTCAAATGTTGATATATAGAAGAACGGGGCACGTCTCAATGAAATAGAAGAACGGGGCACATCTCAATGAAATAGAAGAACGGGGCACGTCTCAATGAAATAGAAGAACGGGGCACGTCTCAATGAAATAGAAGAACGGGGCATGTCTCAATGAAATAGAAGAACGGGGCACGTCTCAATGAAATAGAAGAACGGGTTACGTCTCAATGAAATAGAAGAACGGGGCACGTCTCAATGAAATAGAAGAACGGGGCACGTCTCAATGAAATAGAAGAACGGGTTACGTCTCAATGAAATAGAAGAACGGGGCACGTCTCATTGAAATAGAAGAACGGGGCACGTCTCAATGAATTAGAAGAACGGGGCACGTCTCAATGAAATAGAAGAACGGGGCACGCCTCAATGAGAGAGAAGAAAACAAATCAAGATCCTATAAAACACAAGAACACACTTTGCTGAAGACCATTATGGAAGACAGAGTTGAAGACAAACGTGCAAGGGGAAAACAGCGCTTTAGGTGGGAAGGTAACATCAAGAGATGGGCAAGAAAGAGTCTTTCAGAGTGCACCATCAAGTCAAGAGATAGACGACGCAGGAGATTCATTGCAGCTGACCTTCATTGTGGAGATGGCAGCTGATGATAATGATGGCGTTTCAGAAAATAATATACTGAACTATACAGAATTCAGATTGAAACAAAAGGTGAGGAGAGGACACGCACTGAGTAAACCAGTTGATAGCATTGCAAGGCAGTCCTTGGTCTGATATCCCCAGGAAATTATAAATAGAAAAAGGCCTAAAAACACGAAGAAAGGAATGGATGACAGACAAGAGACAGGGATTGTTGACACGAAAAGGCCGTAAACTGATAGCACAGTACTAGAGAGTTTTGACTGAATTTGTTTAAGTCTTATACTCCACAGGGATCTAAATTGTAATGATGATGACAATGATGATACAGAAATCGTCGTAATCTGCTAAGTAAGCCACGTTCTATTTCTGTGTAGGTATTTTGAAATGCTTTCAGACTTAAAGTTCTTTATTCGTGTTATACTGTCTTGATATACAGGGTGGTCATAAAGTCTTTCCCTGATTTCAAATTTTTACGAGATCCTCTAGATGTTAAAAGCATCAAAGCTTGGTATATAAAGTTTACGGACACTGGCAGCGTCGGTGACATGCCCAGAGCAGGTAGGCCTCGTGTGAGTGAAGAAACTGTGGACGCAGTGCGCACGGCGTTTCAACGCAGTCCTATGAAAACAACATATCGTGCCTCAAGAGAACTTGCAATCCCTCGAATATTAGTGTTGAAAATCGCAAAGGTTGAAATCTACAAATAGCATAAAAAAGCTGTTTTAGTTCTGGAATAATTTCCAAAAAAACCAAATGTCTCTGCACAGAATACTTTTTTTTTTTAATTTTTGAAATCAGGGGAAGACTTTATGACCACCCTTTATTTAGCTGCTTGCACATACCGAGGGATCTTCAATGTAAGTAACGTGCAAACAAGATTTTCATTATTTGTTGCACGACCACTTGAAAACTTTGCGTCTTAATTCACTACTAGGCTTATAAACTCTATGAGCAAAGCGCTTTGTGTTATTTGAGAAAGCACGGTTACTTGTCGAAATTAACATAAAGTATGCTTTCATTAAAAAAAAAAAAAAAAACAGTACAGAAATTTGAATACGGAATTTCTTAGATATAACTTTCCAAGCACCCATCTAGTTTTATAGCTAAATATCCTTCTTCAAGAATCTATCGACTTCCGTAAACTCTTATTAGCCCATCTAATCTGACTTTAAAATGTCAATCAGCTGTTTATATAATAGTTTTTTGCTTGCAGTCATTAAATGTAGTGTAAACATGTTTAATTTCCCTTTTTCTAAAGTTTCACTTCCAAATACAGGTATACCTCGCTTTATTGCGATTCGCTTTATTTCATGTTTATTTACGAGAACGTGCCTTCTTCTTCCGACAGATTTTGGCTCTCCACCAGCAAAAAAAATACGATTCGCTGAAGGCTCAAATGATGAAGATTAGCATTTTTTTTTAGCAATTAAGTATTTTTAATTTTACAATACACTGTTTTTTAAGACCTTGCGACACCCACTGTTGCGAGTGTAGTGGTTTGGTCTATATCATCGCCACACAGGCTAATTCAATATATGTGTACTGCTGACCTGTCACTGTGTCTGGAATGTTGACCTGGGTGTGTGTTGATATGTTCGCACACCACAGTACGTACATAAGGGTACATGCAGGAGTCAAGAAGGGTTGCAAACGACTGGAACAGTTCGATACTGTTTATTCCGTTACAACACAGATACGATGACATAAATGACACACATTCGACAGCAAAACACGAATCATAGTATATAATTTCCACACTGCATCAATACCTAATACGGCCTGTCCTAATCCTGGACTTATAATAGCTTAATAGCTTCATACATCTCCACACTGCAGTTAATATATAATATGGCCTGTCCTAATCCTGGACTGATAATAGCTTAATAGCTTCATACATCTCCACACTGCAGTTAATATATAATATGGCCTGTCCTAATCCTGGACTGATAATAGCTTAACAGCTTCACAAATCTTCATACTGCAGTTAAACATAATATGGCCTACAAAAGTACCTTAATACACAGCGAAGCCTGCATCACCCGGCAGCTTCATTAATCTTCAAAATATGGCCTACAAAAGTACTTCAATACATAGCAAAGCCTGCATCACACGGCAGCTATAATAAGGTTCATATGGCCTAAACAAATCTTCACTGCAGTGTATCACATAGGCTGTACACACAGCGAAATATATAAGTCGACATTTTCTCAAATCCTACGTAGGCATACATTATCCAAAAACACTGGGACTCGACCTACACGGTCCACGCCCAAAACACAACTCCCTCAATCACACACTAGTCCCGCCAAAAAACCCGTCACGAGATTCGGTTGTCTTGAACACCGTTCTCGATAACACATGCAGACTAGCGAGCTATTCACATGACTCAAAACAGTACAGAATAAATACATTAAACAGCGTTCACACGCTTATCTGTACTCTGTCACCCGAAAATAGGAAAAGATAATTCTATCCTAAAGTCAAACAAGTATCCGCTTAATCAAGCGTTGCAACTCGAAATTTAATATGTTCAAAACATTCTAAAGATTACTTCCCCTTCCATAAGTTCCACCTGCAACAGTTACCACCCGCTCCGGGAAAAAAAATGATTCTATCATTTTTTTTGAAAAAATTAACTCCCAAAAACGAAAAATTTAGAAGACAATTAAGCTGTAACGTATGCCTACAAAAATATCTTATTTTAAATCAAAATTATATCTACAACAAATATCAGCATTAAAGTGTAAAGTAGCAATTAAAGCATACAGCATAACCAGCTAAGTATAAAAAGTAATTAGCTAAATATACAAATATGATCAGTTCCAAAATTAAGTTACGTATATTTAGTACAAACCAAACCGAAAACAACCAATCGAAAGAGAAAACACAAGATCAATCAAAAGAAGAATGATCTGTAAAAAAAAAAAAAAAAAAGAAAGTAAGATCTCAACAATACCATATACTCATAATTAAGTTGGACAATTACATGTAAAATAAATACAACTATCATAAGTAGATATATCATATCAAATCATATAACCACTCCAACAATACAAAGAATAGAGGTATAAGTGTTGAAAGAAGACAAAGTATACAAATAGAATTAAGTAAAACGAAGATGAGGTACGAAAGTATAAACAAGATATGAAATCCATACCGAAAAGACAACAGAAAAGGAGGAATGAAATGAAGAATAGTTACCAAAGACAGATAGAAAGCAAAGGCACGAACGCAGAGAAAGTCAATAACGATACATACTAATAACTGTTTTGATCAGATAACCTATTCAAAAAAAAATATATAAACATGATCGAAAGGCACAACACAAAATATCAAAGTATATCTATACTAATACCATCAAAAAATAATTTATAACTAAACAAAAGCTAATAAGTAATTTAACTAAGTTATAAGAGTTATACAAAACTAACATAAATAAATTATAGGCATCGAACAAACAAGTAATAGCATTACTATAACTAATACGACCAACGCACAATCAAGCGCTAAAAATAAAAAATACATCATAATAAAAAACAACTTTTTACAAGAACTAATCAAACTACATATCAATGATATCACGAAGTCAAATGCTGGGCACACCCAACAAAAAATTACAATGCCAAAAAAAAAAAAAAAATCATTTTTTTCAACAGTACCGTACAAACATATTTTTTTTCTCGATAAGTTACATAAAAACAGTATTTAATTTTTAAGTAATTCAATAATACTTTAAGTAAAGCCTAATAATGAAATCAATATTTTAACAAAATGAGTGAAATATAAAACAAAAATCCTATCTCGAAGAAACCTTTAAATCAACACATGTAAATTTAATTTATTCTTTAAGTTCTTTCTGCTGACAATTACGTTCAGCTCAGTAAAATGCTATTTAGCTATAACTCTATCTCTTACTCAAATCGATAAGATATACATTCTAAATAAATCTACCCTTTGATGCTAATATGAAATATAAAAAAGGTTCTATAAAAATATCTACAAAAAAAAAATTTTTTTTTTTAAAAATAATCTGCTAAGAAAATAATCTACATGTCTGACTGGCAAGAAAATCAAGTTCTGGAAAATCGAAGTTTCACAAAAAGTTAACAAATCCAAATACAAGATCATTTATGATACATGCACGCTATTTTCAAAATTACATTTCACCACATAACAGATAATTCACATCTTCTCTGTATGTTCTATATATTAATTAACCATGACATCAAACTACCGACATAAAAATAACAACAATTAAAAAAAAATTATGGCAAACAAATGATGCATAGAAATAATCATTACAACAAAATTATATGTTATTTCAAAACAACAACATGTCATGTACTAATATAGAATACAAAAATATTTACTATCTTCACATAAAAAAAATAAATCAGACGCGAAGTCTCCCACTCTCTTGTAAACATGCTTGACCTTCAGAAAGTAACCATCAGTTGCTAGTTGCTTTAGACGCTGACAGGTTTCGGTTGACTACTCGAGCGGAAAGTTGACTCACATTTCTGACCGTCAATATGTCACAGAAGCCTTGACCCTTATCGCAACGTAGCTTCTGTCAACAAATACAAATGAAAATTTCCATTTTACTCAATAGTGAAATTTAATGAAAAAAAAACGTAGAAATCACGTTTACAATTACCCAGTACCGGCTTGTGTAAAAACCCGGTCTCTTCACGATGTCACTAGCTCTCTCTATCACATGTAGATATCATAGAATTCTTGGGGACAACATGACCGACCTTGAATGTCGCCGCTGCCTTACGCTGAAACAAAGTGTTATATTCACAACAACAACCAGAGCAGGCAATAGTATTCAAGCATCCACTGTTATTTTTACTCTGTTTACCTTGATTATAAATGACTCTGGGCTCATGTTGAACAAAATTAGCACAATTGCGCTTATTATTTGTTCTATGATCACAATACTTATTATTACCGTTGTCTTGTTTACAAAAAATGACTTTAGTCTTTTGTTTAGGAACATTACTCTGGTGATGTAAAGCAACATTTGAAAAGCTATTATCTCTATCATACTTTCCAACATTCTTACAATCAAAACTTTGAGATTTGTTAAATTGTCTACAGTATCTACGAGAGGGAAAATTATTATTTTCTGATCTCCCTTGGTACTGTTTACTCTTGGGGTTATCTCTCTTTCTAGAACTGTTTTTCTTTTCCCTTATGGGAATATATTTACCAATAGTTTCAAACTGACTGTGCTGAGTTTGACAACTGCCAGAAACAATAGTATCTCTATTGTTCCGCATATGGGTTTCATCTTTGGAACAAGTAGTAATAGTCTCAACACCCGCTATTAATTTCTGAGTATTTCCAGTAGTAGAGAAATATTTGTTCTTATGAGTCTTGACCTGAAATTTATCACCTATCTTTTCCTGACCAACAGAACTGGCTGTTACACAAGAATCTTTGTTGGTCTGACGCCAAGAATTATTACTGGAACTACCAGTAATATTAGAACTTTTAAAGTTGTATTTACCACGATAAGATCTATCTTTACCATGAATGAAATCTCTCTGAGCAAAAAGTGTATGGGGTTGACTTTTCGCAACTTTCTGTCTATCATTGTGAACATTGACAGAAGAGCACCTTTTGTTTTTCAAAACCATATCTAGTAAGCCAAATATTCTTTCCCTTGCTTCCGCAATTTCATTATCTTTAAGTGAAATCGTTTCACTTAACCTTTTATTTAACTCCTTAACAGCCAAAACTTTGTCGCTTTCTTCTGCTAGTAAATTTTCAATTTTAGCGACCTTCTCTTTCTCAGCCGTCAACTCCACTAATGTCTCTTTCTCTAACTGTTTCTTTATTTGCTCTCAACTGAGTCAACTCTAGTTGTAGTGACTGAATCTTAATATAATCATTCCTATTATTAAGCTCATCAATCTTTTCTGGAATCATCTCATTCTTTTCTTCCTGCTGGAGACCAAGATTCGCAATATCATCCATTAAATCAAGAAGTGACTCTGTATAATCTCTATCACGTTTATCGGTCTCAACTTTCAAATTCTCATAAATCTGTTTATTTTGTTGGACCTCCTGTGTAATATTTTCTACCTCAATTTGCTTATCTTTCATCTGGACTTCCAATTGCTTTATCTTCAACAATGCTAAATCCAAACTTGCCTGCACACTAGCAAGTTCTGAGTTTGACTTTTGCAATTCACCCGTAAGTCTAGACACTGTTTCATGTACTTTACTCACTTCAGCGGTACTCTCTAAGAAGTTTTCCCTTTCCTGTAGGGCACTCCGTTTGTTCCTTCTTATTTGCTCCTCATCTTCTAACTCCTTCTTTTGACCATCAGAAATGCCGTATTGAATCATCTTGTGTATTCCCCTCCTTATGTGATCGTGTTTAACATTAATATAGTTGTACAGAAATCCGCGAAATTCCCAAAGTAGCAAATCCGCTAACTCTTTAGCCATCATTAAATGAGGATGAGACTGAAAATTCTCCTCAGCAAAATATTTTAGCGCTCTTGACGCATTGACCAAAAATCTGTCTATCACATGTTCCTCAAGCTGTGGGCCTTTTAATTGTTGATAATCTCTACCTTCTTCCCACAAATAAGCCAATATAGGCCTCATATCCTCAGGATCTATCTCATCATCATCCATAGTGATTCACTTACTTAATCCAATATATCTAGTAATCACTTATAGTTATGACAAATTACTGTCCCAAAAGGTTGGACAATTAACTTTCCAGCTCACAAAGCCAACTATTTGTCAAGAAATGAGCTTATTCCTCAATTCTGTATCACCAATTCCTTTTTATAGCACCTTTATCAAGTCACATCATTATCAGGAAAATCGACATATGTCAACAGCCATTAACACCTATGCATCAAATCTTAATCATATGTCAAATTAGACATAAACAACAATAATAACAAAATGAGCAATTAGGGAGGCCAGCGACATATATGAAGTGACACAATTTACACAAGACACAATCACTTATCTGTCAATGATCCCGCTTCTTTTCCGCCACGACACTGGATATCACATAGACTGCTAAAACCTCCACTGCGGGAAAGCACTGCAACTTGATTCGTTTCTCTTCAGGTAATTTCGTCAATATGATATGTGCTTAACAATGCACAAGTTGACAGGAACCATAATACAGCACACACTGCAACTCTTGACTCTTCTGTAGTCTGAAATGCACACGGCAACTCCGTGTATCATAACATCTTGAACTTGTGATGGTGACAACTGGCACAGGTAACCCGAATATTGCAGAAATCTGTCACAACCCGTACAAATGCTGGTACAAATACTGTCCAAGTCTAATTGAACTTCCTTGACCACTGCAGACGTTGTTGTCGTCTATAGGCATGAAATAGGACGTCAATTGCTACTGGTGTAAAGTTGCCTTCTACCACGAATAAAGCGTGCGTCGTTTCTCAAATGCGCCACCCAGGCAGATAATAACTAGGTCACAGTTCTGAAGTACAGGAGATTCAAGCCACGCCTACATAAGGTCAATTATAACAAAGTCAAGTGTTCTACACTCTTGTCACGTGCAAGTCATATGTATTATTTTCAACTTGTAGTGACTGATCCTCTAGATATGTTATGGTCTGGTGGACAAAATTTGATTCACTTTATCCTCTTGCTTCAAGTACATATCACTGTAGAGGTAACAATTTCTTAATCGTATACGCCACTCAGGCACATCTTAAATGATATCCAATGATACGAAAACTACGCCACTTAGGCTATCGACGCGAATAGTCGTAGATGTCAGATCCTGTTGACTGTAAACCACCAACTGATACAAACTAGATTTGCTGGTTTCTCACTGAATGTAATTAAACGTTAATGTTATTAGTCTGTTTACACCCACTGTTGCGAGTGTAGTGGTTTGGTCTATATCATCGCCACACAGGCTAATTCAATATATGTGTGCTGCTGACCTGTCACTGTGTCTGGAATGTTGACCTGGGTGTGTGTTGATATGTTCGCACACACCACAGTACGTACATAAGTACGAAGGGTTGCAAACATACAGTTCGATACTGTACATGCACATTCGGAGTCAAGAAGGGTCCTAATTGCAAACGACTTAAACAGTTCATACATCTACTGTTTATTCCGTTACAACACAGATACGATCCTGACATAAATGACACACATTCGACAGCAGTTAAACATGGCCGAATCACTAATAATAGCTTAATAGCTTCATACATCTCCACACTGCAGTTAATATATAATATGGCCTGTCCTAATCCTGGACTTATAATAGCTTAATAGCTTCATACATCTCCACACTGCAGTTAATATATAATATGGCCTGTCCTAATCCTGGACTGATAATAGCTTAATAGCTTCATACATCTCCACACTGCAGTTAATATATAATATGGCCTGTCCTAATCCTGGACTGATAATAGCTTAACAGCTTCACAAATCTTCATACTGCAGTTAAACATAATATGGCCTACAAAAGTACCTTAATACACAGCGAAGCCTGCATCACCCGGCAGCTTCATTAATCTTCAAAATATGGCCTACAAAAGTACTTCAATACATAGCAAAGCCTGCATCACACGGCAGCTATAATAAGGTTCATATGGCCTAAACAAATCTTCACTGCAGTGTATCACATAGGCTGTACACACAGCGAAATATATAAGTCGACATTTTCTCAAATCCTACGTAGGCATACATTATCCAAAAACACTGGGACTCGACCTACACGGTCCACGCCCAAAACACAACTCCCTCAATCACACACTAGTCCCGCCAAAAAACCCGTCACGAGATTCGGTTGTCTTGAACACCGTTCTCGATAACACATGCAGACTAGCGAGCTATTCACATGACTCAAAACAGTACAGAATAAATACATTAAACAGCGTTCACACGCTTATCTGTACTCTGTCACCCGAAAATAGGAAAAGATAATTCTATCCTAAAGTCAAACAAGTATCCGCTTAATCAAGCGTTGCAACTCGAAATTTAATATGTTCAAAACATTCTAAAGATTACTTCCCCTTCCATAAGTTCCACCTGCAACAGGTAGATAGAAGGATAATGATGCTTCTATCTCAAGGGTATATCCACTAGATATTCAGAGAAGCGAGAACAATGCTGCATCGGCTGAGCACGTTTACTCTATCATCTGCCGACAACTTTTGTGAAAGATTAAGCAATTATTCATTTTAGCTCGTGAAGTCCCCACCAGGATTTACTCAGTGGAATTCTTATTATTATGGTAAAGCTCTGTTTAGAGTGTATTTAGTAAATTGACTGAGACAAACATGCAGTACATTTAAAATGATTAAATCGAAGTTAAATTTGCATAATTACAAATAACAAATTTAATAATCGTTTAGTTTTAACAAGGGTTTAACAAAATGAATAATGTTTTCAGAAAGGTACCTTCACTGTTGTGATGGGATACACGTTTATAAAGGAGTTCACGTGGCAGCTTATAGGTTTCACTTATTTGCCACTGGTACGTTCTGCTCCCGCTGATGGGTTAGTTCTCGGTAGATTGATCACTGACAACGCTTGTCGCTGGTCAAGGATATAGGAAGTAACACGTTCCCAGAAGAGTCAGGGAGTGTCTACAAAGTTGGTCCCTCGTCTTAAAGCTCGGGCCACTGTTCCCTTCTTGTTCCAGAGATAGTACCCTCAAATAGTACCACCAACAACAACTATGGTAAAAGAATAGAAACGAAACACTCTCCTGAGTATTGCGTTTCCCGACACATACTTATGTGTCCTCTTTCTCTTATTCCACCATCCCATCTACTCAGAATTTACCCTCGATGAGAATTAAACTTAATCCCTCGAGAGAAAACTTTCCTTACATTTACATTTAATAGCTTTATCTTTATTTTACATTTAAATGAAAAGGTTAATAGTACACATAGAACATGTTTACATTTTCATCTCTACTGACTTGTCGTAGATTTGTGATAGGGGAATTAAGACATAGATTGGTTCCTTCTGAATAGAAATAGAACAGGTGATAACTCAGTGGGAGATAATACAAGAAATAGATTTTCACGAGTGAGATGGTGGAAAATAATAGAATCTGTCCCTGAAACTCGAGAAGCTTCTCTCGGTCAGCCTATCTCTACAACAAATCTAGATTAGTCAGACAGTCTACTAGAATATATATATATATATATATATATATATATATATATATATATATATATATATATATATAGTAATATATATACCACTCACATACCCACACACATAAGTGACGACAGTTAGATGCACAGACGTGAAAACTATAACAATGGAATATAGATATTTTTGGACGAGCTGACCGACACACTTGAATAAGTTTATGTAAATTTTATTTATCCTAAGAATTTCACCACAACCATAAATTTGAATATCAATCACATATAAATACACATAGGTTAAAGAATTACTAAAAGAATAGACCCATAGGTGTAATCCTTTCCCCCTCTGTTGAGCCCACGATCCCGTTAGCAGAAAAGTTATAGCCCCCAAAGAGTCACAGATTTAAACGCTGTGGTCTAGGATTTCCCTCTACAGTTAAGAACAGAGTTGATATATTAATCTATTCTAAGAGGAAAACATCATTAGCAACAAACTTGCATAAAGAAAACACAAAATGGGTGCATAAATTATAACTTAAGGGAATCACTCAGTCCTGCTTTCTCTCTGTTCATTCACCAGTGGCCACTGACATTCTCTCTTACCTACATACTTGATGTCTTGCACCTTCAGGCGCAAACGTTAGGACACACACACAGTGAATCCGTGTTCTTTTTGATAAAGAGAACCCCAGCTCTGCAGATACAGGTTTCATACAATGTTCCGGGGAGCGTTCACTTTACAATTATATTTTAGGATTACTGTTTATGTCACTTGAATCAGTTCAGGTAAGAAATTTTAAATGGGCTCACAATGTCAGAATCTCGAGGTTTCCAGTACTTAGGAAATGACAGGTTGGTAACTTCTCTTAATATAAAATTATTGGTCACACCACAATTGGTCAAACGTCGGAAATGTTACTGTTTGTAATTTTTCTCGCCACAGGGGCTGAATGTACATGAGATTTAGGGAAGAAATATAATCTGGCTCGATAGGCCCAGTTAATGCATTGAGTCTTAAAGTTCGTGAGATGGGTACTCTGTCTCTTTTCTGGATGCAAACACAATGCCAGACATGTTGTAACTTGGAAACCCACGTATTTAAGTACAAAAATGTTTCTTCTAGGTTATTCTCATATATACTGAAACCGCTGGTAGATTTTGGTTTGACCCAAATGCTGTATAAAAGAAAAAGAAACATACAGAATACTAAATCAAATATTATACACACATCCTACCCTACCCTCGCGTAAAATATAATATTCACTTCGGTTATATAACTTAAATCAGAAACTATAAGCTTAGCGCTTATCTCATCGTTTAAAACTCCAGTGAAATAACTTCTAGTCATTTTTAAAAAAAATCAATCATCATGAATTAGAAATACGTACATATTCCGTCAATACTCAATGATGAATCAGTGCATTTACCAGTTAGCTAAAATATTCACTGACTGGTTACTAGCAATTTAGTTAAATTTATTTATAGCTGAATGAGTTTTTAGCTAGAAATTATAATTTATTCTGCTATCCACTGTAACACAGTAACTTAAAGAATTAGAATGACTGGCCTAACTGGCAAAACACTCTGCACAAAATCTAGTGAAGATATATATACCTCACACAGAACTACTTAAGCCTATTCTCCAACGCAAACTGAGATTTTACTTAATAAAATAATCTAGAAACGCAGCTAGATATGTCTAGAGAAACTGCGGAGTCTGAATGAATGAAGTCTAAACTGCTGGGGTTAAAATATAGTGTTACGCACAAATAATTACTTTTTCCAAAGTCTTTGTATGATCATTTTTCGTATGTATGATCATTTTTTGACTGAAATGTGTATTATGTTTTTTACAGTCAAAGGGACATAACCCGAGTTATTGAGACTACAATTTTTTAGGAGTTTGCCTTCTCTTGTATAGAGACACGTTCGGTCTATAATTTCTTGAACGAAGCGTGACCATATCTCCTTATTTGGTAGTATCAGTCAACTGTTGTAGATGTCTGAAACCTGTCTTAACGCTTCTGTTCATGACCATAAAAGGCGCGACTGTGTAAGACTTTTATCTCGAATGTTCTTAGAACCGCTTTGTGTGAATTGATACTCACGTAGATGAGTTCTGCGCATGTCAAAAACTGGGAGTTCGTTCTGTGTGTTCCGCCCAGCTGGGAGTTTAGAAATGGTCTGAGTAGCGAGCGGACGCAACCTGCGTCTTGTGATTTTCTGAGGGAAATACATTGTCTTTGTGAGTTAGTTAACTAACTAGACTATTTCCCAGTATTATTCAAGCCTGCCTGGAGGCATATGTTCGTGGTTGATTTCCGAAGAAAGGTAATTCCTCTTGTATCGAACTTTTTGCTATCATCTAGAAGTTCGTCATTTTGTCGCTCCTTGCTCGCCTGTGTGATTCAATATGGAGAGGTACTTTGACTAGGATTTTCGCCACCGGTATCTTTATACCTGAACTAGTTATATATATATGGGTCGCTCTAGACCAACAAGACTATTGTCTGTGTTCCAGGATTCGTTATATCAGAGATCACGTCCAAGTCAGATGGTTAGACTTAGAAACGTTATAAAGGTCGGTTTGACCTGTATTCCCAATATGCTATTCACGTGCAGACAGTAAACGGACTTATTGTATACATCTGATCTGCTAGCATCAGAAAGGGAGCATTTATTATTGTCTATGAACATTGAAGATCTGCAGCTGACACTGTTGCAGAAGTTATATATATTATTTATACAGCTTCACGAACCAGAACTTTATGATAACTGTTTACAATACAACTATTGAGTATTGAATCCTACATGACTATCAGTTAATATGATTTTGAATGCTGCATTCGTTATACTATGCTGGTGATGACATAAATATCATGACTGTTTTGTGGCGTGCAATAAATGGTATAAAACTAAAGCGAAGTTACCATTTCTATGACTCTACACGTCATGTTGCCTGTGGTGTACCCTGTGAACTGTTCTACTGCAACACACACAGCAACATTCTAAATCAGAGAAGACACCTACATCTTGCACTTTAATACCAGGTGTCGATAGGGGTGGCAAGTTATCATTTCAGCTCAAATCCACCTTTATCATTTTTGGTGGCCATATGTTGGTTTACTCTGATACCAGCTATCAAGGGGGTCAACAAACCCAGACATCATCATCAAGCTTTCAACATTACAGTTTCAACTCATCACCTCAATGTTTGATGAAAGATTTTGAAAGTACCCGGCGTTGCTGAAAGATTTGGAAATTGTTTCAAAATACCCGGCGTTGCTCGTCAAGTTGGCAGTTTTCCTGATCTGTTAGGAAGAAGGACAAGTGCCGTAACAACTGTTCCGGTCTCAGAGGTACTGTTGCAGATTCAGAAGGTCAAGTGCTCAAGTCAATTCAGAAGGTCAAGTTCAGAAGCTGTTTCCTGTCAGAAGCTCATTTCCTTCGTCATGGCAGTTTATGAGAGCAGATATGGATCAACGTTGGATCATTGTCCTAAGAATGCTGATCACATCCTGTTCTGAACTGTGCTGACGTTGTGGATACATAGAAGTTAAGTGGCCTGTTTTGTTTGTGAACTGTGCCCTTATGTTCTAGCTGAGCCTTCTAAATTCTTTCACACTTTTTGCTATTTGTTACATGTTATATGTTATTTGTATTTGTATATTTATATGTTTATATTCAGCGGGTTTTCTCGGTTGGGCGGTGTCTTTCAGTGGAAGATACCACGTCACAGAGGTTCTACTGTTAGCGTTTTCGTTAGGGACTGTGCGAATTTCCTACTGTGAAATTTGCTAGCGACAATCGTTGCTATATCTGTTTAGTTGTGACGAGTTGTGCTTTATTTTCGTTTTTTTTGTATATTTTTTTTCTCTCTTTCTTTCTGTTTTTTTAGTTTCGATTTCAATTGTTTGTATTTGTAGGTCTCCTCTTTTCTTTTATTCAGTTCTTTACGTAAATTTTTGTGTATACACTGTAGCGTCATTTGTTTGTCATATCTTCGCATTTTGTCATCACATTCTTTGTGATATTTCTTTTTAGTTTCGCTGTTTATTTATTTGACTTATGCGAATGTTTTCGTATTGTTTGATCTTTGTTATTGTTTACATTGACTTTGATCTTTGTTATTGTTTACATTGACTTTGATCTTTGTTGTTGTTTACATTGACTTTGATCTTTGTTGTTGTTTACATTGACTTTGATCTTTGTTAGTGTTTACATTGTTGGTGACCTTTGTTATTGTTTACATTGTCTTGTTATTGTTTGCATAGTTCTTGCATAGTTAGCTTTCACTATTGTTACATATATGCTCATGCACTATTGGTCTATAGTGCACTTATCATAACTAACTGGTGGTTTTTTGCTTATGCACTATTGAAGTGCAGTTATGATAAATAACTGATGGTTATGCACTGATTTGGGTAGTGCACTGATAATTAAGAGGTGACTTGTGATATTATTATACATTTGATAATACAAGTTGGTGTCAAGTCTTGTTTCCCACAGAGATTGGGTTAAACATAGTGATTATACAAGCACTTTATTAAGTCTTGTTGCTATTAAGATTGAAATAAGATAATTAATTATTTCAGGTTCTGTACTCACATTTTAGACATCATGTCTACATTTGAGTACTTTATTGAGCAGGGTAAAACCCTTGGGAAGACTGGTGATAAATTAGAAGAATTTGCGACTGTTCAATATGCCAAGGCATTGAAGTCGGAGGAAAAGAAAATGAAAGAACTAACTGAACAAAAGAGAATAGATGCTGAAAATTTAAAACTGCAGATGCAGATAGATGAAAAAAGATTACAAATGGAAATGGAAAAACAAAAAAGAGAAGCAGAATCTCAGGAGAAGAGACTTGAAAAAGAGGCTGAAAATAAGAGACTTGAAAAAGAAGCTGAAAATAAGAGACTTGAAAAAGAGGCTGAAAATAAGAGACTTGAAAAAGAGGCTGAAAATAAGAGACTTGAAATAGAGGCTGAAAATAAAAGATTAGAAAAACAAGCTCAGGTTGAAGAAAGAAAATTGCAGGCACAGGCTGAGGCTGAAGAAAGAAGGTTACAAAGAGAGTCTGATGAGAGAAAAGCAAAAATGGAGCATGAAGAAAAACTCATAGCTTTAGAGTTAGAGAAGTTAAAGTTATTGAACGCTGGTAATGCTAATGATGCAAATAAGGTGTCAGATAAGACTAATGCTAAGGATTTCAAGCTTAATCTACCAGCATTTAATCCCTCAATCGATGATATAACATTTTATCTAGATAGATTTGAAAGTGCATGTAATGTGCATAATATAGATAAAACATTATATGTTTATCATCTGTCCAAGATACTTAGAGGTGATGCTTTGACTTTGTTGAGTATGGTAGATGTGCCTGACAAAAAACAACTATGAGGTTGTCAGAGCAGCATTGTTAAAGAAGTACCAACTTAACGAGGACGGATATCGTCTTAAATTTAAAAACATGTTACCAGAAACTGGAGTTGAATTCTCTGAATTCATCTCAAGCATACGTCTTACTTTTTTACGATGGGTTGAGTTGTCTAAGACAGAAAGTACATTTGAAGCTCTCATGGACTTACTACTTAGAGACAAGGTTATGTCTTCTGTTAATGAAGCTTTTCTTTCTTTTCTTCATGAGCGTAAGCCTAAAAACATAAAAGAAATGGAAGAATACTGTAGCCAGTATGTTACTGCGCATCCTCACATAACCATTAGCAACTCTAAAGTAAAAGAAGGTCTGCCAGTTGCTTCGGCAGCACCTTATGGCCCAAATTTTATGCGTAAATTTCAGGGTAGCCAGCAAAATTTCAATAAAAAGAGTAACCGTAATTATGCCCAGAACCATAGTAATCAATTCCAGGGTGATTCTTCTTCCCAGAACTGGAGACAACCTAATACTACACGGTATTCTACTCCGGTTAACTTTAGAAATTTTCACAAAGGTAATCGGCATAGAGGGAAATATTTTTTGCAGAGACCTCAATACCAAGATAATAGAGGTTCTCAACAGCATAGAGATGGTAATGACAGTTATGGAAACTGGAACTCAAACCAGGATAAAAATTACAGTAGGGACTTTAATGATAATTGCAGAGGCAATAATGGTCGCGGTAGATCGCAACATAAGAGAAAAAAAATATCAACAGACAAACGCTGTTCAACAAGAATCTCAGGGAGCAGATAAGCAGGTTAATAATGATAAAGACCATAATGCTATCGGATGCTCATCTTTTGATTTTGGTAGGGCAAATAAATGTATCCAATGCAGTACTTTATTTGATCCGAAGACCGTTAGTACTCTAAGCTGTGGTCATCCTTTGCCCGCTCTTCCTGCTAATGTTGCTCATGATGGGAGAGGTTCTCTTATATTACATAAGGGCTTGTAAATAGTAATCCAGTCTCGGTGTTGTTTGATTCTGGATGTACTACTGTCGGCGTTAGGCAATCTCTTGTAGATCCATCCTGTGCTACAGGAAAGGTCATCAAATGTGTCACATTTGGTGGCACGTTGGAAAAGTATCCTACTGCTATAATACATATTGCTACTCCTTTCTTCACGGGAGAGGTCCACGCGTGTCTACTTCCAAACCCTATTGCGGACCTTATTATTGGTCGTATTCACGGAGTTAGGGAATGTACCCCACAGCAGATTGCTGTTTGGGAAGAGCAAAACATTGAAGCTACCAATGCGGTGGTCACAAGAGCACATGCTCTGGATCCACCTCAAACTTCATTAACTAATAATGATGAAGTAAATGACCAAGATAGTCACTTGACTATTACACGTGACTCATTTATCAAATTGCAAGAAGAAGATCCTTCTTTACAAAAATTCTTCATTCTAGCAAAAAAAGGGGATCCTAATCAGAATACTAATAGAAAATCCTGGATTTCTATGAAGAACGGCGTACTTGTACGTATAGTACAAGACTCGACTACGTCCACTCATTCACAAATTCTTGTGCCTAAGAGCATGAGATTGCAAATATTGCAACATGCTCATGACTCGCAATGTGCTGGACATATGGGTTTTTCCCGTACAAAGTCGAGGGTTCTTGCGGCTTTCTTTTGGCCATTTGTGAGCAAGGACATACGAATGTACTGTCGCTCTTGCAAAGTATGTCAGGAGGTCAAATCTAAAGGACCACGACATGCTGCGCCTATCCAGGCTGCTGACATTCCTATTCGCCCTTTTCAAAAAATGGCAATAGATATTATCGGTCCTTTTAGAATTAAGTCGGCTAGAGGACATCAATTTATCCTTACATGTGTCGATATGTGCACACGTTGGCCAGAGGCAATACCTCTCAAGAGCATCTCAACTGCTGATATCGCAGACGCTCTTTGGCTGATATTTTCTCGCTTGGGTTTTCCCGGAGAAATATTGTCAGACCATGGCACTCAACTTATATCAGACACTATGTCACAGGTAATGTCTATGCTACACATTAAAAGGTCTCTCAGCAGTATCTATCACCCAATGTCTAATGGGTTGGTCGAACGTTTAAATAGGACTCTGAAAACTTTACTTGGTAAAATAACTGAGGATCATCCTCAGGATTGGGACAGGGTCTTACCCGCGGCTCTCTTTGCGTATAGAGAGGTCCCCAATGAACATACAGGGTTTTCCCCTTTTGAACTTGTCTTTGGCGCGCAACCGCGCGGCCCTATGTCTTTACTTCACGATCTAATCACTGCCGATAATATTAGCGATGAAACTCAATCTTCTTATGAGTACGTCATTGCTCTTAGGCAAAAGATCATCGAGGCATGCAAACTAGCAACTTCGTCTTCCGAATTTGCTAAAGAAAAGGCAAGGCAGTTTGCAAATAAGAATAGATGTCTACGACAACTTTGTCCAGGTGACAAAGCTCTCGTTCTACTTCCTTCAAGGGAGAACAGACTTCTAATTGCATGGAAAGGTCCATATGCAATAGTCTCCAAAATTTCTGATGTCGACTATGTTGTCGATATTGATGGAAAGCATAAAACTTTCCACATAAATATGCTCACGGAATTTTATGAAAGACCTGACTATTTGCAGCCTATTTTCCAGGCAACGGACAATTCTCAAGCACCTCATGGTCAGTACTCATCTCTGTCAGTTATACAGGATGAGGAAACTACTTTTTCTGATGTCAATCTTCCTCTTTCTATGGTCCCACTTTATTCTACGGAATCTTGGAAAAACGTGACCGTTTCTCCAAATCTTTCCGCGGAGGAACATCGACAAGTTTCTTCGATGTTGCAAACATTTCAGGATGTTCTTACAGACATCCCGGGACACACACATGTCATTGAACATGACATTGTGCTAACTGATCATAATCCTATCAGAGTCAGACCCTATCCAATACCTATCCATTTCCAGTCTCAAGTCGAAAAAGAATTGGATGAAATGATACGTTTGGAAATCATTGAACCATCCACTTCAGCATACTCTTCGTCTATGGTTATTGTTCGAAAGAAGGATAATAACATTCGCATTTGCGTAGATTATCGCAAATTGAACCAAGTTACGAAGTTCGATGCTGAACCTATGCCTTCATTAGAAGAGCTACTCAATAAACTTTCTAATTCTAGATTCTTTACCAAACTAGATTTGTCTAAAGGTTATTGGCAAGTCCCGCTAACTGAACGTGCCAAACCTTTTACAGCTTTTTCTACACCTAGGGGTTTATTCCAATGGAATTTCATGCCTTTCGGTCTTATGAACGCCCCTGCTACATTCGTACGCATGATGCGGCGAATTCTCGCATATCGTACAGATGTCATAGCATACCTAGATGATATCTGTCTATTCAGTGATTCCTGGGAAGATCACTATTTGGGTTTATACGAATTACTGTCTACTCTTCGCGAGTATAACTTGACTGCAAAACCCTCTAAAGCCTTTATAGGATTTAGTGAGATTTCTTTCCTAGGTCATCGTGTTGGTCGTGGTCTTTTAAAGACAGAGGACCACAATGTTTCAAAAATACTTAACATTTCGGTCCCTAAGACGAAGAAACAAGTAAGGAGTCTATTAGGTTTGATCCAATTCTACGGACGATTCATTCCGAATCTGTCCTCCATTATGGCACCGCTTTCTACTTTATTGAAGAAAGGGTCGCCTAATCTGATCCGCTGGTCTAAAGAATGTCAATCCTCATTGGACCAGGTTAAAGCCCTATTTTCATCTCCACCTATTCTTAGGTTACCTACTATTGAGAAGACTTTTGTTCTTCGAAGTGACGCCTCGTCAACTGGGATTGGGGCAGCACTAATGCAGGAGTATTCTGATACTCTGCATCCGGTGATGTATATCTCTAGGAAATTAAATGCTGCAGAAAAGAATTACTCGGTTTTAGACCGTGAGTTATTGGCTATGGTATGGTCTATTCTGAAGTTACAAAGATTTCTTCTAGGCGCACATTTCATTGTGGAAACCGACCAGAAAGCGCTTACTGCTATTCAGAGCAAAAACTTGAAGAGCTCGAGGTCCACTCGTTATGCCATAGCTCTTCAACCATTTCATTTCTCGGTTCGAGCTATCCGTGGTTCGGACAATGTAATGGCAGACATTCTGTCCAGATGCCCACACGATTCCACATGATTCTTCTGTCATATATATATATATTTCCTGATATACAGTCCAATATTATAATGACATGTTAGTAGATTTTTTCTCACTTTTTTTTTTTTTTTTTTTTTTGAGGGAAATTTATAACATTGTACCATGTAATTATCTAAGAAGGCTTAGTTAGTGATATACGGGCCAAAAGATCACTCGGCCACATTTAAATAATATATTTGCATAATTGTATTAAGAGATTTACCAGTTGTCTTTAAGATTTGTGTTATTGATATTTTCGCAGCACATCATTGAAGTCTGCGAGATTATGTCCATTGTGGAACTTTGAGGATATCAAGTCCTGTCCTAGATTGGGAGCGGATGATGTCCACATCTTCTATTGCTTGTTTATGTCAACAAAGAACAACATTGTATTACTTATTAATTACTGATGCATTATATAATGTAATAAAATAGTGCGGTATATTAATATATTACACCGCTGTTTGCACAACACATTATATGATATCATAATAATATATTTAATTTCATATATTGGTATGAGAGTAATTTGACTTTTATTATGATGTTGCCATCATTGTGGCGTGTGTTGGTGGCACCTTCCTGGAATATATACGCGAATACTTAGATAAATTTTTTCTCTAAGGACCTGAGATATGATCTCAGTTTCGCTCCATGCGTTGAGCTAGTTTGTTAGGTATATATCCGCGCATCATACGTGCGTTGGGAGCCTAGATTTTTCCGGCTCCAGGATTTAAAAAAAAAAAATGTTTCATTTTTTTTTCCCGGGAGGGTGCGGTAATGTTACGCACAAATAATTACTTTTTCCAAAGTCTTTGTATGATCATTTTTCGTATGTATGATCATTTTTTTGACTGAAATGTGTATTATGTTTTTTACAGTCAAAGGGACATAACCCGAGTTATTGAGACTACAATTTTTTAGGAGTTTGCCTTCTCTTGTATAGAGACACGTTCGGTCTATAATTTCTTGAACGAAGCGTGACCATATCTCCTTATTTGGTAGTATCAGTCAACTGTTGTAGATGTCTGAAACCTGTCTTAACGCTTCTGTTCATGACCATAAAAGGCGCGACTGTGTAAGACTTTTATCTCGAATGTTCTTAGAACCGCTTTGTGTGAATTGATACTCACGTAGATGAGTTCTGCGCATGTCAAAAACTGGGAGTTCGTTCTGTGTGTTCCGCCCAGCTGGGGGGTTTAGAAATGGTCTGAGTAGCGAGCGGACGCAACCTGCGTCTTGTGATTTTCTGAGGGAAATACATTGTCTTTGTGAGTTAGTTAACTAACTAGACTATTTCCCAGTATTATTCAAGCCTGCCTGGAGGCATATGTTCGTGGTTGAATTCCGAAGAAAGGTAATTCCTCTTGTATCGAACTTTTTGCTATCATCTAGAAGTTCGTCATTTTGTCGCTCCTTGCTCGCCTGTGTGATTCAATATGGAGAGGTACTTTGACTAGGATTTTCGCCACCGGTATCTTTATACCTGAACTAGTTATATATATATGGGTCGCTCTAGACCAACAAGACTATTGTCTGTGTTCCAGGATTCGTTATATCAGAGATCACGTCCAAGTCAGATGGTTAGACTTAGAAACGTTATAAAGGTCGGTTTGACCTGTATTCCCAATATGCTATTCACGTGCAGACAGTAAACGGACTTATTGTATACATCTGATCTGCTAGCATCAGAAAGGGAGCATTTATTAT
This sequence comes from Oreohelix idahoensis, assembly GCA_024509875.1. Lineage (NCBI taxonomy): Eukaryota > Metazoa > Mollusca > Gastropoda > Stylommatophora > Oreohelicidae > Oreohelix > Oreohelix idahoensis. The sequence goes on from JAMPIV010015839.1 coordinate 187,167, forward strand.
TGTCTATGAACATTGAAGATCTGCAGCTGACACTGTTGCAGAAGTTATATATATTATTTATACAGCTTCACGAACCAGAACTTTATGATAACTGTTTACAATACAACTATTGAGTATTGAATCCTACATGACTATCAGTTAATATGATTTTGAATGCTGCATTCGTTATACTATGCTGGTGATGACATAAATATCATGACTGTTTTGTGGCGTGCAATAAATGGTATAAAACTAAAGCGAAGTTACCATTTCTATGACTCTACACGTCATGTTGCCTGTGGTGTACCCTGTGAACTGTTCTACTGCAACACACACAGCAACATTCTAAATCAGAGAAGACACCTACATCTTGCACTTTAATACCAGGTGTCGATAGGGGTGGCAAGTTATCATTTCAGCTCAAATCCACCTTTATCATATAGGAAAGAAAGAAATTAGCCCAGATTTAATACATTTAGCACCTACGTCCAGATTTACATATTTCCTGCTCATTCTGCGTATCAAACGAATTTCTTCGCACTAGTGCCAAAACCAGACTCTCTCTGTTGCGTACGGACTCATTTGAGATCCGACGTAACGTAATAGACCCGACTCGTGCGAGATTTCCTCGTCTTACCAGATCACCCTATTACTGCCTGCAGACTATGGTCATAAACGCAATATGAGCGTCTTTGATCTCAAATCTTTCACCGTGAATAATTAACTTATAGGCGAACAGATCAGGGAAAAGTGATAGACAATGGTCTTCCTTATTATCCCTGTCGAGAACGAATTAACACGATTCGATCTCTCATCAAAGAACTTAGCTAATCGCAATAAAATACATTGCTAAATTAGAAAGGAAATGACAAAGGTTTGAATTGCTAACAATCTAGCGTATGCGAAAGAAAGGTAAAAGAGCGAAAGAAAGGTAAAAGACAAGTGTAGAATAAAGAAAAGATATATAAAATCTATTAATCATAATATCTCTGCCATATGACTGAAAAGTGTTCACAATATAAATTGAATATAATATGTTTTCATTTATATCTAAGCTGGTTGAGAAGTTTGGAACTTTAATTATTTTTAAAGTGAATATGTTTACATAGACATTTACATTGGTTTGAAAATGTAAATATTAGAATGTACATCATTTCTTTCATCTTTGCCTCCCTGCTCCATATGGAACTTGGTACTATTTATGCTTTTCGTTCTCTTTAAGAAACTAGCGATAAAGCAGTCACCAGCCCTTGCAGTGGTGATTCATGAAATCATCATTCTATACGCTGAGGTTGCCAGCCTCAAATGACTGGGACATCAACTAGCGATTTTCACATATTAATATTCACATGGCAATATATACATATTAGTTCACACGTTAGTAATGAAAAATATATAATGTAAAATGCACAACCTACGCCAATCGTGGCTCACAAATATTTTTCTGAGATGAATAAATGCACTGGTAGATGCCTTAAGTTTCACATGTTCTTGGGGTCGTTACATTTACAAGATAATTCCCTCTATGACTGCGCGTGTTCAATTTCCTCAGTCCCGGTTTCCTTGTTAAATTGATAGAGTTTTCCTGGGCTGTTTTGTAAGTCCTTTTAAATACTCCAATAAAAGGTGTCCAGTCTGTTAATGGAATTCTGAATTCTAACTTCTGGCAGTCTGGCTGTGTCGTCGTGTCAAGCAATTTCTCACAGTGAATTAAAACTACGAAAAGGTCCTGTTATATTGCCTGTTCTACCCACGCATCTCTTTGTTATGAAGCTACTCATGGCTCCAATCATTTCAAACATGTTTGTTGGGTGGGGTAATTTCAAAATATTCCAAAATGAAATAATGTTGCGCGTGATGCAAAAGTCACGTCTCCCATATATGGCAATAAAACATCCGATGTCTGGTGTACAAACTCACCAACACATCTGTAAACGCATACGATAATGTGTTTCAGATGTAACAACATATTACTCTAATATAAAGTAATGACTTCGTGAGAGTCGGACAGGAAACGATTATGTCATTTATGTCTGAATAACCTCGTTATCTGTCGCTTGAGCACACAACTCTACGCGAAAACTAAGCTGACCAATATGGGTTTACCTGCGCTAATCTCAGCAAAGCTGTGTCTCGCCTAGCAAATGTGATGTGTTATCACCAACAAGGAGTGTCAAATGTTTTGACAATATCAAATATCTGCAACAAAACAGAGAAAGAAAAAAGTGTTGATCATGGAAAAGCACGCAATTAGTCAGTACAACAATTTTAAATGAGTACTGCCGGAGTGAAAGAGAGATCGAGAAGGGGTCGCCCCAGGTCCATCTTGTAACAGGTCTGGAACCGAACCCGCAATAACTCCGATGTATATCTGTACGTCAATGCTCTTCAATTACTAACTTAATTGTATTTATGTTTAGCTGGGATGTAGGTTCGATAAAAGGCAACACGGTATAAAACAGGTCAGAACGCCTATTTATTCACACGGTAAAATAATTATTCAGGTTCATTAGGTCGTGTTTCGTTTCTGTATTAACAGTCAGACTAACCATTTTTTTCGACGCAGAGTTCGTTATCTTCAAGCACTGGTATTGTTACGTGGATTCTCGCAAGGATTTACCAGAGATATTTAACAGCAGTTTCCACTTTCATCTCGTATTATTGCTTTAATTGTTTATGCATTTCACAATCTTTGCTCTACTCTTTTGTATTCGTCTGTCCCTGGCGACGAGATTGTGGTCGTAATGTAGCTCATTTCTTTGTCCTAGGACCACATACACTGCCTACATTCGTCTGTTGAGCGTCCTATTGGCTAAGTGGTTAGAGCACTTGTCTCTATCGGCAAAAGCACCGGGTTACAGGAACGTAACATGGTAGTGTCACGCTCAGTCAACCCAGCTGTAAATGGGTACCTGACACTTCCCTTGAGTTAAGGAGGGCAAAGACAGCGAGGAAGGGAACTCATCCCCTCATCTCATAAATGCTGGACCTAGAATAGTGAAGTCTCTACCACTTCACTCCCCTACGGCAGTATCATCTATGGGACAACCTTTTACCATTGATTGATTGTTGCTTGGAATTTATCATACATTGTTGAGTGGCATTTGCTTTGTGCCAGCGTTTCCACTCATAAATTACTTTCGATTCTCATTCAAAATTTTATATATTTCAAACAGTCGGCAAATGTAACTGACATTTAGGCAATGAAGAATTTTACTGCCGAAATAAGTAACATTTAAAATGTGACAGCATGATTCTTCATATCAATGCATTTGATCCTCAGTTACAAGAAAACAGTATAGTACCGGTAATATGACAGTCGTGATGGTGGTAATGAAATATTAAAGACAATTTATATTGTTGAATTCAAGATCGTTTAATACATTAAAGAACTTATATGATGATTTGAATACTTTACAGAGTTTACATATTAAAAAATACTTTTCACTTAGTAGATTTATTTCTTCGTTGTTTTTCAGTTTCCTTCAACATCTCTTTTTTTTTGAGGATTTCCCATGAAATATGACCTCTTTTGCTCTTTAAGTAGAAGGAATTAAAAATCACTACAGGTAGACATCGACTTACGCCAGGGTTCCGTTCCAACGACTCCGTCGTAAGTTGATTTGGTCGTAAGTTGAAAATCACTATATATATATATATATATATATATATATATATATATATATATATATATATATATATATATATATATATATATATATATATATATATATATATATATATATATATATATCTTCTTCTTCTTCCGTCCTTAGCCACCGACCGTCAAAGCAGTCAGTGGCCATTACGCCTAGTGGCGTCTTAGGGCAACAGCAGATAGGTTTTCTTTGCCATTGTTTCCCATCACGCCTATTGGCGTCTTTAGGGCAACGGCAAATCAATCCATTTGCTGTTGTTTCCGTAATCGAAGTGACTGGCAAACGGGTGATCAGCCCGTTGGTATATATATATATATATATATATATATATATATATATATATATATATATATATATATATATATATATATATATATATATATATATATATATAATTATGAACCGTAAAGATATGTTAACAAATAACGTGTCTTAAAGCTAAAATGTACGTGTCTGTTTTGTTATATATTTTTAAAAATGTGTACACTTTGTTTATAGTGAAGTAATACAACGTACAAATGATAACATAAAATTACTGTATTGTACAATCATGTACTGTAACAAGTAATCAAACATAAGTGTACAGTGCTTCGGGAATGACCGTTGTAGGTACGTGTGGTCGTAAATCGCATGCGTCGTAAGTAGAGGACAATTTGTATTTTAATCTAAATTTACTTCACCTTTTTGGTCAACTGTTTCCGTGAAGCTCCTGTCGGAGCAAGAAGCCATAACTGAATATGGTCTCCTTGCAGCAAGCAGTCATATGCTCTTGCACATATAGTTTATGTGGCAATGGGTTTGACATGATGAGATTGCCAGTCTCATACACAGCCTCATATTAGTAGCCTTGTAAAACATGCATTAGGGTGCAGGAGTCCTACTCTCTATTGTCTCCCCTGGAACTACGACTGGATAATTACATTATAAATATCAGTAAAAGTGACAACATTCCTGCCACATAGAAACTACGATCTTCTGAGTCAGTGATTCCCAAACCTTTTATTTTTCTCTAGGCCACACTTTCGGAATGAACATTTGCTCGCGCCAAACCGAGTTTTTTTAATTGCTCCTCTACCCTGCTACGGGATAAAAGGGACGACTAAGTCCCCAACAAGTACCAGACAAGCGGCACTGGAACAAGAAATGAGAAGAAAACGCTCACGATTAATCTGACACACATTAAGAAAACGTGTTGATAACATAACAGGCACGGCTTGTTCATGAAACCCTTGGGTAAGAAACGTTGAGGCAGACCGAAGAATGCACGGAGAAGAGAACTGGAGACAAAAATAAAATATTGAAAGACCTTTATTTGATGGTACGGGGCATAAGGTACGGGGTGTGTGAAAGGCCTATGCTCCTTGAGGAACTAAGTTATTTTGACTGACTTCCAACAGTGCACTCATGTTATCACCAAAAAAATATAGAAGCGCCAAAGGCAAATCTTGACAGTTTTCAGACCTTCAAGTGGATCTAATCGTTTCAATTAGGCAATAAAATTAGACATCGGCGTGGAATAAATTTTGAAATGAACGGATGGTTTATCAGTCATATTGTATCTCGAGGCAAAATGTCCCTTAAGTTCTCTATTTTGGCGCAAAATCTCCTCCCACGTCCATTGCCAAGTTAAGGATTTGACGGGAGTCGCTAAATCTAGGGGATTGCAGTCTTGGCTTAGTGTAAAGATATGAATATTTAGGATTTGGAACTTTTTGTTTTTGTTAGCATTTTCAGAATCAAAATAGTGGTAAACGGAGGTATTTTAAGTTTAAAATATAATTTAAGACAAACCTCTATATATAGACTTCAAACAGTAATTTTTGATAGTTTATTTTCGCTGCCGAACTTCCTTAAAGTACTATGTGAACAGAACTAATACGTTTTACAAAAAAAATATAATGAATATCTGGAACAGCTGCTGTAGAAAGGGCGGCGAAGAACATAGCCTTCTAAAATGGCCTCTTAGAGACATTAAAATGACTGGACGACCTAACTAATCGTTTTTTTTTTTCCAGTGACAATATGAGTGGTCTCTCAACGTTCATCATCATAATTGTCATCATCTTTACCCTTCAGATACCTATAGAGCATAGGCCTTCAATAAACGTATGCCACGCTTTCCTGTCCTGTGCCATCCGTTCAAAGTCTTTCCATGTCATCATCATGTTTGTGCATCAAATTTTACACGGCAGAACACCTTCATACTTGCAAATGTTCTTTCGCTATGTAACCGGGCTGGTTACAACATCAATGTGAGAATGTCTGTGTCCGTCAGTTGGCCGGGTCAGTTCAGTTAATTGTGTTGGGCGCAGGTAAATATTTTGACGTGCGCTAACTCTTGTACGTTCTGGTTCAAGTCGTTACAGGCTTTTCCGCCTGAGATGGAAATTCTTGACCTTAGTTTATCTTTCTTCCCAGTATTCGTTCCTACCCTTTTTATGTTTAGTGAAAAGCAACCTCGTATAATGGTTTGTCAAAGTAATCCACTGTAATATTCAAAAGATAACTCAGCAATGTAGAAAAATAAAATATAGTTTATTAACGTGATTTGGAACAGCAATGTTATTGACACAATGGTGAAGTACTAATTTCTTGCTTACACAAAGTAGTGAGTATCCAAAAAATGAAAAAAAAGATATATCCAACATGAAAATGTATCCAACAGAAGAAAACATAAACTGGTCTTGATAATCTCGAAGACGCAGTTCACTTATCACTACCTGTCAAATCCTCTAATTTAATATCATGGAATCATTGGAATCATAAATCCTGGAATCATTCCTACAGAAGAAAATATAAACTGGTCTTGATAATCTCGAAGACGCAGTTCACCTATCACTATCTGTAAAATCCTGGAATCATTGCCTATCGCCCACATCTCTTCTATTTATAGAGCCCACTCTTTTTTCCCGCCAATTTTCACACGATGCTTTCTTTTTCACACGGTACAAAACATCTACATTTGCACACGGTTTCAGCTTTTCTACTTTTTCCACACATCTTTCTCTCTAACAACGGAAAAAACCCAGATTAGCAACTTCTCACAAAACTTTCCATTCAAAATCATGCATTTACTATTTTGTTGTTCTGGGACAGCTTCTCTCAAAGCCGTGAACTTTTCATGATACTGTGTTTTGTGCAAAAATGTCTTAACTGCTTTTAACATTGTTATTCTTATTGTATGTGGTTTTTACACGTATTAATTGTAGTGTATGCCAAGCGGTCACAGCTATAAATCCTGCTCACATTTTATACATGGCGACCTACTTTTGGACCTTGCAAAACCTCGAACTGACCTCTTCCGAAGTTGTTTTAGTTATGCAGGTGGTTTAGCATGGAATTCCCTACCCAAGTCTGTCAAAACTGATAATTCCATCTCATTCTAAAGACATCTGCATTCACATGTCATGAAATCTTGTACACACATTTAACGACAGTTCTGTTTCAGTTATTTCAACGTTTCCATGAGCATTTAACTGTCATTGTAATATTTTCAATTTTAAATTGAATTTTTAATATTAAGTAGCTTTATTGCTTGACCTCTCTCTCTCTCTCTCTCTCTCTCTCTCTCTCTCTCTCCCTCTCTCTATGTGCGTAAATGACTATGAGTAAATGTGCTTTTGTATGCTCAGTTTCTGTTTGTGATGATAATATTAATTTATCCTGTCTGGAGTTGTTAATATTTTAATTTTAATTTGTAAAACGCTGAAAATTGTATTGCAGGGCAGAAATGTGAAGAGGCAATTATGCCTATTTCTGTACCCTGAGGAAATAAAGATTTCGTTCGTTCATCTCTTTTATGTCTCTCCATTTCTGCTCTCTTTTGTTTAGATCTACATGCTAGCCAAAGAAGAGTGAATAGAAGACACCATGTAAAACACGAGAAGAAAATGGAAATGGACAAGAACATACAAGACATGTACCCGGAAATGTCAATAATTATAAATATGCAATTACCAACCGGACAGTTATTTTATTCCGGAGAAAAATGAGAGAGAAATTATGTTAATGAAGCAAATTTACGCGAGAGGTATGACAAGTTTGAACAATTAAAGATGGCAGACACAATAAACTAAGACTGTTTAACCGCAAACATTTAATTGTTTTAAATCACAAATGCCCAAAGTCATAACAGTAATAATGAAGGAAACATTACAGTCCTAAAGAGAATAAACGATATTTAAAAAAATATTTTAAACACAGGCTTTTCATGCACTAAAAAGCCACACATAATTTTTCAAGGAGTTTATAGCTTGCTGTCTAAAACTGTAACATCAAATTGACAAAAAGCGTGGGGCGCTTAAAGCGCTTATCTTATATTTTATCCATAAGTGTGAAAGAAGTATAAAGCAGAAGTTAATTTAATGTAGAATCAGCGCCGCAGGCTTTTTGTCAATTTGATGTAACATTTTTGACTGCAAGCTATAAACTAAGAGATCAGTAGATTTATTCTTTCGTTTTCCCCTCAGAGGCCCCCGGGAACAATACGAATTGTATATACCTGTTAGCGCGATATGGATTACCGCCACTTGTTGTGATCAGCAGTTTCATCCTCCCAAGTTGCTGGATTTATGTCCAGTGCCTGCATGTCTCTCTTGCACACATCTCTGAACCTCAGTTGCGGTCGCACAACTTTGCTTTTGCTTGTTCTTTTAAAAAAAAAAAATGTATAATGCAGTGGAATATACGTGCGACTGGAACAGTCTGTTTGAGTCTTTGTGAATACGAGTACTTATAAAGTTGACAGAATTGTTGACAAATGTCCTCAGTTAAAAGTACGTAAATAAAAATATGTCAGTGAAATAGCAAGAAATATTAGAATAAATATATAGCACACATCCTCTTTATTGTTTGGTCACATATATAACAACAAGTTGCAAAAAGTTACAGGTTTTCATACATAGATGCTCGTGTAGAAGATGCCTGTGTAGAAAAGGCATATTGAAATGGTATGGCAGCATTACCAGTGCGGAATTAGTGACAAGCGATGCCAGTGGAGCAGGTGAGAAGGCACACATTGATAGCTTTTCAAGGCAGTCCTTGTTCTTGAATTTTCATGGTACGAGAAGCAGAGGAATACTAAAAACGCGTGGATAAGGGGTGTGGGGACAGGCATGTAAGGAATTAAGAAAGGAAAGCACATGAACGAATGGCATAAGACAGGAAGGCTTCGTATGAAATTGTTGACGGCATATGTGACTTAGGGAACGGAAAAGTTATGATGATGATGAAAAAGATATACCAAAATATATATACCGAAATGTGATAAGGACAGGTTTACATGCAGTTTTTTTGCTACCTTGTAAATATCGTTTCATAATTCATTTTACCCTCAAATTCACGCATTTCGACAGATTAAGTAAGTGATTTCACAGTTCGTTGGAAGATTGCATTCCAGAATTTATTTTTATTTATTTGTGTGTGTGTGTCCATGACGTCAACACACGCTGATGACTTGGAGCTAATGGATGCGCCGTTCACCACGGTCCATATACTTTTCAATATAAATGATTGGAATTGAAATATAAAAATGTTAAAATCTTTGTGCAAGCTTTTTACAGAAATAGGGAAGCCGAGATTTGGTGTAATCCAGCTGTGGCAAAATAGTAATTTGAAAGAAAGAAAAAATTAAGGCTTTTCGCAGTAGCTTCAGCGCGGCCGTTCGACTTGCATTCTTTGTATCAGTGTTATCCAAACATTTTTTTCCCCGCCACCCTGACTACACTTTTCCTCTCATATTCGCGACTTTGGAGGGGTATGTGATAAAGAGATGAAATACTCAGCTTGATATTAAACAAAATGGAATATAATAATGGCAAAATGAAGATATTAAAAAGATTAATGGAAACTACTTCGCTTCCCGATATCTTCTTAAGTTACCGAATTTAATTGGCTACCATGGAAACCATTAGTCCTCTTCTTTCTCAATTTCCTTAGAGACCCCAGGGAAAACTACAAGGGGCCATGCCAATGTTTGACTCCGCCTCTAGCTTTTCTATTTAATCTTCTTTTCGTCATTGACCTTGCCGATACTGTCACTGCTCGAGGATAATCATCAGAGTCAAAATCTAATGTCCCAACACTTTCACAATGGAGATACCATCTTGACCGTTGCGGTGGTAACTAGAGACAGCTAGATAGAGCTGCGGTTGTGAAAGCACGCCTCTTTAGGGACTACTCGCGGTATGCGTCGTGAAATTTCATCACCCGATGTTGTCATGATTATAATTAAAGTCTGGAAAATGTTTGCGCAGCTGTCGTAAGCATCACTTTGAGAGTCTGCTGAACGTACCTCAGAGTGCCAGGCGGGACATTCTAGAATTCTAGTTCACTGACTGTACTTCTCCAGATAACAGAATTTGAAAACGGGGCAAGGATGTCGGGGAGTGAAGGGGCACGGAAGGAAACCGAATAATGCTGGCTGGGTGTGTGTGTGATTGGTGTTATTGTGTGTATGGTTGAGAAGGAGTGAAGCCTCACATATCGATTAAGCGTACCAGATTCCGAATCAACATTCTTAAGACCGATTTCACATTTTAATGGGTGTGTGACGTCGCAGCAGAATTTTCGTTTTGTGGTGTCTTTGATCTTCCACTCAAGTAAAACACTTGAGACATATCATGATATGTATGTGTACAGGCTGTTAAAGGAACCACGGAATAGGTACTCACATTAAACTAAAGGTAATCACATAGCAGGTACTACCATAAGGGAGTGAAGTGTTGAAGACTTCGAAATGTTAGGTCTCGGTTTTATGAGATCGGGTGATCGTTTCATTTCCTCGTGGATTTTGCCTTTCTGAACTCAATAGCAGAGTCGAATAACCATTTTTTTAAAGCTGGGTAGACGTATTGACCGTGTGGCTACTTGGTTTAGAACCCGAAACCTTTGCTATGAGCAGCTCTAATCACAATGCCACTCGATGCCCTAAAAATAGATTGCATATTCCGTATATCCATCTAAGTATTTTAAAAAAAAAATACAACTATTGCTGGACAAACCAGAGGGGAAGAGTTAGAAAGCCAAAGAGGACTGGTAGAAGAAGAAACCAAGGTAGCGAATATCTCGTGGGTCACTCATTCATCCATCTCAATTGTTGGCTCCTTATGGAGCATGGGGTTCACCACTGCAACTGGTCTCTTTGCAGATTGCCAGCAATAACGAAATTATATGCGCTTACAGAGTTTTTTTTTTTTGCCGTTTGTTTTACACAACAAGGTTGCCAGCCACATACACAACCTCATATTAGTGGCCTCTTACGACACGCTTGACGTAGCAGTAAGCCTATTCTTTCCCATCCTCGCCAGAAATCCCCTGGAACTACACGAGGCATCACGTGGGTGGAATATAAAAAAATAAAAATAAAAATCTCAAAATATAAATAGCTGGCGAGCAACCCCCGGGCAAATCTGACACATGGAGCAAAATGGAATCATAATGATGATGATGATGATTATTTCTAGCTATTATTACCTGCTGGTTTTTTTTTAATATCCAGTAATCTTCAGAAAGAGGTCACAAGGGACGTGATTTAAAAACAAATGTCCCGAATATCGGGATTTTTTGACAGCAGTATTTGCACAGTTCTTAGGTGTCTTAACCAGCACTGGCAGTCGGCGGTTAAGAATCGAACCCAGACAGTTTCGACCAGCAAACATCTAGCCACAGACGAAAACAAGTATGATGTAATTTCAGATTTTGGAAAAGGGGAAATAATACGTTTCAGATGCATGTAATTGGCGGGCACGTCCATTCATTCATTCAAGAACCTGAGTACGCAAGGTACGTTCAGCTTCTGGAAAATTCTTTCATGGACGTCGGTCTGTTTTAATCCAGTTTTTAGTAGTTTTTTCTTCTCGGGGCAGATGTCAATTTTTTCCTATTGTGATTCACTATGTCTCTGCTGACTACCCTCTACTCATGGTCGGATATACATCATCATCATCGTCGTCATCTTTATCAGCATCATCATCTTCATCATCATTACCTTTCTACATTATCCCCGTAGAGCACAATTCCTCAACAACAAATGCCAACCCCCCCCCCCCCCCCTGTACAGTGACATGGATTCAATGTCTTCCCATGCCTTCCTGGCCCCTTTTATGCATATCTCCAATTCTCTTCTCCAAGTGTGTTTCAGCATTCTCTGTGTCTGTCACTCTAGGGATTGCATGACAGGGACTGTTTTTTGATGCTATAAATGGTGTGACGTATAATGGAAATATAGCCTACGGTAATCTGACAGTCTTTTTGTGACCTCGTAGCGTTCTATAATTTGCTAGCAAAACCATGCAATTTTCTGCCTGTCTTACTCACACAAGCTTAATTTTCATCCACGCCTCTTTTCCTTGAACATAAACAAAGGAAGTTGTTTACCAACTTTCGCGACCTGCCAGTCATAACAGTGAGCAAATTACGTTTGTTTATCAAGTTTCTCACGCGAGCCGATCTGTCAATCATCGGATATCTGACTGACTGCACGTGGAAAAACACCGGACCTTTTTAATGTAGTCGCACGGGCAAAAATATTTCCCCGTGTACCCTTTGAAGTTCGTACACAGAGGGGAGTTAACACTTTGATCTCCAGAAGCGGGGAAAATCTCCGAGAACCCGTTGCACGGTTTTAAGTCTCTGATGTCGATTAGCAACGCCCGACAGAGCGACCGTGAAAGCCTTTTATCTGGGGAACTTAGGGTTCTGATTCTCTCGACACACACGGTAACGTGAAAAGTAGCATCATCTATAGATCATACATCCATGATGATATATAAACTGTGTCTTCCCAGAATTTTTGGAATAGTCTAAGCACGCAGTAGCTAGAACCATTTTGCTAAGTGTGTTAATAGCATTCGTGGGGATTTTTTCATGAGGATTTTCTGGTAATAGAAATTAGTGCTTAAGTGTTAAAGTGTTAAAGCCTTTTCCATTATAATTCCCTTAGAGTTCTAGCTGTTAAGAGCAGTGAAATAATAATAACGTGTAGCTATTTTATACCAGAGGTTCAGTTTAATGTTAATTTTACCACCCGCTTTCTCACACACGAAGAGACGTTTTAGTTGACTGAGTATAGGCTATGCGTAACTGATAATGACAGAATAGAATTCACGTTATATTTTATGTTGTGTATTTATAGTAAGTGACTATTATTTAATATCATACGATGACCAACAGACGCCGACAATTTAATGGCTATTAACGACAGGCGATAATTATGTAAGTGCGCGTAGGAATAATTAAATAATAATTGACATTGTACGCTAATCGTTACAGCACGCGTAAGGGGCGGGGGAGGGTTGCATACCTTCATCCATCCTGAAATTGCAGCGCGGGCGAAAAGCAACGCTATAGGATAAGCTAAAACACCTTGTGTCTTTTAACTTTAATCAGGACTGACGGAGTGGATAAGAGATCGTCTTGTCCCCCTCCGTGTGTTTATATGTAGATATATAATAGTAGCATTTTCCCATAAAATGTTTTCTTTTTTTCTCGCAGACCTGATCAAAGGGCATCCAGCGGTCTTCTTTTCCGTCATTTACTGAATGGTTAATATTGTCTTTTTCTTGGCTGGTGCGTCCCCAAGTTCATTGTGAACAGGATTAGCCAAAGAGACAAATAAACATTTAACTGGTAAATTTAACTGGACTTATAAATCCCAGAAATATTTTGTTCAATTTTATCAGCCCACTGGGGCGTAAAACAAATAACATTACTCTCGACTTTTGACAGTCGTATCCAAGTGGATTTTTATCCAGAAGAGTTACGCTGTTTCAGAATCGGCACTCACATAGAGCCAGCCGATAGGAATACCATCAGTTATCAATTGTAACAGTTTTTAGCAACCAGATGTTTCCCAATACTGGAAGTATTTTTCCTCTGCTTACTGTGAAGCCAAGATCTCGGTTTCTACACTCACCATTCGAAGTGACATTTGTCCATCCAGGAATAAACCACCAAATTAGGTGTCCACCTTATTAATATTATTTATTAGGGGATGAACTGGGGCCGATTTGGAAGATAAAAACACTGGTAATTTTATATTCAGGATAATTGTATTCCCAAGGGATCACCAAGAGTAGGTAAGGAGTGATTGAGTGGCCACGTATGACAGAGAGAGTGAATATTTTTCTTTGTTACAAAAACTGTACCATCTTTGATTTAGCTTAAAAATTGTTTACTTTACTGGCTAGCATTTAGTAGGAACTTTGTTTTTCTTTGCTGTCTATTCTGTAACATAGTGCTAACCTTTGACCTTTGGGTTATTTTGTTTTTCTTTGCTGTCTATTCTGTAACATAGTGCTAACCTTTGACCTTTGGGTTATTAACTTTTTGGGTTCTTTTCTCAAGAGGGGGAGGGCACATTTATTCTGTTACTTCCTATGTATGTAAATCTTATTTTATTTGATCGTTCTTTAGATATTCGATGTTCTCAAATTTAAAGATAATAAACAACAAAAGAAACTTAATTTTGTGTGTTGGTCAGACCCATACCCAATTAATCGTAGTTTTTCACGTTTGTGTGTCTTGTTGTCACATAACTCTGTGTGTGTAGTTAAACTTATATTTACATATATGAGGAGGGAAAGATTGTCTTGTACTAAATTATAGTCGTATATATAGGCTGGACTAGAGAAATTTACTCATTCCAGAGACAGATCTTCTCCTTACGCTATTCACCCAGTACAGCTATTTCTCACACCTTTATTTCTCACTTACTTATCACCCTGCCATCACCGGTGTCAATATCTTGTCGAGGTATGGTGGCTTGCGTACCCTGATTACCCCCAGAGCTATGCCAGCGGGAGTTTTACTCCTGAAAAGTTCTACCAAGCTGGACAGGTTTGCGCGGGCAGGGGTCAGACTAAAGCAGACACCATGGTCCTCCAGGTTGGGGGTTTAAGCATAGGGCTGACACCCCTGTCTATGTAAATAAAAAATTGAAGTTACGGAAACAACAATGAATAAACAAACTTTGCTGCGGGACGGACATCCGGAGTCTGTGGCTCGTATGGCTGTCAGTGGTGAAAGCCGAAAGGAAGCTACTGACATGAGAACGGACGTCCTGACCGCAAAACATGATACAAGAATAGGATTTTGGAATGTCAGGACAATGAATGAGACGGGTAAACTAAAACATATCACGGCAGAAATGAGAAACTATATGTTACACAATTCTAGGGATAAGCGAAAGCAGATGGACAGGGGCAGGAAAAGTTAAAACAGCAACAGGAGAAACAGTACTTTACTCTGGAAGAGAGGATGGACAGCACAATGAAGGTGTAGCCATTATTCTACAGAAAGGAATAGAAAGGACATTACTGGAATGGAAATCCATCAACAACAGACTGATAAGATTAAGAGGTAGATTCACCAATACTACAATAATACAATGCTACGCACCAACGAATGATAGCGATGAAGAGGTCAAGGATAAATTCTATCAACAACTGCAGAAAGAAATGGAAGACACACCTAGATATGATCTTATTATAGTAATGGGAGACCTCAATGCGAAAGCTGGTACACACAATACATATAATGAAAGAGTAATGGGGAAATGCGGCAGCGGAACAGCAAACAAAAATGGGGATAAATTAATACGTTTCTGTAGTATTAACAACCTGGTCATTGGAGGAACACTTTTGCCACTCAAAAAAATTCACAAATTAACATGGGAATCACCAAATGGTCGGGACAGAAACCAGATAGACCACATCATGATTAACAGTAGATGGAGACATGCATTACAAGATGTGAAGGTAAGAAGAGGTGCAGATGTGGTAAGTGATCACCATTTAGTAGTAGCAAAACTGAAAGTGAAACTAAGAAGGGCTGGACCAACTGGAACTACACAGAAAAGGTTTGACATCAGCAAATTGAAGGACCCCCCTAACCAGAAAAGCTTTTGCGGCTGACATAAAGAAACGATATCAATTTGCCAAAAGTCAGGAAAAGACATTGACTGATGATACAGACCAGAAATTCAACACTATTTCAACAATATATAAGGAAAGCAGCAAATCATGCTTGGGATTCCAGGAAAGGAAGAAGCAAGACTGGATAACACCAGAAACATTAAACACCATAACACTGAGAAAGGAAATGAAAAGAAAGAAAACAGAAGCGAAGTCCCATAGGTTAAAGCAACTATATAGCGAACAGTACAGTCAGCTGGACAAGGAAGTTAAACGCCAAACCCGAGCCAACAACAGGAATTTCCTAGACGATCTTGCAAGACAGGCCGAAGAGGCAGCACTGAGAAATGAACAAAGCACAGTATACAAAATAACTAAATTTATCAACGGAAAACGAGGTGCAAACAATATTACATTAGTAAGAGATAAGCAAAGAAATCTCATCACGACAGCAGAGGGACAGGAAACAAGATGGGCCGAGCACTTCAGAGAAACTGAACAAGGAACTACCAGAGACACAATTGAATGTTCCTGAGGCTGAAAACGATCTAGATGTAAATACAGACATTCCACGAAAAGAAGAAATCATCACAGCAATCAAAGGGTTAAAGAACGGAAAAGCTCCTGGCCATGATAACTTAAATGCAGAGCTATTTAAGACAGACCCTGAGCTAGCAGCAGAACTATTAGAACCACTATTTGCACAGGTCTGGAAAACGAGGACAACACTATCAGAGTGGAACAAAGGAATAATTGTCAAATTGCCCAAGAAGGGAGATCTTGCAGCGTGCAATAATTGGAGAGGAATAACTCTTCTCTCAGTTCCCAGCAAAATACTAGGCAGGATAATTATACAGAGAATTTCAAAAGCAGTAGACCACAAACTGAGGAAAGAACAAGCAGGATTTAGGAAGAACAGAAGATGTGTAGATCATATATTCACTCTCAGGAACATTATAGAGCAGTGCTCAGATGGGATAATATATATCTTTATAGGGGACTTAGTGTACTGACTGAGATCAGCTGTGAAGGTCTATGTATCTATTTAATATTGTGATTTATTACATAGCCTTCTTTGCTACCACATATGTCAACCTCAGTCAGACTTATTCTGGATTTGTATAATGACTGCGTGTTATGTCTAGGGTATGATAGTGATGTAATGAGAGTACACAATAATTAACAGCCAGCTAAACACCTATGGTAAGACCCACAACACTTATAACACCAAACCTCTCACAAACCTCAACAACTTTAAGAGGGACCTTAAGTAAGTCGAGTGTTAACTTTTCAAATTTATGTATTATGTATTTTATAAAAAGATATCCTGATCCAATGTCAAAGGAATCAGGAATCCCAATCACTATAATTATATGAAATATTTACACATTATACAAAGGGTATGTTAAAATTAACAACTGTGTCATGTAATCGCTGTGTGTGTTGTAGTCTTTGCGGAAATACTGGATGTTCAAGCTATGTGGTTGTTGCTCCTCATCACATTTCTAGTCTGTCTTTGATGGAAATAAGGTCTACACTTTCACTTTCCTATCAAGGAAACACTGTCGTGTCTCTCTGGCTTTATGTTCTTTGATTTTCAATTCTAAGAGGGGTCATAAGACTGAGCGTCACTGTTTACACCTCTTAACTTTGAGATGGCTGACAGGAACAGACTCCTATGCTCGTAAGGTCAGCATACTCTGGATTTCATCACTCTGGTCGTTCTCTTGTCCCAGGCATATATTCTCTGCCTCCGGATTGTACGATAATCTGACCAGGTGCTGCTCTAACAGTTTGAGGACCACTGTCCCTGAAACAATAAGGTGGTCATGCCCCTTCAGAACTAAGCTAGGTTATATTTCCATATTTTTACGACAATACAGGACAGACAATGTTCAGCGCGGTAGGCCCACAAATATCTTCTCATGACACAGCTTTCACCAGTTTTCCTGTCCCTAATGTGTACAACGCCTCTGCACTTCCAGTATTATGTTCTTCCATACAATAATACAGGTATCACACTACCTTGCAATTCCATGTATAAGCCTAGGCATTTAACTTCCTCTGCTATAAGTTCTGTGCAGGTTGGAGCAATTTTCTAGGCTTTTCGCTACTGAACCACACACACAAAGACACAAATCATCAATGTACATTCAATTTTCATAAATATATATATTCAAAATCTGCAGCTTACCACAATTAAGAAATCTGAGAACAAATTACGTTGAATAGCAAGACCAATATGGCACACTCTCGATCTGCTGTCGTTCCAGGCTTTCAAAGAATAATTGCACTGGCTTTCAACGCATAAGTTTCTCCAATGAAGAAATATTTGAATGTGGCAGTGAACTGACGCTCTTTTTGCCAATATCGGGAGTTCTAACCAATAAGGCCCTATGTTTACAAAGTATTTGAAAGTAAAAGCAGCTTTCCTATCGTGTCTCTATTAGCAACCCACTAGTACTTTTTCTCGACTAATCGTAGTTAGTCTTTCATAAAATGGTAACCAATCAAATCGATTCTAACAGTGTGGCCTCCATTCATTTTAAAAGTCTTATCTACCATGCCAAATGGAGCAACCATGACCAAGTGTTGTCAATACGACACCACTACTTTATTTTGGCTATAAGTTGTTTATTCTTTAACTAATGGTGCAACACTTACTATATTCGTTATCAGCAAATTCTACTGCATCTAACTATATAAGTTTAAATGGTCTACTCTGTCAGTGGAGAGACATGATTTCAACCTAAACTCATGTTAATATTTAACTTTTCCACTGTTTATTAAAAAAATCTGGCCGGTCATACGCATTCGTTCGTGTGTTCCAAGAAATGCATAGTTTATTTTTAGCCTAGACTGTCAGTTTGATTTCAAGCCATAGCGTAGCAAATTAATATGCAGAACGCGTTTCGACATTCATGTCTCAATGCAATGCAGTGTACGACTTAGGAAAGCACAGTCCTATACCAGTCTTCTTCCTATGTAATTATCTATCCGTTTGGCTTTACATTTAATTATGATTTATTTATGTGGATTTAGAATGTTCCACGACAGTGATGCGCCAGACAACAGAGGGCAGTCCAAGAGGAATAAGATGGGCTACATTTTCTACATTGGAAGATCTGGAATATGCAGATGACATTGCACTACTAGCACATTCACATCAACACATCCAGGAAAAAACGGATAGACTTAATAAGTTTAGCCAGCAGGTGGGCTTGAACATCAATTTAAAGAAGTTAGAGGTCATGACGCTCAATGTGAGCAACCCTGAGCCCATATCAGTAAGGAATCAGCAACTGGTACAGACAGACACCTTCACATACCTAGGATGCATAGTAACATCAGACGGCGGGGCAGGCAAAGACATCAACATCAGAATGAATAAGGCAAGAACAGCCTTTTTTAGCCTAAACAACATCTGGAAGTCCTCTCAATACAGCACAAGCACAAAATTAAAATTATATCAGAGCTGTGTGCTTTCTGTGCTTCTCTATGGGGCGGAATGCTGGAGAGTTACAGAGAAGGAAATGTCGAAATTGTCCTCTTTTCACACAACATGCCTAAGAAAAATTCACCGAATCTTTTGGCCGAATACCATCACCAACCAAGATCTTCTGCTTACTCGGAGCAAGCAAGAGGACATGCACACCATCATAGCTGGCAGACGCTGGAGACGGGACCATAAATAACTTCCAAACCTATCTGATTACGACAAAGGGGTTTTCTTAATGTGTCATACCCAAGGCCAGAACCTTCTGCTTCATCCTGTTCCACTTACGATTGTCTGGTTTTTTTTCCCCATCAGTTCCACAATCTATACAGCATATAATATATTGCCATTCCAGACCTCCAGGACAAGCTTTGCTGGGAGAACAACATTAGACAGTCTCTGAAGGACCGAGGACAAGATTTGAACCAGGCCAGGAGGAAGAAAACCGATACGATAGTAAGGCGCTTTCTCTGGCAAACCTCTACATCCCAGGGTAGAGGTAGAAGGAATAAGTAAGTAAGTAAGATTTTTATTTTTTTTTAAGGAATAATTTAAATTGCTCAATTAATGACGTCACTAATTCATGCGCATATAGGGCAAGTGTCTCGAATGACAGTCATACGACAACTCAGAGATACAGGCCTTATTGCAAGACGACCTTATGTTGGGCCAAACTTGACTCACAGACATCGTCAGCAGCGCCTGCAATGGGCAGAGCAACATGTCAGATTGACTGGACTGCAGTGGAATGCTGACATATTCACAGACGAAAGCAGATTCAACATATCCTTTGCTGATGGACGTATGCGGATTTGGCGACAGTGTGGAGAGCGCTTTGCAGATTGCTGTGTTCGTCAGCACAACCGATTTGGAGGTGGCAGTATTCACATTTGGGGAGGATTCAGTTTTCACCATCGCTTGCCTCTTCACGTCTTCCGTGGAAATGTTAATGCTGTGACATATCGAGATGAGGTTCTGGATGCATTGGTTGCTCCTGCGTTCACAAATTATCTAGACTTGCAGCTTCTCCAGCAGGATAACGCACGTGCGCACACCGCATGCATTACGCAGCAATATCTACAGCAGCAGAACATTGTGACGATTGATTGGCCTGCCCTATCACCAGACATGTCTCCTATAGAACATCTGTAGGACGAGCTTGGACGCAGAGTCTACAGGCAAGGTTCTCCAGCTAATCTGCAACAGCTCGAAGCTGCTCTTACACGTGAATAGGACTTGATTCCCCGGAATTTCCTTCAGAGACTTGTGCGTTCCATGCGGAGCTGCTGCCAAGCTTGTTTGCAAGCACACGGTGGACATACCAGATACTGAGGATAGTGTGAATGAATTCTTTTATTGGTTGCATTTTTGGTTTTCTCCCTAGCCTGCACAGAATGCAATGAATTTCATAACAATCAAATGTACAAATTAATGACCAGCATGGATTAATTGGAAAATGAATAAAGATTCAAAATATGTAAACTTGTAAACACTTATATTTACATTTCACACTCTGTTCCTGGATTATACAGGTGGTGCGTTTTTAATGTGCTTCAGTATATATAGTCTGACGCTGTGTCTAACATTACTAGCTCATTCACTGTTCTATTTCTTTTGGTTTTCCTAACTCTTGATAAGGCCGTAGGACTGGTGAAACTAATCGATGTATCTTTAATATAAGACTGGTCTAACCACCAGGGCTGTTTATTTGTATCAATAGTTACTTGTTCTACGCTGCCCCTAGCTACTGTCTATTGTGTCTGCATCTAACACAACATACCTGTTCGTCTTGTAGTCTTGACAACTTTGTTAACACAATGTTGAACTGGCGACATTGTCTTTCTTGTCTTTATCTATCATTTATTAAAGGTGGCGTTTGAGCGTCTTGTTGGTTCGGCAAAATAATTTGATACAATACTGTGACCACAGCAATAAACCATCTTCCGTGGCTTGTTCGGTAGAAATATGAACCATCAAACATTGCTCGCCACTACACAACTTTAATACATAGCAAACTTGCTATCCTACGCTAAGCGTGTTTCAAAAACATAATGACTTCATCTTATTCCCAATTTAACATTCCCCCGTTCTCTGCTAAAATCTGTTCACCCTTGTAACACTTTCTCATGCGTGTTTATTTTTAGCACTCACCAAAAGCTTTCAAGGGACGTAATTTAAAGTCATCTCCCTTTGCTGATTACACTCAAAACCCTTACAATCTTCTTTAATCTCACTACGAAAACATTATTATGCAAATCAGTCACACCATATTTTGGAACTCACATGAATTACCAAACCGAAACACCAAGCTAAATTTCCCAAAAGGGGACTTTCAGAGTTACCTCCCTTCCCTCAAAACACTCTTCTGCTAATTTCACTTCCCCTTTACAAAGACATATAGTGCATCAACAACTCCATTTAACTTTCTTAAACCATTTTTTCGTACTCTCTCTCATTCTTAAAGTCCCAAGATACCGGTAACCGTTATTAAATCCTTTCCAAATAATTCCCAGACCTAAGGGTCTTTTGTATTTGGACATGCGCCTTAATATAACCATGTGCCCGGCACAAAAGATCAGTATAGTGGCACTTATGTGTCATTAGATCTTTTGTGTGAAAACACAGAGGATCATTACAGTGACACTTGGTTGTCATTGGGTCTTTTTGTGTTGGGACATGCGTTTATGTTGGGCGTGTTCCAATGCGACCTCATGCGTGGAAAAAATGAGACCTCACGCGAGGAAAATAAAAACCTAATATAACCATGTGCCCGGCACAAAAGATCAGTACAGTGACACGTATGTGTCATTAGATCTTTTGTGTGAAAACACAGAGGATCATTACAGTGACACTTGTTTGTCCTTGGGTCTGTTTGTGTTGGGACATGCGTTTATGTTGGGCGTGTTCCAATGCGACTCATGCGAGTTAATGCGACGAGGAAAAAGTATCCGACCTCAAGCGCGAACCATGTGTCTTGGCCGGGACCGGCGACGGGCGTGCTCCAACTGCGACTCAAGTGAATCAAAAAAATGCGACCCTAATGCGAGGAAAAAAATGCGACCTCGTGTGAGGAAATTTAAAAAAAAAAAAAAGAAAGTCTTTTATATTTGGATATGCGCCCCAATATCCGGCCTTTTGCTAAGATCAATGTGTCTTAGCCAGGGCCGGGGTCAGGCGTGCTCCACCGCGACTCATTGTAGTGAACTTCTAAATACAATATCTAAATTAGAATATAACAGTCTAGTGCATAAAGTCAAAGATAGGATAGTACTACAAATTTTCGGCGAGAATTTTAGTCGTCGCCTACGCCTTCAGCGTGTTATTTGATAACGCATTGGTCGAACCAAAAAGGGTACCCTTTTTTTCAAATTCGTCCTTGAGACAAACGTACCACTTTTCCAAGTTCAATGAAGTATTTGCCTAGAATACATTGTAGAAGGGAAGGGGACGGATAGATAACCAACGCAAATCACGTCTCACATTGTTTCTAAAAATAAAACTAACTTGCCAGCTTTGCCCTTAGGCGGGTTTCAAATACGAGGAAAACGTTAGAAAATGTGGACACTACGGTTATGAAAACACGCTTAGCTCTTATTGCGAATGACGTAATTCTAGACGTATTACGAGAGACTCTCGTAATTAGCTTGAAAGTACATGGAAAAAAGAATTGAACAGGAGGTAGTTTAAAAATAAACAACTGACATAGAAAAAAAAGATAGAATTTTGAACCAAGCCACTTAGCCCCATAAAAATCATATATTCGTGTACCTGAAGACTTGCTGACCAAGAATATGTTGTTAGTTATCTAAATAGTCCATTAAATAATCAAATATTGGTAATAATACATAGAGAATCGGAGATACTGTCAGGTCAAGTCATGTCTGCTTAGATTGGATAGCATATTTTTTGGGGAAAAAATTAGGTCAAAGAAAGGCTAAGATAGTACGATGAAGTGGATTGGATGAAATTTGAAGGAAGCCGAAATATTATTGGCTAACCTAAATATACAAATCTAGTTGGTAATAGTAACACATAGAGGTTTGAGATATTTTTTTAAAAATAAAGTTTCATTCAAAAAGAGATGCTTGGTCTCATTGGCCAAAGCCTTTTACTTTAACGAAATAGTAAGCTGCTCGCTGCAATTTTTTCAAAATATTCTAAGGAACAAGCAGCGATGAGCAGACTTGTGCTTTGTTTTAAAATAACTAACAACAGAATGCAGTCTGAACAGAGGCAGTTGTGAAAGTGTGCCATATTCTATTGCCTAATTCATCGATTACTTGTTTATATTTCCTTGATATGTGGTAAGATTGATTTTATTGACTTTTTAATTAAAAAATGTTGTGTGAAAAAAGAAAAGGCCATGTAAAAGATTGTAATTAAATGGTTCCATGGCAGACTTAGGCATGGCCTAGATGTTGATCCATCATATAAGGGACTATCTAAGAAGTTTAAAACTACAGGACTATATATATGATGATCATACAGGAACATTACACCTATCTTATTGCATGGAAAAGATTACTGCAGGAATGACAGAGGCGTAGCATCCATTAGGGAAGAGAAAAGAATACTGGTACGAATTGTTCCATCAAACTAAAGTGGAGAAGCAGGGTTGTCAGAGAGAGCTGACCATGTTCTTTTGTACTGAATGTATGTTTACATGTAAATTAGGAGGAATTAGTTTGATATTAAGACAGAACCATAACTTGCATCGACAGGGGTTCCTGCTGGCACTTGTCTGGTGCTGGTACTCGATGATAGAGAAATTCAGCACGATTTCTAAGAGTCTCTGGTACCTGTTGGTATTAACGAAGTTCAAGACCAGAGGAGACTGAAGTGTTGGGCCAAACCAACTACAACTGCTGTGATTCCAGGAACCAGATAAGTGCAATATCTGGCCTGGGACAACTTATCACGAATAAAGAAAAATCTCCTGTATAGACAAAAACGTTCCTCCAAAAGACTAACATAAACAATCCTAGTGAAACAAAAGAACATTGGGATGATGTAAATCCCCAACCTGCATCTCAGTACCAGTAGTTAAATAGAGTAATTATCATCAAGTTGAAAATTTGTAACAATGTACTATGGACATATTGTCTGTTGTATGTAAATATCTTTATATATATTTGTAAATATATCTATCCATCTAAATTGATTCTCTTTGAACTGTAGTCCTGACCAAAACAACTTTAGGCTCAGGACCAATAAAGTTTAACAAAAGAAATTTTAAATATAAAATTTAACAGCTGGAGTTAGTTGAGTTTATCATAGTATTTAGTATATGTTTGTATATGTTTTTGTATTGAGATTCTTTAACAACACTCTTACAATACCCTAGACACTTTATGTAGCTTTCAGTCACGCTAGTCAATAAAAATATAACTTAGAGCGAGATCGTAGGGTGGTAACAAGAAAGGTACTCTGTAACACAGCTGTCCATTGTTTACCTCAGAGACCTTCACAGTTGATCTCACTCAAGTACAACTATATGCACACCATTCTTCTTAACATCAAAACCCACCACACTCATGCGAGTTAAAAAAAAATGCGACCTTTTGCGAGGAAAAAAAATGCGACCTCATGCGAGGCAAAAAAAAAATCAATAAATATTTGGACATGCGCCCTAATATAACCGACTAGGTTGAACGGGACGCGCCTCGCCGAAACGAGGCAGAAGTTTTACATAAAATAAAAAAACACAGTCTTCTGGGATACGTTATGCTGTTTTAACTGATTGCCAATGATTTGTTTTCATGTGACGGGATCGGGTTCAAGTAACAATGAGAAAATCTCCTTCTTCTATCTTTACCCTGCATCCTATTTATTCTTCTGTAAATAGTTCTAGCTACTACACCATTAGCGTTGTCCTGTTCTATCATTCCCCTGTCTTCTTTCTTCTTCTTGATGTTTTTTTTTTTTTGTGCATTGAGAAAATCAATTTTCCAGCCTGCATTATTTATTTACTTTTCATTTTCTTATTTTGGACGAATTTTCAAGTTCTTATTGCATATATATTGTTAATTGGTCTACACATAACTGCTGAAACAATTCACGTGGCTTTCGGGAGTTGATGGGAAGATAAGGATAAAAGAACAACACTTCTCTCATCAGCCTTATCGTAAGAGATCGTAAACAAAGCTGTGCTTGGGGCTAGCTACCTCATAATGTAAAACACATTACTACATAAACCACCAATTTTAGCGCACAACAAGTTCTCTGGTGCATGTTTTTTGAGTGGAATACCAGTGGCATTAGTTGCATTATGGTCATAAAAAAGAAACTTTCGCTTTTGTTATGCGTCTCAAGTAAGCTTTACATGTCGCTCGCTCAGTTTACATTTATTAATCAATGACAAGATAACCTTCAGCTCTTCAAGGAGCGGCGGCCTTCAACAAACACAAGCCAAATTCCCAGTGCCATCCAATCAAGGTCTTTCTATGTCTTTCTTATCATGTTACAATCTGTCTCCAGTTCTCTTCATCATGTGTTTTTGGGTCTAACTCTATTACCCTGTGGATTCCAGAACAAAAACTACTTGGTAATGTTATCACAAAGTTCCCTCAATGTATGTACAGCCTATTGCCAGCAAACTTTATCTCATCTCTTGTTCCACTGTTACGTGACTGGTTCTCGTCATCATTTTCACGTTGGTGACCTTGATGTACCATTTGAAAATTTACAATAATGCATAGCGTAAACCATAATAATATAATTAACCATACACATACACTGTTCATAACAGCAAAAAAAAAAATAATAATAATTTGGCATTAGTTGTGAAAAAGAGACGCTCAGAAGCTTTAATTACATAACAACAAAAAATAATAATCATAGTATAACATGAATGGCAAGAAATACAAACTGGAAGAAACTACACAAAATTGTTCTCAAATTAAGAGAGGAAACTTGACAATATGCGTACACCATCAAAGTTATCAAGTAGATGAAATCGCAAGTCTTTCTCAAGCTTACGCCACGTAATCGATGATAATATGATGTCACCACCAATTACTTTTCAATCCTTAACTTTGGACGCATGGACGTGAATGTAACGGACCAGATCAACGAAAGATGTTCCATCCGCCAGATCTCAAAAGCAATGATTAACAACCAGAACGAGAGTGCCTATTGTCACAAGAATCGGATTTTGCTTCCGAAATTATCATCGGCGGGGCTGAGAAGCAAAGCGATACTTAAAAAGGTTTGCTTTGGCTGTTACATTTGCCAGGCTGTAATGCACTTTAAGAAAGCTTTTCTAGAAGATTGTGATAAGTGGCTCTTAATAAAACCCCTTTCAAGATCTTCTTCCGTTTAAGCTTGGGAGGTTAGCAATATGACAGCACAGCACATCGCTGGCGTAGCCGTAAAGGGGGACAAAATCTGGCATATCTTGATAAAAAGGAACGGTTAGGACTATGCATAATCTTTTTTTGACAAATGCTTCCATAACGTCGTGACTTCTATAGTAAGTTCAGAGACTTTCCAAGAAAGTCAGAGAGAACGTGAAGGAATTCTAATTAAGAGAGCTTTATCACTCACTTACAAAGACATTACCGCTAGTTGTCATGATTGTCTTTTTGACTATTTAAATGTCTTTTTATGTTGTACCATCTCGTGTATCGTTCTCTGACCCACTATTTATAACTTAATTTATCACTCCATTTTTCTTTCAGGCTAGTAGTGTGTCTATTTGACTAAGATGGCTGTTTCGGTTTCTCCTTGCTTCATATTTATCATTACAACTATATCTTTATTCATTCATCACTTTCCCGCTCAACGTCAAGTACCGGCCTTCAAGGTATTATACGCCAAGCTTTCTTGTCCAGTGCTATCACGGTCTGTCGATCTCATCTGTATCCCCTTAATCTTCTTCTTCTTTCTTCAACTCCGAAAGGAGCATAGGCCTTCAACAAACTCATGTCAAGGGATTGTCTTGTAATGCTATCAACAGGTTTTCTCAATGTGTGTTCTATCCATCTCCAGCGTCTTCATTTCTTGTTCCACGCGCTCTTTCTGGTTCTAGTCATCAGTTCCACAATAGCAGTGTTGCCACTCAAGTTCTAGAGATAAACCCAGATGCTCTTCTAAAAAAACCCAGAAATACCCAGAATATTGTATGCCTCAAATACACGGGATAGACGATGCTTACATAATCTTTTATGTGCATCTTTAGCACAAATAATCTGTGTGCTAACAATTTTTATGTATTTCTTCATTTTTTTTTTTTTTTAATTACCAAAAATTCACAATTAAATAAAAATGATTTTAATAACACCCCAATATATGAACTCTTGAAAATGAGATATTTTAACAGTAATATACTTACATTAGTTACATTAACAAAATGTTCCTCAAATTAAATATAAAATGTTAGTTGTAACTTGTTACTGTTGAAAAATGTCACTTGTCAGAGACTCGGCATCCATGTCGACAACTTCTCCTTCGTCAAGATCATATGCATGAATTGACAACGTGGAATCTTGATTGTGAAGTTCCAAAATCTTTGCATACCTCTGCCGACAACGTCCTTCACAGGCACATCTTCAACCACGCTTTTACTAGGATTAAACTTATGACAAACTCCGTCTTTGGCAACTGCTTGCTTGGCTAGTATTCGATTGGAAACGGTTTCACACAAAAACTTGTTGGTTTGTTTAGTTTTAACTAAGTTAACCTTCGAAAACACTCTTTCGACGCATGCTGAGGAGTGAGGTAGTGCCATAAGCGTGCACATGAGGTCAGCCAAAACATCAAATTTCTTCTGGTTATTAGCATCTGTTACTTGTTGCAGTTCCAGCCAGAATGCGGGCGGATCCTCATCCACTAGATGTCCAAGATCTTTTCGGTACGATGCCAGTTCTCGCCATTGATCAGACAGACGATCAAGGCTCTCTTCTGAAACAACTGTTGGGAACTGCGCTGCTAATGGAATGATAGAAGGTTTGTTGATATCGAAAGCTTGCTTTGGATCCAACAGCTGCATTTGCGCCAAAACACTGTTTTGTTCAAGTGGGAACCTGCGTCGTATTTGAGTACAAAGTTCAATCAGGTATGCCAATGCATCCTTGCGAAACTGGACTTCTTTATCTCGTAACGGTTGTCGCATTAACTGCGCTTCACATCGTCCACCCAGCTCAATGTAATTCAGTTTCTTGTGCACCTGTACATCCGAAGGATCAATGTTGGCAAGAGTGCGATGCTCATGCTGCAATACTTCCTGCCTAATAAACATACTGAGAAGAAAACAATACTCTCTTGTTACACTCGTGTACACTTTGTGAAGACGGAAGTTCTCGGACTGGAATTCCATGTTCATGACGTTAACTTTACCCACTAAGTAGCCGACAAATAGAAGCATGTGCTTCCTGCCAGCAGTGTTCATCGTCTGCAGGATTTGCCCCGCACCGTCGACGTTGTCCACTGAAGCTTCGGATTGGAAATACAAGTGCAGAGCATCCCATTGCTCAAGGATCCTCTCAATGACTGCTTCACGGGACAGCCAGCGTGTTTCACACAGCTTCAACAATTTATGTTTCTGGGCCTGAACTACATCTTGTATTAACTGGAACTGGAGATTTCTTTTACTACTACGCGAAAAATAGAAGCAGACATTCTTTATGAAAATTTCAAGCCAAGATGGTAGGTGGTTGCTGGCAGCATTTGCACAAAGTGCAAATGAATGACAAACACAGCCGAGAACAAAGACATGTGGAATCTCTTTCTTCAGATGTGCCTGTAAACCACTTGCATCATAGTGGCACAGTTGTCTGCAGCAAAACCAATGACGTTACTAAGCGGGATTTCATGCGTGCTCAACAATTTCTTAACAGCTGTAAACATGCCAAGACCAGTCCCATCCTCCACCTCAATGAGGTCTAACAGTGAATCAACTACTTTTTTGTTTTTGTGTCACAGAATCGCACAACGACTGCCAACATCTGGTTCGTAGAAATATCAGTACTCTCATCAACGATTATAGAAAATTTCTGATTTCTGCAAATGTTTATAACTTCAAGCCGCTCAAAATGAGCAATGCCGTACTGCATCACATAGGCAGCCTTGGTGCGCTTCAGTGACATATTTTGAGCAATTGTGCGGTTTTTTACGCGGTGGCGTGTGTGTCGTCATGCTGCTACAACTACCAAGCGTACCTTCATCATCGCTCATTTTATAATCTTATAATAACAACAACAAAAAACCAATATGCTGTTTATCTGCTTAAGTCTAATAATGTAAAAAGAAGACTTTATAACACATCGCAAAATTGACCGAGTATTGCAGATGACAGCCATTAACAGAATAACAGGAAATAGATAGCTGATGTAAACGAGTAAAAAAACAACGTCATTGATGTGGTTAAAAACAAGAGTTAAATTTAAATGGAATAAAAAATATATAGCACATAATGTTTTACATTTAATTATAATATACATATAATGTATAATGCTCAGTGCACAGAATATACATACATTGTAAATGTCAATTGTCAAATATACCCAGATTAATGCAGATTTGGAAAAAAATTACCCAGATACCCAGACGGAAGCCCAAAAACCCAGATCTAGTAAGAAATACCCAGCTGTGGCATCACTGCACAATAGTGACAGAAGTGATTGCGTCATTAATAGGCTAAACTGCCCATGGTGGACTTCCGGTGTTGTGTATTGCGGTTCGCACTAATGACCTGCCATTGAAACATCATTTTGTGGTGATGCGTAGATGGCAGGGAGGATAGTGTGATTCGCTTGCATGGCTAGGCGGGGTTGTCGCACGGAAGGTCCAGGGTTCAAATCCTGGGTAAGCCACTCATGTCTGTTGTTTTCTGTTGTCTAGTGTTCTACTTCTTTGTTTCCTACGAGTGCCTGATAACATACTGTAAGGATGTGATTGTTTTATCTTGAAGTATGTATGTATATCGTTACACCGTTGTGGATGGGTACCAATCTTTAGCGATGAAGGAATTGGTCCTTCTGGGATGTAGCATGATATTTTAAGTATATATTGTTGGTATCCCTCCTTACGGTCCAGTAGTATTAATGTACAGAGGTAACATTGTCCACAGTACGTAGTACAGAGTACATCACTGACTCACGACGAGGAAAGTCATAAAGGTGTTGAACAGCTAGTGACGTTTTCTCATTATTTATTAACGACACAACGACGACATCGAAATGGCATAGTCACTGACAACACTTGTAGACATCACAGCATGTTAATGGAGAATAATGTAACTGGCGTTAATGCATTGTAAAAGACTGTAAATGTATTCAGGTGTGGAAACCATCATCCTTTTCTATAACAGCCGATAGATATATAAATGTAGGAGATTAAATCCCTTCTCCTTCTCTGACCTCCAGCAAGACAGGCACGACTTCTGGAGTATCAAGTAACGTCCCCTAATTTCCTTTAATAACAACGGTATCAAACCTAAACTGACGTGGAACCGCCAGAGCAGTAAAGTCCAACAAGCAGATAGCCTTTAGGACATGCATCAACCCGATGCATAACAACATGGTGATTCGTGAGTTGAAAACTTCTCATAACGTAGACTCTTTCCCGCCCGTCTATCTCTCTCGACAAAATCTGTGACACTGCCGGGCGGAAGCTTGTACAAAACCCACAACCAAAAAACAGACATGCGCAGAAACGTTCGATTTGAATACAATTCACACAACCCCGAAGCTATGGGCATATTCTAAGAACGACACTTAAAATCGAGCCTTATAAGGAAAGGAAATAACTATCGACGCAGGTTGCCAAACGTTTACAAGAAAAGTGGGCCTGAGCGTTCCATAAATGGACACGACCTAAGATCGGTCAAACCACAACCGAAGGGCATAAGAACAGGTAACCACTTAAAGTAAAAAGTAACTTCAATTCCAAGAGTTATATACCTTGCATTAGAAAAATTGAGTACACAGATACCATATCAAAATTCTTATGCGTAACATATTACCGCAACCTCCCGATTAAAAAAAAAATGAAACATTTAAAAAAAAAAATCCACGAGCAAGCTAAAAGCGGCTCAAACGCACGAATTATGCACGGATAAATAGACAAACTGCCTAACATGAGGCTAAATCGACACATAGAGAGACAGGTGAGAATATATCTCAGCAGAGAAAATCTGTCTCAAAATATATACATATATCGGGGAGGTGCCACCAACCACACATCACATTGCTGGTCACGTTAGTATGTAAACATAATATACATATCTTGTATGCAAGTGTAATAATAATCATTATCAAAATAGCGGTGTCATTATCCTAGCACCGCTTCAAAAGGATGTACACATGTGATAGTAAATATTACATTACCTAAACATGTAATAATATTATAATGCAATACATAATGAAATACGTTGATGATACATGAAGATCCAGGTCAATGACAAAAGGACACATCTTCTGTCGTTCCAACGGTAAGTATAGACTTCACAACTCTTCATGTTTGACAACAGTAAGGTAACTTCTCAGATCATCAATGACATGCTGAGAAAATGCAGTCAATATAATCCTATTTAACAACCATTAAGTTTCATAATATACAATACAGTTTTATTAATAATTGTGGCCGAGTGAACTTTCGGCCCTTATATTGCCTACTCAGCCTTCTTCTGTTATATTAAAGATGGTAACAGAAGAAGATGATAACAAAGCACATTAATATGAGTTCACATAAAGTGAGAGCAGATGTGCTAATGTATGATTATAATATAGGTGTGTTATGGATCTGTAATATATCTGGAAATATAGGACAGAAGTGTTAGTTGGAATCATGTGGGCATCTAGACAGAATGTCAGCCATCACATTATCCGAACCACGGATAGCTCGTACCGTGAAGTGAAAAGGTTGAAGAGCAATTGCATATCGAGTAGACCTCGAGCTCTTCAAATTCTTACTCTGTATAGCCGTAAGAGCTTTCTGGTCAGTTTTTACTATGAAATGTGCGCCTAGAAGGAATCTTTGTAGTTTGAGAATTGACCAGACCATAGCCAACAGTTCACGGTCTAAAACCGAGTAATTCCTTTCTGCAGCATTAAGTTTTCTGGAGATATACATTACAGGATGCAGCGTTCCAGAGTACTCTTGCATTAGTGCAGCTCCAATCCCAGTGGATGAAGCGTCACTACGAAGAAAAAATGTCTTATCTTTAGTAGGTAACACTAGAATAGGTGGTGTTGAAAACATAGTTTTGATCTTATCCAGCGAGGATTGGCATTCCTGAGACCAGTGAACCATATTAGGAGACCCTTTCTTTAGTAGTGTAGAAAGAGGTGCCATGATAGAGGATAGATTCG
Source organism: Oreohelix idahoensis (assembly GCA_024509875.1). Taxonomy (NCBI): domain Eukaryota; kingdom Metazoa; phylum Mollusca; class Gastropoda; order Stylommatophora; family Oreohelicidae; genus Oreohelix; species Oreohelix idahoensis. The sequence continues at coordinate 219,523 of JAMPIV010015839.1, forward strand.
GAGTGAATCGTCCATAAAATTGTATAAGACCTAAGAGACTTCGCACTTGCTTTTTAGTCTTAGGAATAGAGATGTTAAGTATCTTAGTGATATTATGGTCCTCTGTCTTTAGGAAACCATGACCAACTCGATGGCCTAGGAAAGAGATTTCGCTAAAACCAATGTAGGCTTTAGAGGGTTTCGCTGTCAGGTTATGCTCGCGTAAAGTAGACAGTAATTCATCTAACCCCGAATAGTGATCTTCCCAAGTATCGCTGAAAAGACAGATGTCGTCTAGATATGCAATGACATCTGACCGATAAGATAGGATTCGGCGCATCATGCGTACGAATGGAGCTGGTGCGTTCATAAGACCGAAAGGCATAAAATTCCATTGGAACAAACCTCTAGGTGTTGAAAAAGCCGTGAGAGGTTTGGCGCGTTCAGATAAAGGAACTTGCCAAAATCCTTTAGACAAATCAAGTTTAGTGAAAAAATGAGATTTGGAGAGTCGAGTAAGTAGCTCTTCCAGTAAAGGCATAGGTTCGGCATCGAACTTCGTTACTTGATTCAATTTGCGATAGTCAACGCAAAGACGTATGTTATTGTCTTTTTTCCGAACAATAACCATCGGCGAAGAATATGCAGAAGTGGATGGTTCAATTATTTTTAAATCTATCATCTCATCCAACTCCTTCTCAACCTGTGCTTGAAAATGTATAGGAATAGGATAAGGTCTGACTCTAATAGGAGTATGGTCAGTTAGAACAATGTCATGTTCAATGACATGAGTTTGTCCAGGGATGTCAGTGAGGACATCCTGAAATGTTTGTAACATAACTAAAATTTGTCGCTGTTTTCCTAGAGATAAATCAGGAGAAACAGTAACATTTTTCCATGATTCACTAGAATGAAGTGGAATCATCGGAAGAGGAAGATTTACATCCGAAAAACTTATTTCCTTATCCTGTATTACGGACAGTGATGAGTAATGACCATGTTGGACTGGAGAATCGTCCGTTGCCTGGAAAATAGGCTGTAAATAATCAGGACGTTTATGGAATTCTGTAAGCATGTTGATGTGGAAGGTTTTATGCTTCCTGTCAATATCGACAATATAGTCAACATCTGAAATTTTCGATATTATATCGTACGGACCTTTCCAAGAAATAAGAAGTCTATTTTCCCTACAAGGTAGCAAAACAAATGCTTTGTCACCAGGACAAAGTTGTCGTAAGGTTCTTTTCTTATTGGCAAATTGCCTTGCCTTCTGTTTAGCAAATTCAGAAGAAGAAGTTGCCAATTTGCATGCTTCGATAATCTTTTGTCTCAGCGCGATGACATATTCGTAAGAGGATTTTGTGTCATCGGTAATATTATCAGCGGTTATGAGGTCATGAAGCAAAGACATAGGGCCGCGTGGTCGCGCGCTAAAGACAAGCCCAAAGGCAGAAGATCCTGTATGTCCACTGGGGACCTCTCTGTAAGCGAAGAGGGCCGCAGGTAAAACCCCGTCCCAATCCCGAGGATGATCCTCAGCCATTTTCCCTAATAAGTTTTTGAGTGTTCTATTTAGGCGTTCCACCATTTCATTAGACACCGGACGACAGACACTACTCAAAGATCTCTCTATCTGCAGAGCAGACATCACTTGAGACATGGTATCCGATATTAGTTGGGTGTCATGATCTGACAATATCTCCCCGGGAATCCCAGACGAGAAAATATTAGCCAAAGAGCGTCTGCAACATCGGCAGTTGAAATGCTCTTCAGAGGCATAGCCTCTGGCCAACGTGTGCACATGTCCACACACGTTAAGACAAACTGATGTCCTCTGGCAGATTTGATCCCAAACGGACCAACAATGTCCACTGCCATTTTCCGAAACGGCCGAATAGGAATGTCTGCAGCCCGAATAGGTGCAGCATGGCGTGGACCCCTGGACCTGACCCCTTGACATACCCTACAAGATCGACAATAAATCCGCATGTCCTTGTTTACTAATGGCCAAAAGAAAGCCGCAAGAATTCTTGACTTCGTACGGGAAAAACCCACATGTCCAGCACACTGAGAGTCGTGAGCGTGCTGCAGAATTTTAACTCTCAAATTCTTGGGCACAAGAATCTGAGAATGACTTGACTTAGTGGAGTCTTGAACCATACATACAAGTACGCCATTCTTCATTGCAATCCAAGACTTACGATTTGTACCCCCATTCGGATCACCCTCTGCCGCAAGAGTGAAGAACCTTTCTAGAGTCGGATCATCCTCCCGCTGTTCCACAAACGAGTCACGAGAAACCACCAAGGGATCATCTTGGTTATGCCCTTCATTATCTTCAGCAGATGAAGTCTGAGGCACACTAAGAGCCTGAGCTCTAGTGACCACAGCACTAGCAGCTTGCATATTTTGTTTTTCCCAAACGGAAATTTGTTGCGGAGTGCATTCTTTGACTCCGTGAATACGATCGATGATAAGATCAGCGATCGGATTCGGCAGAAGACATGCGTGCACATCTCCCGCAAAGAAAGGAGCAGCAATCCCAACGACAGCAGCAGAATATTTCTCTAAGGTGCCGCCAAATGTTACACATTTGACTACTTTTCCTGTGGCACGAGAAGGATCCACGAGTGACTTGCTGCAGGCAAATGGCGTTACACACTTGTGGTGCAGCGCGGCCATCCAGAATAAAAAAAGAACTGAGACTGGATTGCATTTTCCATTTACTCTAACCTTTGTGTAAGACAACGAGAACCTCTTCCATCATGCGCGACTGACGCAGGAGAAAAGCGGGAAGAGGATGGCCACAACTTTAAAGTGGACACCGTAGTATTGGTTCAAACAATGTCTCGAAGAGATGCCTGGAGGCTGCTCCACAAAATCGAGACGCACGTCTCGGAGAATGCCATTACAGCAAAACTTTCTGTAAGGTTTAAAGAGAATCCATGAAACGCACCTTCGCATGGGGGGAATCAGCGTCACGTTTTTGAAGTGTATCCGAGCGATTAAGGGCTTAGTCTGGGTGAGGGAAGGTACAATTCAGGTGAGATCCAGGATTGAGTAGATTCCCGGAAGGGGGGAAGAGGAGTGGCCGACAAGAGGGATTGGAGAGGGCATATCATGTTTGTCAATCTAAAGTGGGAGTATCCACCATTGTAGCCTTGCGAGTTCTACAAACGCGTCAGGTCTCACGAGGGTAATAAAAATGCCAATTTCTAGCACCGGGACAGTTGGATCCCTGATTTATTTCACCAAAATGGAGTTTTGAGGATATCCGGACCCGACGTATCTAAAGTGAACCAGGCCTGGAAGGTTAGCTCCAGATAATATACGACGGTCATATTAGAGTCCCCAAGCCGTCCACATGTCTCGAGATGGACGGATAGACTTCCCCGATAACGATAGGTAGTCTCCGCATGTTGCTAGATAGAGCAGAAGAGGTACCTGCCTTCCTAAATCCGACATTGGGAAGTATTGCGAGGCCGCTACGTAGCCGGAGTGAATGTGTCTGATTGATGGACTACACGTCTTTTCTGTACCGTGATCCACCTCGATTATTATTGCCTCTATAATCATTATTGTATCCTCTATTGTAACCCCTATTTGGGTTTGAGTCATAGTTCTCATGGTTACCATTATCATATTCATTATAATGAGTATCTCTATACTTATGATCTTGTTGTCTCCATGACGGATAACTTGGATAGTTGCTATAATGACTTCCTCTGCGGAAATTCCTATAATTGTGACCACCCCTGAATCGAGGGCTGTCGGCTCGTCTCCAGTTCTTCGCAGAAGAACCCTGAAATGATTGGTTACCTTGGTTTTGATAACTATTATGGTTACCCTTTTTATCAAACCTGTTTTGTGGTCCCTGAAATTTGTGTGAGTAATTAGTGTCACCTTTCAGTATCTCTGATAACTGATTAGCATATTGTGATCTATCCACATTATGATTTCGACAAGAACGTTCAAATCTATCTAGCCAAACTGTTATATCGTCACTGGATGGATTAAATGCTGGTAGCTTGATCTTGTAAATAAAAGGTTTAACATTACCACCAGATGACTGATTAACATTACTCATGTTTGTCAATTTCAATTTTTCTAACTCAAATGCTAAAAGTTTTTCCTGATGTTCATGTTCCATCTTTGTTTTTCTCTCGTCAGCTTCTCTTTCTAGTCTTTTTTGTTCAGCTTCTTTGTCTAATCTCTTTTGTTCATCCTCAGCTTCTCTTTCTAATCATTTTTGTTCAGCTTCTCTATCTAATCTCTTTTGTTCATCCTCAGCTTCTCTTTCTAATCTTTTTTGTTCAGCTTCAGCTTCTAGTCTTTTATTTTCTTCTACTCTTTTTTGTTTTTCCATCTCCAACTGGAATCTCCTTTCATCAACCTGCATCTGCAATTTTAAATTCTCAGCTTCTATTTTCTTTTGTTGAGCTTCACTTTCCATTCTCTTTTCTTCCAACTTTAGTGCTTTGTCATATTGAGCAGTCGCATATGCCTCCAATTTATCACCTGTCTTTCCAAGGGATTTACCCTGCTCAATAAAATACTCAAGTGTAGACGTATTGTCTAATATTATGAGTCACAAAACCTGAAATAATTAACTATCTTATTTCAATCTTAATAGTAACAAGTCTTAAATCAAGCACTTGAATAATCACACCACATTATATTATCCCAATCTCTGTGGAAAACAAGTCTATGTCCAAGAACTTGTATATGAACCCTTATAGAAATATCATCAGTCAATTCTTTATCATAGGTGCACTTCCCATTCAATAGTGCATGACACTATTCATCATTTATTTATCATCAGTGTATTAATAATAGTGCATCAGTATAATCCATTAATTAATTACCATAAGTGTAACTAATAACAATGTAAACAAAATCACAGTGCAAACAAAATTACAATGTAAACAATAACAATGTAAACAATAACAATGTAAACAATAACAAAGATCAGAAACAATACGAAAACATTCGCAGGAATCAACTAAATATACAGCGAAAAATAAAGAAAATATCACAAAAAATGTGATGATATCTGCGAGAAAATTAAACAAAACACATGACACCACAGTATATAAATATAAATGGTGTATAAAACTAAACAATAGAAAAGAGGAGACCTACAAGTACAAAAAAATCAACACAAAACTAAAGAATGCGAAAAATAACGAAAACAAAACTGCACATGTCGTCACAACTAAACGAAAATAGCAATGGATATTGCTAACAATTTCCAATTAAGGAAATTGCTCTGTTCCTAACGACACGCTCTCAATAGATAACCTCTGTTACGTGGTATCATCTAAAAGGAGACACCGCCCAACCGAAACCCACTGAAATGTAAACATATAAATAAATAAATAACATATAAACATATAACATATAACAATATGAGAATGAGAAGAAACAGAAGGCTCAGCAGAAGTATAAGGGCACAGTTCACAACAAAACAGGCCACTTAACTTATGGAAATCCAAACGTCAGTAGAGCAAAGAACATGTGATGATCAGCATTCTATGGTCAGAAGATCCAACGTTGATCGCACATGTGAACTTGCGTCATAACTGCCAGGACGATGGTAGAACTGCGCTTCTGAACAATGAAACGGTACGTAGTTACGGTACTTGGCCTTCTCATCCAACAATAGCAACTTAATAGCATACGGCACTTGTCCTTCTCAACGTAACAGCAACTTGATTCAGTACAGAACATGGCCTTCTAGCAGGAACAACTCGATTATCCCGGTACTTGAGAACAACTCTCAATGTATGCTGCAACGCCGGGTACTGTCAATTTTCTTGAATCAGGTTCAGGTTGCAATTTCTGATATCTACCGGGCAACGCCGAGTACTTTGAAAATCATGTAGATGCAGATGGATGTCTTGAAGAATGTTGAAGAATGTAGCGGGTAAGGGACCCCGTATCTGCTGGCACTAGACCAAACCAGCTTATGGCCACCAAATGTGACGATGTGATTGTTTTATCTTGAAGTATGTATGTATATCGTTACACCGTTGTGGATGGGTACCAATCTTTAGCGATGAAGGAATTGGTCCTTCTGGGATGTAGCATGATATTTTAAGTATATATTGTTGGTATCCCTCCTTGCGGTCCAGTAGTATTAATGTACAGAGGTAACATTGTCCACAGTACGTAGTACAGAGTACATCACTGACTCACGACGAGGAAAGTCATAAAGGTGTTGAACAGCTAGTGACGTTTTCTCATTATTTATTAACGACACAACGACGACATCGAAATGGCATAGTCACTGACAACACTTGTAGACATCACAGCATGTTAATGGAGAATAATGTAACTGGCGTTAATGCATTGTAAACGACTGTAAATGTATTCAGGTGTGGAAACCATCATCCTTTTCTATAACAGCCGATAGATATATAAATGTAGGAGATTAAATCTCTTCTCCTTCTCTGACCTCCAGCAAGACAGGCACGACTTCTGGAGTATCAAGTAACGTCCTCTAATTTCCTTTAATAACAACGGTATCAAACCTAAACTGACGTGGAACCGCCAGAGCAGTAAAGTCCAACAAGCAGATAGCCTTTAGGACATGCATCAACCCGATGCATAACAACATGGTGATTCGTGAGTTGAAAACTTCTCATAACGTAGACTCTTTCCCGCCCAGGGAAAGTTGGCAAATAGGCACAACATGTCAATCATGAAAGTTAACGACAATGATAATCAAGTAGAGCAATTACCTTCTCTTCAGGAATAAATACACAACTCACTCGCCTCCAGGCGCTTTGAATCACAAAGGGGAATATTATCTGAGATGAACCAACACTATAGAGGACTTCCATTCCCCAAACAATATGATCATGACAGACGCTGAAAACGCGTCTATCTCTCTCGACAAAATCTGTGACACTGCCGGGCGGAAGCTTGTACAAAACCCACAACCAAAAAACAGACATGCGCAGAAACGTTCGATTTGAATACAATTCACACAACCCCGAAGCTATGGGCATATTCTAAGAACGACACTTAAAATCGAGCCTTATAAGGATAGGAAATAACTATCGACGCAGGTTGCCAAACGTTTACAAGAAAAGTGGGCCCGAGCGTTCCATAAATGGACACGACCCAAGATCGGTCAAACCACAACCGAAGGGAATAAGAACAGGTAACCACTTAAAGTAAAAAGTAACTTCAATTCCAAGAGTTATATACCTTGCATTAGAAAAATTGAGTACACAGATACCAAAGCAAAATTCGAATGCGTAACACATACCTGTATATTTGTTTCATATTAATTTACTATTCCACAATAGTGATCATGTCATCAGTTCCACATTAGTGATCTTGTCATCAGTTCCACATTAGTGATCTTGTCATCAGTTCCACATTAGTGATCTTGTCATCAGTTCCACATTAGTGATCTTGTCATCAGTTCCACATAAGTGATCTTGTCATCAGTTCCACATTAGTGATCTTGTCATCAGTTCCACATTAGTGATCTTGTCATCAGTTCCACATTAATAATTCAGACCAAAGGGTCTTTTATATTTGGACATGCGCCCTAATATAACCGACTAGGTTGAACGGACGCGCCTCGCCGAAACGAGGCAAAAGTTGTACATTAAATAAATAAAAATAAAAAAAAGTTCCACATTAGTGATCTTGTCATCAGTTCCACATTAGTGATCTTGTCATCAGTTCCACATTAGTGATCTTGTCATCAGTTCCACAATAGTGATCTTGTCATCAGTTCCACAATAGCGATCTTGTCATCAGTTCCACAATAGTGATCTTGTCATCAGTTCCACAATAGTGATCGTGTCATCAGTTCCACAATAGTGATCTTGTCATCAGTTCCACAATAGTGATCTTGTCATCAGTTCCACAATAGTGATCTTGTCATCAGTTCCACAATAGTGATCTTGTCATGCCGCTTTAATCGTTCTAACCTACGGAAGTATCCGTTTATGAACGTCTGTGGCTTTTTAATTGTTATTTTTGTTGTTCTCCATGTTTGACAGCCGATTTACAATGACGGGAAGAGAGATGCAATCAAGTTTCCACCCGCCAGTGCAAAGGGGCTTTGGGAACAGCTGGACGAAGCCTTGGCAAAAGAGTTGGATAACAACCTGAAGCCAGATAACTTTGGAGAAGAAGCTGGAAATCTTCGGCGACATAATATATCTGCACTGTCGCAAAGTGTTCGGAGTGAGGGAGGCAAGGGAAAGTAACCCACCACGAAAAAGCAGAAGACAAATTAAAATAGAAGAAATCAGAAAACAGAAGAAGCATGCCCGAAAACTGTTCAAAAACGCAGTTGCCGCAGAGAAGGAAGGGTTGCGACAGGTTTGGGAGCACCTGAAAGGCCAACATAATGCCCTTTGTAGAGCAGAAAGGTTGTGCAGGAAGAAAAGGAAGACTCGAATGGATAGGGAAAGATTCTTCAGGGAGCCCTTCAAGTTTGCCAAAGAACTGTTTGAGCAGCCACGGTCGGGTACGCTAAACATCAGGATAGAAGACCTGGAAGAACACCTTGGAATGACATATTCAGATGGTCGCAAAGATGAGCCGCTCAGCAGCATGGCAGGCCTTAAATGGCCGAGTAAGCCAGGAGCTGAATTTAACACCAAGCCCCCAACGGTGCAAGAGGTAGAAAGCATTGTCCAGAAAGCTCGATGCAAGTCAGCTCCAGGTCCTAATGGTGTTCCATATGTGGTGTATAAGAGATGCCCTGAGGTGCTCAAACGACTGCTTCGTTTACTGAAGAGTGCGTGGAAAACCCAGCTTGTAAGCAAGGAATGGAGAAAGGCGAACGGAGTCTACATCCCGAAGGAGCAAAATTCCACAGACATCAGTCAGTTCAGGCCAATCTCACTACTCAATGTGGAAGGGAAGATATTCTTCTTAGTGATGGCGAAAAGACTCACTACATACCTCCTGGCAAATGGGTACATTGACACTACCATTCAGAAAGGAGGTATCCCAGGTACACCAGGATGTCTAGAGCATGCCACAATGATATGGGAAGCAATCCAAAAGGCAAAGTCTGACAGAACAAACCTCCATGTAATCTGGTTGGATTTAGCGAATGCTTATGGATCCGTTCCACACCAGATGTTGTGGCAGGCCCTAGAAATGTATCATGTTCCACAAGAGATTGCAGCAATGCTGAAGCTGTATTTCGCAGGGTTTGCTGTCAGATTTTCAACCAGAGAGTACACAACGAAGTGGATTGGCCTTGAAGTTGGAATTGCGATGGGATGTACCATCTCTCCGATACTATTCGTGATGGCTATGCAGGTAATCCTCAATGCGGCTGAAGGAATGGCTATAGGTCCAAAGCTCGGTGGAATGTGTCTCATGCCACCGCTCAAAGCATTCATGGATGACACAACAATTCTGACATCAGATGAACATCGGGCCCGGAGGATGTTAGCACGCCTGGATGAACTAGTCAGCTGGTGCAGAATGAGCTTCAAACCCAAGAAGTCGAGAAGCCTATCAGTCAGGAAAGGGAAGATAGCAGAGGTCATATTCACGGTTTCCAACCAAAGAATCCCTACTGTCATTGAGGAACCTGTTAAAAGTCTTGGCAGGGTGTACGATGCCTCATTAAAAGACTCAAAGGCAGTGCAACAGACAATAGAAATGGCAGACAGAGGGCTACAGATCATAGACCAAAGCAGACTCCTGGGGAAGTTCAAACTGTGGTGCCTCCAGTTCATGTTGATACCAAAGTTGCTGTGGCCACTGCTTATATATGAAATAAGCACAAGTACAGTGGAAGCCATAGAGCAGAAGGTCAACAAGTTCATGAGAAAATGGCTAGGAGTACCACCAGGTCTGTCAGATGTAGCACTGTACTGCAAAAAGTCAAAACTTCTGCTTCCTTTCAAGTCAGTTGTTGAAGAGTACAAAGTTGGAAAGGCAAGGCTTGCAATGATGCTACGCGAGTCAGCTGATGACGGGGTTAAGTCCATTCAGCCCACACTGAAAACGGGAAGGAAGTGGAAAGTGGAAGAAGCTGTTGATGCTGCCCAAGAGTCACTCAAACTGAGGGAGGTAATCGGATACACACAAACGAATAGACGGGGATTTGGTCATGGAGACATCCGCTGGTGGTCCAAGGCATCAAGCAGGGAGCGCAGAGACATGGTAGTTCAGGAGATACGAGAAGTTGAGAATGATAAGAGGTTGCAAAAAGCAGTGCAGCAGGTCCAACAAGGCCAATGGACTACATGGGAAGGAGCCCTGCAGAGGTCCTTGACATGGAATGATATATGGCATATGGCACCTCTTAGGCTCAGCTTCGTTGTCAGATCACTGTATGACCTGCTGCCATCGGCCACCAACCTTGTGAAATGGGGAAAGTCGGATGATGAGCAGTGCCCCCTGTGCTAGGGGAGGCAGACACTTGAACACGTGCTCTCAGCGTGTAAGGTGTCATTAGGGCAAGGGCGATACACTTGGCGCCATAACAAAGTGCTAAATGAGCTTGCTGCGACAATAGATCTGGCAAGAATGAAGGCGAATAGCAAAGTCCGGCCAGACACCGCAAACACATACTTTCTGAGGGCAGGAAAGTCAGCACACCCCAAACCGAATAAACCTGGTAGCAGTTTACCATCTCTTCTTGATTGTGCAAATGATTGGGAGATGGCGGTAGACCTACCTGGACGAGGGGCATATCCAGAGAGTATCTGGAAATCGCGGAGACGGCCGGATATAGTGCTTCATTCTGCAGCAACGCTTCAGGTCATACTGATTGAACTGACCGTGCCATTTGAATCCAGATTAGACGAGCAACATTCGTTCAAAGCGGCCAAGTATAGTGATCTGGCCGCGGATCTGAGACACGATGGGTTCACTGCAAGGGTCATGGCTGTTGAAGTGGGCGCAAGAGGGCTTGTGGCTGCATCAGTGTATGATCTATTGAAACTGTTGGGGCTGAGGGGACAGTCGAGAACAAGGGCCCCGAAGAGGCTTAGTGAAACTGCCGAAAAGGCATCAGGCTGGCTGTGGAACAACCGCAATGGGGAATGGAGATCGTAACAATAAACGCTGCGGTACAGAAAACACCAGGAATTTTTCTAAGTCCACAATATGCTGAGGTTTGTGGTGGACTAGTGAACGGGCTGCGACTCAGGGGCGACAAGCGGTGTATACTATAAGGGGTGTCAGTATCAAGAGTCCAGTGGGGAACGCACAGTGGCGACTCGTTGACTTCGCGCTGGTGTCTCAGTGTGTGCGACGGAACGAACGGAATAATTTGTCTTCTCTTTGTTACTTTCACAATTGCCTCCACGGCTGGCGGAGTTGTGGAATTTAAAGTTGCTACCATAAGTGAAATGGGTTCATTTTCGATGCAAGACAACAGGAAGCTGAGACGCTTGGGAGTCATGACCCAAGTGGGCCCGCCCCCCTTAGAGTGTAAAGGAGTATATAGGGCCGAAACACTTGTCGGACGGGGGGACTTCTTCTGATGATCAGATTGCTTCCTGTTGTATCGCTCTGTAAAGAGTTTCCTATCATCATCATTACCTTAGTTTTCCCCCTGTGTATTTTAAGACGCACGTGCTCTGACCTCTCATCAAGTAGTTTTATTTTGTCTTTGTCACTGTTTCCGTTTCTCGTTATTTCATATTTACCATTATAAGTATTTCTTTATTCATCCATCGTGTCCCCCTCCCCGTGGAGTATGGGCCATCAGTAAATTATACTCTAAGCCATCCTGTCCGGTGTTATCTCTTCACGGTCTTTCCATCTCTTATTTATCTCCGTAACGTCTGTGTGGGATTTCCTTCAGCATGAGTTTTTGGTCTCCTATTACTCTTACCTTAGGAATTGCAGAACAAGGTATGTCTTCTAATATTATCAGTATGTTTTCTCGATGTGTGTCATATCCAACTGAAGACTGTGCATTTTTCTTATTCCAATTTTATGACAAAAAGTTTCAGTGGATGTTTAAAGGTGAGATCTCCAATATTACATAAAATTGATACTACCCAAGAGAAAAGAGATCTCCAATATTGCATGCCATTGATACTTGTCACTTTCCCGTCAATAAATCTGTAAATGTTTACCTGACTCTGCTCTTGAGTTTGGAAAGGCAAAGGCAGCGAGGAAAGGAACTAGTCACACCACCTCTTAAAGCTGGACCTAGTATATTGAATTCTCTAACGGTTCACTCCCCTATAGCAGCATCTGAAATGGGATTACCTGTACTTTTTTTATGCTATAAAGAGAACTCGTATAAAAAATGAGAATGGCTATTGTGTTGAAATTAGGAATTTTCATGTGTGTTGGTAGACCCCGTGTACCCACGGGTCTCTGAAGAAACAGAAAGATAATAGAACTACTAATACCTTGGGCGATTAATATGAAGTTGAACATGAAGCTGGCAAACTCATTATGAAAAACAAATTTCTACAGAGAAGCACACTGCAAGAGTACATGCATTCTTTGATGCAGATTTCCGGCAAAGGGATTAACTCAGTGGTGGCTCCATGTTTCATAACGAGCGAAAGGGAAGAACATGGAATGAGAACAAGAACAGTCAATGTGTTGACAGAACGGAAGGTCGAATCTTGAATAATTATGTTATACTGTTTTTAGATTGACGCTTTCAATTACGACTGGACTTTGACTCACGTGTTGGACAAATGTAAACCCCGAAGTGCATTGCGCGTCACTAGAGCTAAACTAATATGACATTTTTAGTGGAACTCTTAAAATATAGTTTACTGAAGAAAGCACTGAATGATTAGTGTATTTGTCCAACTCCCACATAACATAAACAAAATGAGATCTGTTGTTTAAACACAGCTTTCAAATTGGCAAGATTTTTCCCTCCGGCCCCTTGATACAATAGCCTAAAGTTATCTAAGATTCGACAGCAAGGCAAATCAAAATATGTCTGAACTGCCTTGCTTTTTTCATGGCGGGCACGAGGACATGAACTTCATTGTCAGCAAACATTGCTTCACCTTGTTAGAGAATGTTTGAGGTGCCGCCTTGTGGACGCTTTGGATGGAAAGCATGGTTCTCTTCCAGACATTCAACACCGCGTTTCTATTCATTAGCTGACTGTGAGCGCTTCCTGAAAAACACCGCCTGCCGTTTGTTGATTCCCGTTTCTAAAAGAGTTTGCCATTTTCATGATCACACAAAGTCACCTTCCGCGAGTTTCTTGAAGGTTTTCTGAAATCTGAATACTCTCCCCGAGTGACATTCTTTCCCGAATTGTAACGGATGACCAAGGAATCCCTGACGACGTAAGAATGGAAAGTGTCAATTGAAAAAAAATAAAATAAAACTATAACAGCACGCTGGGGCATATTTAGAAACCTGATTGCTTTTCAGATAACTCCTTTATTTGTCAACGAGTTGCCTCCCATTTCAAAAATGACTTAACAGACAAACGAGAACAGATATGAAACCGGAAGCAAGAAACTAGAGGACAAAATACAACGACAAGAAATTATTTCAGATATGCAAATTATCACGAGCTTTCTGCAGTTACTGGGAGTTTCTTATGAGATAAATAAAGAATACCGCTACCAAGGCCTCAAACATCTCGTAAGAGGCTAATATGAAGTTTGCATGGATTTCGCAGCCTCATCATATAAAACAAATTGTTACAGAACCTAGCGTTGTACGAGCATATAAACGCTTTGATGTAAACATCTTTCAAGAGGGACAGCTGCAGTAATGGCTCCATGCTCTACAGGCAGCAAAGAAAGTAATAAAGACGATGATATTACCTATACTCGAAAAATAGACTTAGACAATTCAAGAGAAGGCGCGATAGCTGAAGATGGGTTTATAATATATGGAATGACTTGGGACCTTAAAATTGAAATATTAGCACACGATATAGTTGCATACAAATGTTTGAGGCAAGTACAGGCGTGCAGCAAGAAAGTGTACTATACTATAACTGTCGTGGAATGTCAGAAATCCTTCTGTGCATTATTTCGCTCAACTAATCAGATTATTTCATTTGGCCAATCAGGGAAGGGTTTTACCGAATCGCCGAGTCACGTAAAAATATGGCGAGATACTGGGTTGTACGAATTGTGTTCACCTAGGTAGAATTAGGCAAATATTTCAAATTGGTTAATGGGAAAGGACTCAGCCCTGATCACACTGTAGTAGCAGATGGAGAATAGGTATGGACTTCTTTGGTTTATCACTCCTTACCATATTTGCAGAGTAATTGGCAAAATTGCGTGAATTATCGAAGAAGCGAACACACAAATTATTTATTATTATTATTATTATTATTCCTTTGACCGCCGACCGACTAAGCAGTCTTCGGCCATAACACCTTGCGGCGTCATTAGGGCAACAAGAAATCGTCCGTTGTTCCGTCACACCTAGCGGCGCATATTGGTACAACAGACTTTTAATTGTTGTTTCTGTGATCAATGTGACAAGCAAGCGGTAGATCAGTCCGCTGTGCCCCGAACTTGCCCTCATGTGTACTCTACTCCTGTCGCTATAAAACCATTTCGCCATGCCTCCCAGACGCCCGTCCAGCCAAAATCCTTTCGGGACCGAAGGTCCTCGAAAAAGGGAACACACAAATGCTGATATAAAATTCGAGATTAAAATGAAGAATGCTTAGATTGGAGTCAAACTTTCGCACAAAGGAAGCCAAAAGTAAGCGGCAACTGGTATTCGGTTGAAAGTGATGCGTACAGTTGATGGACAGAAAGGATGGGATCTTCGTTACTAGTAAAGCACATCTGCCATTTTTTGCTATCCGATGGACAATTTTTGGACAACCCAAAAAAGTGTGACGTAGTTGCTTTCTGATACAGCGGCAAGTTGAGTATACACAGAAGTGAGATGGCAGACTAGGACACACACAGCAAATCCAGTAGTTTACAAGGGTGGGCCAGTCGTATGAGAGCTGAAACTGCAGTATTATCTCAACCTAGAGAAATTGCATAAGAAACAGCCTTACCGGAGTCCTGCATATTGTATACTGAAAGCCAGAGGGTATGTAGAATTACATTAATAAAATTGTATTCAGTATGCTTATATTGACATGATATAATTGTATTAGGCATGTAAAGTACAACTTATTACAATGTTTTGTATTATTATATGGACACTATTTGTTGATAAATTATAAATGGCTCTTTGTTGCGTTTTCTGGTATGATTATGGAAGATTGATATATCCGAACTTTAACCTAACTCTTATCCAACCTGGTACTGCAAATAGTCCTTTTCAGGACTGGTAAATGACACGCCATCAAGCTATAACACTTTTTAAAGCTGGCTTATAAGACTGGAGCTCAAAGAGTATTATGTCTGTATCATGCTACTTTTCTATGTTTATATGACATATGTTGGGAGCCGCGCTGGTGTAATGGCTTCGGCGTTGTACTGGCGACCAGGTGTTCATGGTTCAAACCCGGGCGTCGGCGTTTGAAGAAATGTTTACGGCCGGAAATTTGACTGAATAGCCTGAACGGCTTTTGGTTCCTCTTGCTTTGTTGTGGAAAAAAAAATGTGTAGCGCGACACCCCCACACACACACACCAGCGCAAGGTCAGCGCGGCGGTCTTTCTTTGAAGTTTGTGTAGTAGACGGGAAATGTGAATTACGGTTAAAAGCCATACAGTATTACTGAAGAATGGGGAAATAGCTAATAGGAATGAATGGCGGACTTTCAAAGTTTGCATTTACTGGACATTAAATTATTCACTACAGGAGAACGCCTGGTTGGAATAATATTAAATAAAAATAATTCAACAAAGGAGATAGACTAGGAATTATATCCAAAAGGATATTATTCAAATATAAATAGTTTTAAAGATAATTAATATTTTTCACCTTCATCACATCGGCTAAAAGTTAGCTAATAATCTTTAAAAATTTATTACACTAACAAGCCTCAACGGATTTGTATAAAACTTATATGTAATGAAAGCCTCATATGGGGAAAAGGAAATGATACATAGAAAGGACGGAAGAATATAAGTGTGTAGTGAACAGAAGAAAAAAACAAGTGCAGTAAAAACACAAATTGCTTCAAATAGCCTCAAACCAGGAGATGAAACGAAAATCTTTTGGGACTTTTAGAGGTGCTTTCTCGTACGCGCGAGAGACTGAAATATAAGGACAGAGGGACGCGTTGAAAATCACACACACCAAATCCAGAAGCCAAAGTGAGAAACTGGAAGACAGTATCTGCAAGAAAAGTTATTTTTTCACGCTGCATGCAGGGCAGATTAACTTCAACCAAAATAATCTCACCGTGAGCTTATAGATCCTAAGAGGGTATGTAAGTTTATTAAAGATATATGTATGAATAATATCATTTTATTTCAGATTTTATTTCTGATTGATTGTATCAGATATAATAAAAAAGAGAATGACGCTAACCAGAGATAACCTTCACCGGTATTGTCAGGAAGCATAACCATTAATTGGTTAGCCAAATATATCATGGCTAATTCTTGCCTGGAAGCTTACGACATACCAGCAAGTAATTAAGTGACTTGACATCCATAAGTGGAAGGCAAAGGTTATATCGTACCCATGTATCATAACATATGATTTATTAATGTATTTTGTTAATTCTGCACAGTATACATTATCTTATCATGCTATCTCTGTAACATACTACCATGATTCATTCATTTATATACAAACACTGAAGACATGGTCGCATCATGAACAGTAGTTGGTGGTGAGATTGTTGGAACAACATGGCCACCTATTACTTCTTGTTCCAGGTTTTTATGATCAATGTTTATGATCATTCCTGATCGAGAAATTAAAGACTTGAAGAAGTTGATCCAGCTCACTGAAGCCTAGAGGTCAACCAAACTTCAACACCTTAGTCCCCCGTAGTTATAGGGCGGGCTGAAGGAAAGTCTTCCGTACTCCAGTGTGTCGGAGGAACCTCGAGCAGACGTGGCTAAAGTTGAGTTTCTTTGTATCCATCCAACAAATCATGTGAGCAGTTTCTAAACGACTGTCTAATGATGACAACTAGATGGCAAGAGATAATGTGACAATCCTTTTGTTGTAAATTCAGTGGAAGATAAATCCAAGACTTTTTCTATTAGTTATTTTAATTTGTAACTGTAAATAATCATACATTTTACCATCTTCCAACACCCATTTATCATTACAAGAATATATAGATGTACATAATAAATTGGATAATTGTACTCATTTGACTTGTTAAATTTTTAACTGTTAAATTTCGAGTTACCTTTTCAAATTTAATTATATTATCACATAAGGTTACGATAGCGAAAGTAGCAACTTATACTTCTGAAGCCTAAATCTATTGTCCAGCTCAGAGTATTCACAGCTGTAACTCACTTGTGATACCAGTGTACTTCTCGGGCACTGGAACTTCATACTTTCTGGAGAGAGATTCTACTTCTGCTCTACCACTATTATCATAATAGGAAAACCTTTCGCTACAATATTTATATAATGAAAGTGTTGTATCTTTTGTTACATTATTATGCAACAGCTAGGCATGTAATGACACTATGACACTTACGTAACAGAAATATGGGCACATCATACCAATGTACATTCCGATGACATCCACACACTAACTAGGATTTGTGGTATTATGTGGACCGATACTATCCACGATGCTTATCATGTTGCAGGTTTGATGTTCAATCTGATGGTGGATCCAAGAGTACATTCCTAAGCATTCTGTCGAAGATCTGGCCTCCACATAGTGATGGTAGTCCAGCATATTAACTGAACCGTGTGTCAACCAATCATAAAGCAACTGGGTGTAGCATTGCAGCTCCACATACCAGGAATATCGTGAAGATAAGTTCATGAACAAAAAGTTACCACAAATAATATACCAGAATCCAGTGCTTGTCATGTGATGAGAAAGACAGGAAACTAGGACAGTTTTTGAAACTACATGATTGAGTAGACAGTGATCACAGTGTAGATACTAGTTATTGTGTCAATAATTGGGATATATGTAAACATTTAAATACAAATCCTTGTTTTCATTCCACAGTATAAAAAAAAAAAAATTAAGCATTAAAGTAAATTGATTGAGTTTGTTAACTTCGGTAGTTTTTCAATTATTTCCATGTTCTTTATTTTTGTATTAATTTAATTGGGAATAATTTAAAGAAGCATAGGATCAGTTGTAGAGGGAAGGCGAGGTAGGCTCTTGATCTGTATACTTTACCATCGGGACAAGGGTACGTAATAGCCTGACTATATCCTGTATCATCCATACAACAGTGCTCATTTCTGAGACTGGGTATTTCCATAGGTCAAGAATACCTTGACTCTATCTATTGTTTATCTCTAATTATCCATCTCACCACAATAACCACTGCTGTTTAACACACCAAAGGATTGGGAGATTGCCATCATAACACCGATTTTCAAAAAGGGTGACAATCGACAATGTGGAAACCACAGAGGCATATCCCTTCTCAGTGTCCCTGGTAAAATCTACTCTAGAATCCTAGAGCAGAGACTCCGATGCCTAGCTGAGCCACAATTGGATGAAGCCCAGTGCGGATTCCGAGCAAACCGAAGTACTCAAGACCTAATCTTCACACTCAGGCAGCTGAGTGAAAAGGCCCTTGAGTACAAGAGTGAGATCCATCTTTGTTTCATAGATCTGGAAAAGGCGTTTGACAGGGTCCCCTGGAGCAAACTTTGGGACTGTTTGGCAAGGAAGAACATTCCAGCACCCCTGATTCATGCTATACAGAGCTTCTACAAGTCTTGCAGAAATTATGTGAGGACAGCAAACTATAAGTCAGAAGAGTTCAGGACCACCACTGGTGTAAGACAAGGCGATATCCTGTCACCTTATCTTTTCATACTCCTCATGGACGATGTCATCAAGGGATGTAAGGAGAGAACAAGAAAGTATTCAGTGGGGTACTGGAAGATGAGACAGGTCTGTATTTCAGAGCTAGCATTTGCTGATGATGTTGTCTTGATTGCTAACTCAGAGACACATCTCCAATCCAACCTGCAAGTCTGGAAGGAAGAGCTAGAGAAGAGAGGGATGGTCATAAGCAGCTCTAAAACAAAATCCATGGTGATATCACGAGAAGAAAGAAAACATCAGATTAAGTTGGGAGAACAGGTCCTGGAGCAGGTCGACCACTTTAAATATCTCGGAGCTATTATAGACCGAAAGGGGGGCATCAAAGAAGAGTTGGCCACTCGAAAAGCAGCGGCTGGGAGACTTTATCAGGCCATAAATCGAGGATTCCTCAGCAAGAAAGAGGTTGGTAAGAAAACGAAGATGGCTGTATACCGCTCCACCTATGTCCCAGTCTTGACATATGGATGCGAGTCATGGGCAATGACTACAACCCACAAAAGCCAGATTCAAACCTCAGAAATGAGGTATCTGAGGAAGGTGGTTGAAGTAACAAGAAGAGACATGGTACGCAACCAGACGATACGTCAAGGCCTAAAATCCCACCAGCTGCAGACCCAAATAGAACAGTCCCAACTAAGATGGTTTGGCCATGTCTGCAGAATGGGAGAAGATCGGCTACCACGACAAGCATGGGAAACAAAGAGCCAGGGATCCAGACCTCCAGGACGACCCAGAGTCCGCTGGGAGGACAACATTAGACAATCTTTGAAGGACCGAGGACTAGAATGGAACCAGGCCAGGAAGAAGACAGCTGATAGGATAGTCTGGCGCTCTCTCTTCCAAACCTCTACACCTTACGGTAGAAGAGGAACGACTAAAGACTAAGTAAGTAAGTAAGTTTAACACACATACACACACACACTATATATATATATATATATATATATATATATATATGTATATATATATATATATATATATATATATATATATATATATATATATATATATATATATATATATATATATATATATATATATATATATATATATATATATATATATATATATATATATATATATATATACATGATAACATCAGAAGCATTCTTTTATTACAATAAAACATTTGTGGGAACTGACTTTTACTCTATCAGTACCAAATATCTGACAATACTGTGTGCTGTTGTCACTGTACAAATGTTACGAAGGGCGTTCAGAAAGTAATGCACCACATCGTTTTTCTCAGCTAATAATGAAGATAGAAGCATGAAATTTTGCACACTTCAAATATGGCATGTGCCAATTGTGTGCACCAAATTGCACTGCAACCGGCCATATAATACGGCTGCGCTAAACCGTTGAAATGGAGCGTGTTAGCAACTTGCGTTATAAGCAGCGAATTGTGATAGAATTTCTCGTTGCAGAGAAGGAAACTGTTGTGAATATTCACAAGCGTCTATGTGATGTGTATGGAAGTTTTGCAGTCGACAGGAGTACAGTCAGTCTCTGGGTTCAGAGAATCAAAGAATCAGGAAGTGGAGATACGGAGCTGCTTGATCGGCCGCGCTGTGGACGTCCTGCCACAGCCATCAACGCAGAAATGTTGAAATGCGCTGAGGGTATTATTCTTACTGATAGGCGAATCACTACTCAACAATTGGCCTTACAGCTGTCAGTCAGCATTGGTAGTGCAAATGCAGTTATAAAAACACTCGGATTTTCTAAGGTTTGCGCAAGATGGGTTCTTCGAAGTCTCACAAATGACCACCGATTGCAAAGGAAAGCAATTTCTTCTGAATTGTTGGAGCGTTTCAATGCTGATGGAGAGAACTTTTTGGCTAAGATCGTTACAGGCGATGAAACCTGGGCACATCATTTTGAACCTGAGACAAAAAGACAGTAAATGGAGGGGCATCATCCGCAATCACCAAGAAGAAAGAAATTCAAGACAATTCCTTCAGCTGGAAAAGTCAAGATCACTGTCGTTTGGGACATTGAAGGTGTGATTCTTGTGGATGTTATGCCAAGAGGAGAGACAATCAATTCGCAAGCTTACATTAAGACATTGAAAAAACTCACTCAGCGTTTTCTCAGAGTTCGGCCACACAAGAATCCAGCAGACCTGCTTCTCCTTCACGACAATGCGCGACCTCACACAAGTCTGGCAACACGGAAATCAATCACCAAATTGGGTTGGACTGTAATACCCCATCCACCCTATAGTCCCGATTTGGCACCCTCTGATTTTCATCTATTTGGTCCACTTAAAGATGCACTCCGTGGGACAAGGTTTGAAGATGATGAAGGAGTGATTCATGCAGCGAAGAAATGGCTACATGATCAAGACAAAATCTGGTACGGACTAGGAATACATACACTTGTTTCGCGCTGGCATAAAGCCGTACAAGTTTATGGGGATTATGTTGAATAATACCGATGTTTACATAACATATCCATGTATATTGTGTATAAATTTCATGCTTTTTGAATAAACAGCTCCTGAGAAAAACGATGTGGTGCATTACTTTCTGAACGCCCCTCGTATTATCAGTGAGTACCTGAAACGGGTGCCCCATGAATTACTGCAGAACCTATCAAAGCTTCTTCTCAACTGCCAAGATGAGTCTTCTTGTTCTTCTTCGTTGCTCACTCTCATATCATCACATCTATTTCTCTCACGTAGTCCCAAGTTCCCTTCCTCTCTACCTTTTGCGATCCCTTACTGAAAAGCAGTCACGTATGCATTTACAGCTGGGTAAATAGCCAACGTATGTAATATTTAGTCAAGTAAGGTGATCAGTTGACGGTGTCCGTTATGAATGCATAGAAAACCATTGTCTTCCAATCACTTTATCTTATCATGTTTATCACTTTGCACATTTGCTACGTTCGTGTTAAATACTGGAAGTTCGTTGTACCATTTTAAAATGGACGATTGTATTGAGGAATTCTGTATTAAAAAACCAAATGACTTGTATATTTAGCGCGAGCTTTGAGCCGCTATAAGTAGCATTGACTTGCCACATCACAGACATCAACAAACAGATACGCACCAAGAAGCCCTTTTAACATGATGTTTGATATCTATAGTCTTCGTGCAATTTGACGCACATTTCTTCCCGAATTTCACTAGCGCGACCCAAAAATACATTATTTGGCTTCAGTAAGCATGCTAGTTGGCGTAGATGACCATGTCTCTCCATAACCTTCAGTCCTCAGGTATTTTTATCAACTATGTTGTTGACCTCTTTCTATGTCACTATGTAAAACTGTCCAGTCTTATTTATCCTTCAATCTTTCCTGCTGTCATAACATATTCCATGTTTCATATTCTCATACTTTGTTCAAAGAAAGCAGATTTCTGCCTTCTAATATGTGTAATAAGTTTCACCTGCGCACTGAATTCTTTCAAGACATCCCCATTAGTCATTACTGTCATTACTGTTTTCCGATGTCCATAGTATTCTTAGCATTTCTGTAAAACCACATTTTTATTGCCTACAAACATTTTCCTGCTTGCCGACTACTTGTCATACATAACATCCTTTTGTCAGAATTGGCTCTATATAATACTGAAGAAGTTTGTTTTACTTCGTTTGTAAAACGTTATCTGTTGGATAACATACTTTTTATTTAACTGAATAATGCATTTGCCTTGTCTGTTCTGTACTTCACCTCAGAGATCTTCCATCACATGTGGGAATTCGTAAACAAATTAACGACGGTCAGGAACAATGAAAAGGACTAACTAAACAAAAATATTGCCAAGTTTCCAATTAAAAAAAAAATTATAGTAAGACACATATTATTTCAAAACCTTCGTAAGACAAATATTCTTTCACAATATGGTTCCCTATAAATAAAATTACAAACGTAAACTACATTTCAAACATAAAATTGTGGCTATACTAGAAAACAAAACTAGTTGAAAAGACCTATTTCTCAGGTTAGAGAACGGCAGTCCACAAATTTTGAACAGGAGACTAGAACACTTATCACAAAAATGTTTAAACACACATATACACACATATACACACATCAGCCTTATCAAATCTTGTCGGCGCCAATATCATCAGCGTTATCAAAAAACTGAAAGCACCATTATCCTCAACGGTTCAATTTACTAAAACAACATTGCCAACTGTTATTTCTATAAAAGCTGCAACCATTTGATGTACGAAAGAGACCACCCTCTGAGAAACAGATTGCTAACGTGGCAAGACATTTGCATATAAATCACGTAATTTTCCCACAGACTGAACAAAAAACCGCCCTTAAAAGTGCTCGGTCCAGGAATTATCGGGAAATTGTCTCCACTTACAGGTTTCATCGACACCTTTTCTGGTGGAAGACAATGGGCGATAGAATGGTGTTTATGGGACACTAAAATAGCTTCTGCTTTTTCTTTGTTCGCTCTCATAAAACTACGTCTATTTTCATCATAAAGGGAAGTCTGTTTCAGGCTGTTCTCATCGACACGTAGTTTGTCTCATCATCATCATCATCACCTGCCATCTCCAGAACGAAGGTTGGCTGCAATGAATCTCCAACATCTTCTGTCTCTTGTCTTGGCGGTACACTGTCATAAACTATTTGCTGTCTGTCTCTTGTCTTGGCGGTACACTGTCATAGACTATTTCCTGTCTGTCTCTTGTCTTGGCGGTACACTGTCATAGACTATTTCCTGTCCGTCTCTTGATGTTATCTTCCCACTTAAAGCGCTGTGTTTTACACGCATGTTTGCCTTCCACTCATTCTTCCATTATGGTCTTCAGTAAGGTGTTATGTCTTTTTATGGTCTTCAGTAAGGTGTTATGTCTTTTTATGGTCTTCAGTAAGGTGTTATGTCTTTTTATGGTCTTCAGTAAGGTGTTATGTCTTTCTATGGTCTTCAGTAAGGTGTTATGTCTTTTTATGGTCTTCAGTAAGGTGTTATGTCTTTTTATTGTCTTCAGTAAGGTGTTATGTCTTTTTATGGTCTTCAGTAAGGTGTTATGTCTTTTTATGGTCTTCAGTAAGGTGTTATGTCTTTTTATGGTCTTCAGTAAGGTGTTATGTCTTTTTAAAAGACAAAATATTTTAGCTGTCTAACTTTGATCTCCTTCATTAATTCTCTTTTCATACCTAGCTTTTATAGGACCCCTTTACTTGTTTTCTTTCCGTGAGATGTGCCTCATTCTTCTATATATCCACATCTCAAGGGCCTCAGTTATTTCTTTCAACTACTAGGTCATAATCCATGTTTGCTCTGCAGTAGTGGTCCACCAGTGGCCAAAACTCAAGAGTATCTAGAATGGGTCTTCAAAGGTGTCTACCTTCGCACAAGATTACTCTTGGCAGAGGTGTAGATAGAAAGATGATGATTCTATCTCAAGGGAGTTTTAACAAGATAATTCAGAAGTCAAGAACAATACTGCATAGGGCAGAACACTATTAACATATATCTGATCTGGCACCTTTTGTGAAATTTTAAGCAATGGTATGGCTTGTTCGAGCCCCAGCTGGTGTAACCCAGCGAAATTCCTTTTATAAGTATTTTTGGCTCTATTGCTGTAAC
This sequence comes from Oreohelix idahoensis, assembly GCA_024509875.1. Taxonomy (NCBI): domain Eukaryota; kingdom Metazoa; phylum Mollusca; class Gastropoda; order Stylommatophora; family Oreohelicidae; genus Oreohelix; species Oreohelix idahoensis. Next base: position 243,932 of record JAMPIV010015839.1, read on the forward strand.
TATATGTATATGTATTAAAGACTTTAGATCATACATGCGCTCTCTTATCTATAAGAACAGAATCAACTATGCATTTGTAAAAATAACATATAACAAATTTAATAATCAATTAGTCTTTAACAAATTCAAATAAATATGAATGAAAGTGACTTTAGAGGTTTTTAAAATTTTCTTCACTGAGACTTAATTGGAGACTGATGATTATCATCCGTTGCTTGCTCCTGCTACAAACAAAAAAAAAAACTTAACTGGCTGAGTACTGCAATGGGCCGTTGTCAGGTCTTTTGTGACGAGGACTCTTCTCTAGAGGCGTCAAGATGAACTTCAATTTTAATGTCAAGATGGGTGTCTTCACAACGTGTCCACTGTAGGTAGTTGGTGTCAAACCCAGCTTCTTAAATCACAAGATAGTCGCGAAGATTCTTACTTCAGACTGATCTGGTACTAAGAACCGTCTTGTAGCTTCGAATCCCGAACCCAAATTAAATTGGGAACACAACCTCCTGGCACAGTAAAATGGACACAGCAACTATGATTTGATGCTTCGAACACTCGGTATGAGGTAGTTTCAGAATCTCTCTTATGACTTGTGTTTTTTATTTCTTAAATTTTCAGTTTTTGTATATAAAATTGCGGGTTCACTTTTAAGTTACAAAGACGCCCACATACTTCGCTCTGTAACTTTTTTATATTTTGGAATTTTTTGTCCGATCTGTCTCTCTGGCTCCTGGAAGTTGTTACTTGACGTGTGTTGAAAATGCAGTCTGCCTTGTGTCTCCGACTTCGCTAGATTATATTTCCCTTTCTCAGTCCACGTCCCAGATGGTATTTTTGACAAACTTGCAAATGAGGGCTAAAGTTTGTTAGGCTCTCAATTTAGACCACGCCTGTCTCTTTAGAACTATGTGGGTCGGGGTGTTAAATCATTACTATCCCCCGCGTGTTTTAAAATATCAATTTTAAAATTTAAACTCCTGACCTCTTTCTAATATGACAGAATACTTCCGATTGCATTTGTGCAAACTCACAAACACATCGGTGAACTTATTTCATGGCTAATGCCTTCCGCCCATATTATCTCCCCCTACAGGTTATCCGTACTATTGCTACAGAGATGGTTCAGCGGAAGTAATTACATATAATCACCTGTATTAGCGTACATCTCCCAGACGGATTTCTTAGACAGCCAATTTGTCTTGCTCTCCGTGCCAAACCACCTTGTGTCAACAATGACCGTCTCTATCAAAGATGGCTAGACGACTTAAGTGATAGAAGTATTATCCGCTGACCTGTCTAATTAGCCTTGTAAAACTACGATTCACACGATGAAAAGTAAACAAGTCTTGGAGCGGCTAGGCAAGAATGTAGGTGCATAAAATATGCCAAATAATAGGACAATGAGTGTGAAAAAGGAAGAAATAAATCGGAAATGCAGGAGAGAACGAAGAATGTAGAAGGACGTAAACAAATATCGTCACAGTCTCAAGTAGCTTCTGACAGAAAAAAAGCTCATTTCCTGACCGTCTTGTGGCGGTGCTGTTCATACTATCCGGAGAAGAAATGTGGACGGGTCTCTGGCGCCCTAAAGCCTGAACGTTTTGGTAAGTGAGGCTCGTAAAGCCTATGGTGGCATGAAACATTTCATCTAGGAGATGAACTCTTTCCAAACCACCTGCAGCCCCAAAGGCTTACTGGGAACATCCTAAGGCCATATGGAATTTTGCAGGACCAAAAGCACCGTAGCCCAGTTGTAACCTATGACACAACGTGTTCGTTCTACTTAACTGTAAGAATAAGACCCCCAGCACATTCATGTAATACATTCTGAAAACTGTAGTGGTTGATTTGAAGTTCATATTGGAAAGATGTATTAGACCCCAACTAAAGTTCCAAACAGGTGCTTTTGTACACATCTGCGAATGTTTGATTCTCATAAAATGACCTTGTCTTATTTTGGAGAAAATATATGACAACGTGATCACTAAAGGTACAGAAAACGAGAGTTCGCGATGTGAGCCATTGTTGCAGCATCATCTGGAGAAATGAATGTTACTGAATTATCTAGTTTTGACGGAAACAAACGTGTACAAAATAAAAGGGATTATCTAGTTTTGGGGGAAAAAAACATGTAAACTAAAAATGGAAATATCTATTTTATACAAAATGGACAAGATGACTAGGATTACCTAGTTGGGACAAAACGTGCGTAAAATTATAAGAATTTTAAAATGATTAATTGAAGGTTTATGTATCTTCTAAACGGTGTGACAGACGATAGTACGGCGTTGTCATAACATTATAATCATCATCATTATCGTTATTCTCACCTTTTCGTTCCTTAAGAAAGCATGGTGCTACCATTGTAGCTGGTCCCCTTACAGAAAGCCTGCACCAAGCATTCACATGCTGTTGCAGCTGTGTTCTGTGTAGCCATTTGATTTACGTGATGGGTCTGCCAGCTTCATGCACAGTGTCATACTGGTCACCTTGTGCGACATGCATGAGGGTGCAGTAAATCCTATTCCTTCTTTGTCTTTTCATAGACCCCCGGGATCTAGAGGGGGCTATCGTTGGAATGCTGCAAAGTTAATTACTGCCGTGCCTTTAATAAGAGATCTTGATTTAGGGCTAAGGGATACCTGAGCGGCAGGTGGTTAAGGTGTAATAGGTATTATAAAAAAAAAATACTAAAGCGTACAAAAGCAGCAGAAATAGATACGCACCTCTTCATGACCTTTGACTTCTCGAGTCACAGTTCACGAATTATAGACCTCAGCCATCCTTAACCTTGTAAATGTAATTAAAATAATTTTACCCTGGCTCAGGAAAATATAGTCACGTGTCGTTCACGTGGGTCTCTGAAAAGACAAAAAAAGAATAGGACCACCATAATGTCATGCGTGTCGTAGAAGGCAACAAACATGAGGTTGTGCATGAGGTTCACAACCTCATCATGTCAAACACACTGCCACAGAAATCTCCGCTGTAAAAGCATGTGATTGCTTGTTGCAGGCCTTCTCTATAGAACTAGCTCCAGTGGTGACTGTATGCTCCTTATGGAGCTCAAAGGAAAATAATTATTATCATGATGGTGATTAAGGAAAATAAGAGACAAGAAGAATATGAAGAAAAAGGAGAATACAAAGAGAATATCAGTAGACAAGAAGGCAATATCTGATGAAACAAAAGAAGAAAGAAATATGAGGCAAATAAGAAGACACGAAATGAGAAGCATGCAAACAAGACAACAATCACACGGACTCCCTGAAGATCGCTTCAAGATATTATTATTAATCCATCCTAACCGTGCCTTGTGGCTACAAGAAAGAGGTAACTATATTGAACATTAATTGGAAAAAAAAACTGTATTCGGAGTCTGTCAACATGACTCTAACAGGAAAGTCGAATTTTCCATTGATTCCTTGTCTCAGAAAACATTTTTTTTTCAAATCTCTCGTCTGCTTTTCAATATGCGTCGTCATCATTATTGTCACCATCTTTGTTTTCTTTTGCACTCCTTTGGAGCATTCAGCCACCATGGTAGTCCTCTTGCAGAATTCCTGCACCAAGTTTTCACATACTCTTGCAGCGGTTATTTTTCTGTGACAATTTGTTTGACATGTTTAGGTTGCCAGCCCCATGCACCACTTCGTATTTGTGGCCTGGTACGACATGCTTGAGAATGTAGTAGTCGTATTCTTTCTTTGACATTTCAGGATCTAGGTTTAGCAGACGACCTGGCTCTTCTGTCACATGACCGTAAGACAAAATGAAAATACTTGATGAGAGGTCACAACGAGTGTCTCTGAAAATACACAGGGAAAAGACAAGGACATTGAAAATAACTGCAAGATATGATAACAATGTCGAACTTGAAGAAATATCACTACAAGATGTAGAATCATATACATAACTTTGCAGCAGTATAGAAAACGTTGAAGGACTGGAAATAACATCAGAATGAAAATACAAAAAAAGCAAGGGGACCTTTCATTGCATTTGGAAACATATGGAGATCAAGAGACATCAAGTCCAACTCGACAATAAGAATCTTCAACTCAAATGTCAAGTCAATCCTATTGTATGGCTCTGAAACATGGAGAACCATAAAAGCAACAATAAATGGGTGCTAGAGTTGAAAAGAAGGATTGAAATGGTGATGACAAAGTCACCAATGTGGAACTGATGACAAGAACCAGACAAGTACCAGTGGAATAAGAGATGAGAAGAAGATGCCGGCGATAGATGGGACACACATTGAGGAAATCTGTTGATAGCATTACAAGACTGCCCCTGTTATGGAACCCCCAGGGAAATAGAGGTAGAGGTAGACCAACAAAACACATGGTGAAGAGAACTGGAGGCAGAAGTGAAAAGAACGAGGAAGACACGAAAAGAACTTGAGCTGATGGCGCGCAACAGGAGAATTTGTCTTGTGTTTATTGAACGCCTATGCTCCTTGGGGAGCTAAAGGGTATTTATTGATTACAGTTATAGTTTTTGTTGTGGTTTGTTTTAAATGATGAGATATCCAACCCCATGAACAACCTTATATTAGTCGCTTTTGTACTAGACTTCAATAGCCATATGCCTCATATTTTTTTCTTAACAGCATGGTCAGTTGCTCAATCCTTGCTCTAAATTAAATGTTAAACTGAGAAATGAGGTAGCGAAAAACAGATGTAATTAATACGAAGTGTAGTGCCCTATTGGCATTGATTTTAATATCGTTATCTGGTTCCAGAACAAGGGTTTCTGTCACACGATTCACTTCAGCCTGCGTTGTGATTCGCTGGGGATTTTAAATTTACATTAAGATCTTACACTGCACACTGACCTGGCCAAATACGGCAAGGGTTTTATGAAAACAGTGAACTGAACAAGTACAAACTTAGCTCAGCAAATACCAGTGTTGTTGATTCGAGTTAATTGACTAGAACTCGAGTCGGACTTGAATCACGCCCAACGACTCGACTTGGAACTCGACTCGGGTTTTTCAATATAACGTAATAACACCAAAATAATAATGTGAAAGTCAAGATGAGCCTTCGCTGTATTTGTAAGTGAATGAAGATCTAATTACATCACATCCATCACACTTAAATGGAGTTCGTGAGCTGTGCTGAGATCCTTCTTGTAGGATCTAAGGGAGGAATTGGAGCACTGATGGAGTTGTTCGTGCGCAATGAAGATAGTCCTTAAAAACCAAAATAAACCAAACCAAGTCCAACACAAAATTAGGGATCTTCAACTTAAACATCAGTGCAGCCTTATTGAATGACTATGAAACACGGAAAAATAACAAAAGGGACAATTTAACCAAGAAGTTAAAGATTTTTATAAACTGGTGGTTGCGAGGAGCGGAAGGATCAACATAATTTGACACGATCACCAATGGGAAGAATCTGACAAATACAAGGGGAAGAAGAAGTGACGAAAAGACGAAACCGTTAGATAGGATACACACTGAAGAAATAAGATTGCAGCGTTATAAGGAAGAACTTTTTCGAATCCGCAGATTATGAGAAATAGAGGAGAAAACACACAAGAGAGATTTGAATTGCTGAGAAAAGAGATAAAAAAGAGATCGAAACACCTCTACCGGATGGCACAAGACATGAAGGTTCGAGCTGAGCTTCTTGAAGGCCTACGCGTCATTGGGAATTAGTGGGAAATGAATGATGAATGAATAAGCCACAAGATCGCCGACAAACTTTACGTCTTAGCTGAACCGCGTGCACCTCGTCAAAACCAGGCAATGCTCCAAATTTAACAAACGAGAAATCTTTGCATGAATGCGTGCCTTTTCTTAAATACATGTTGTTTGTAACTTTGTTGTGTTACTGCATTATTGTTACTGTATTATTGTTACTGCATTATTGTTACTGCATTATTGTTACTGTATTTGAGAGTATATTTTTACTCAGATTTATGACAGACAAATACCTTGTATGTTCCCCAGTATCTGTTACTACACTTATGTCTCTCTTGTGGGCACACATTAACGCTCTTTGCTAGCCATCTGGAGACCTAATTTCCGACATTGTTCTATCAACTTTTATAGCCGACATACTTATTGCAAGAGCCTTCCACGTACTGTGATCATCATTTATTTTATTCAGCGACTCACGATAATATGGCAGATTTAATGTCCGTTAACAGTTATAATCATTTATTCTCTCGTTATATTCAGTGCCTTCACCCTCCCATCTTTCCGACATCGTCATTTAAGTTTCATCATCATCATCATCATCATCATCATCATCATCATCATCATCATCATCATCATCATCATCATCATCATCATCATCATCATCATCATCATCATCATCATCATCATCATCATCATCATCATCATCATCATCATCATCATCATCATCATCATCATCATCATCATCATCATCATCATCATCATCATCATCATCATCATCATCAACATCATCATCATCATCATCATCAACATCATCATCATCATCATCATCATCATCAATATCTTCACCATCATCATCATCATCATCATGATCAACATCAACAACATCATCATCATCATCAACATCATCATCATCATCAACATCATCATCATCATCACCATCATCAACATCATCATCAACATCATCATCATCATCATCATCAACATCATCATCATCATCATCATCATCATCATCATCATCAACAGTATCGTTTAGTTCCCCAATGAGCATAGACGTTTAACAAACTCATGTCAACTCCTCCTGTATTGTGACATCCTCCTGTACTGTGACGTCCTCCTGTACTGTGACGCCCTCCTGTCTTGTGCCGTCCTCCTGTCCTGTACCGTCCTCCTGTCCTGTGTCGTCCTCCTTACTGTGACGTCTTCTTTACTGTGACGTCCTCCTGTACTGTGACGTCCTCCTGTACTGTGACGTCCACCTGTCCTGTGACGTCCTCCTGTATTGTGACGTCCTCCTGTACTGTGACGTCCTCCTGTATTGTGACGTCCTCCTGTACTGTGACGTCCTCCTGTACTGTGACGTCCTCCTGTACTGTGACGTCCTCCTGTCCTGTGACGTCCTCCTGTCCTGTGACGTCCTCCTGTCCTGTGACGTCCTCCTGTACTGTGACGTCCTCCTGTACTGTGACGTCCTCCTGTACTGTGACATCCTCCTGTACTGTGACGTCCTCATGTACTGTGACGTCCTCCTGTACTGTGACGTCATCCTGCACTGTGACGTCCTCCTGTACTGTGACGTCCTCCTGTATTGTGACGTCCTCCTGTCCTGTGACGTCCTCCTGTACTGTGACATCCTCTTGTACTGTGACGTCCTCCTGTCTTGTGACGTCCTCCTGTACTGTGATGTCCTCCTGTATTGTGACTTCCTCCTGTACTGTGACGTCCTCCTGTACTGTGACGTCCTCCTGTCTTGTGACGTCCTCCTGTACTGTGACGTCCTCCTGTAATGTGACGTCCTCCTGTACTGTGACGTCCTCCAGTAATGTGACGTCCTCCTGTATTGTGACGTCCTCCTGTATTGTGACGTCCTCCTGTACTGTTACGTCCTCCTGTACTGTGACGTCCTCCTGTACTGTGACGTCCTCTCACAGACTTTCAATGCCATCGTCAGCCTATCATTTGTTGTCTCCAGGTCTCTTCTCCGTCTGCTTGTCGGTTTCCCTCTATCTGTCTGTCTGTCTATCTATCTGTCTTACTTTTGTGATTCTAGACCAAGAACTGTCTTGTAATGCTATCAACAAGTTTGCTGAATGTGTCTTGTCCACCTTCATCTCACCTCTTGTTTGACTGACATTTATCTAGTTCGTGTCATCAGTTCCACATTGGTGGTCATACCATTTTAATCGTTCTATTTAGTGCAAGAACTCATTTCTGAAGAATGTATGTTTCTAGCTGACACTTTGGTTGTTCTCCATGTGTCAGAGCCATACAGTATGACTGACATTTCATTTGAAGATTAGGATGTTTATATTTTACTTTATTTCTTTTGATTGCCTTATATTTTATAATGCAATAAAGTTCCTCTGGCCTTTAGTATTTTCTTTTTCTTTGTATATCATTGTCTCTCTTATGATTCTCTCATCGCTCCACGACATTTGTTTCTTTCATGATGTTGGCAGCCTGTCTCAGGCTTGTCTCATCTCCTTACAGTTTTTCCGTCAAAAGAGATTGGTGAAGGACATAAGGTCGTTCTGCTGCTCTAGTGGAGTCGACATTCTCTAAACAACGTGTTTGCTGTGTTCCCCACAATGACACGTGCCTATCTGCTCGATTATTTTCTTAAGCCGATGTTCCTTGGCCGTTGCTTATTAGTGAAGATGAAAATAATCTATCGCCATGTTATAATTACCGAATTCTCCAGGTTCTATGGCTTCAAATACTAAAAAATAAATTCTAGTTGATCATGCCCATCTCTTTCTTTTTCTTTTGTTCCAAATGGCCTCTTTCTACTCCTTCTTAAACACTCACTCACCGAGTCTGACTTGCTCACTTACTGCGTAACAAATATTCAATATTTATACATCCGTACCTCAAACACAATATCTCTGTTCATATACCTTGTACAAACAGACGCACACACAACATATACACATCCACATAGAAACACGAATAAAGGCAGATTTAGATCTATAATCTTGAAAGAATTTCTTTGCCAGCTTTCCATGCACACATATATACACGCATGCACACGTTTATATACACACAGAGAAGAGCAGGCACTCACAGAAATACTAAAACTATTTCGTGCTTTCTCTGGGGTAGGGGGTCACCGGAAACAACCCTTCAAATCAAGAACATATGATTTTCATTTTGAATTAGCGTATCCGAAAATAGCCACCGGACGAAATAATCAAACCTGCTCCAAAAGCGGGAAAGAAAAATTAATTGTATTACAAATGCCTTGGCTCAGCTTGCATAATTGCCATTGCTTCTCGAACTCACTGTAATGTTGAGCTGTTAGAAAGCAGAGAAATACTCTGGAAATAATTGACCTCTCTTCTATTATAACGTTCTTGTGGCCTTAAGTGATATTTAGCACTCTCTAGAATTTTATTTAAACGGCCTTGAGTGTCCGTAAATCTCATGGAATATTTCTTGTTTTCCCTTTTTTAAATTTACAAATATTTTTGAATGTTCGATACCACCTTCTTCTCATGACGTCCACGTGCGTATTTATCTCAACTAAAAACAGACGATGCCTTTAATGCGTGCCATTCATATCTTGGAATAACAAAAACCATTCTCGTCAAACCTTGTTTTAGTAAAAGGAACAAAAAATACCACATGACAGCCGTAAACATAAGTATCTGACTCTGCTCTTGAGTTAGGGAAGGCAAATGTAGCTACGAAGGACGGATACTGGTTGTGACGTATAATGGAAATATAGCCTACAGTATCTGACAGTCTTTTGTGACCCGTTAGCGTTCTATGATTTGCTAGCAAAACCACGCATTTTTCTGCCTGTCTTACATACACAAGCTTATTCTTCATCCACGCCTCTTTTCCTTAAACATAAACAAACGAAGTTATTTACCAACTTTCGCAACCTGCCAGTCATAACAGGGAGCGAATCAGGTTTGTTTATCAAGCTTCTCACGCGAGCTGATCTGTCAAACATCGGATAACTGACAGACCGCACGTGCAAAAACACCAGACCTTTTTGCAGTAGACGCCTCGGGCAAAAATATTTCCCCGAGTACCCTTTGATGTTCGTACACAGAGGGAAAACCCGAGTTTTGATCTTCAGATACGGGCAAAATCTCCGAGACCCCGTTACACGGTTTTAAGTCTCTGATGTCGATTAGTTTCATCTGGGGGACTCATGCTTCTGTTTCTCTGCCACGCACTATTGGGTGAAAAGTATCATCCTCTAGAGATCAGATAAACATGATGATATATAAACTGTGTCTTCCGAAACCAGCTATCAGTTGTCACTCATAATTTTTTCGGACAGTCTAAACACGTAGTCTAGAACCATTGTGGAAGATGTGTTAATAGTATTCGTGGGGATTGTCATTCTGATGTTCTGGTAATAGAAATTAGTGCTTAAATGTTAAAGTGTTAAAGCTTTTACCATTTTAATTTACTTAGTGTTCTAGCTGTTACAACCAGTGAAATAATAACGAGTAGCTGTTCTATACCAGATGTTTCAGTTGTAATGTTAATTTTAACCACCCGCTTTCTCACACAAGAAGATACGGTTTAGTTGACTGATATTATATGCTAGGCGCGACGGATAGTGGAAGACAGAATTCACGTTATATTTCATTTTGTGTAATTATAGTTAGTGACTATTATTTAATACCAAACGATGACCAACAGACGCCGACAATGTAATAGCTATTAACGACAGGCGATATTTATGTAAGGGCGCGTGTGGACAATTGAATAATAATTGACATTGTACGCTAATCGTTACAGCGCGAGCAAGGAAGGGGGAGGGTTGCATACCTTCATCCGACCTGAAATTGCAGCGCGGGCGAATAGCGACGCGCAATAGGATAGGCTAGAAAGTCACCGTGTGCTTTTTAAATTTAATCAGGACTGACGGAGTGGATAAGAGATCGTCTTGTCCCCGTCCGTGTGTATATAGAATAGTAGCATGTTTTTTTTTCCATAAATGTTCTTTATTCCACGCAGACCTGATCACAAGAGCGGCCAGCGGTCTTTCTTTTTCAGTCCTTTTTTTCATCCTTTACTGAATGGTTAATGTTTTTGTTTTTTTTGGCTTGCGCGTCCCAAAGTTCATTTGTGAACAGGATTGGCCAAAGAGACAAAGAAATATTTTAAATCATAAGTTTAACTGGACTTATAAAACCCAGCATTATATTTTTCCACTTTTATCAGCCCACTGGGGTTGTGCAGAAAAAAAACATTATCTGACTTTTGAAAGTCGTATCCAAGTGGATTTGTATCCAGAATAGTTACGCTGTTTCAGAATCGGCACTCACCTAGAGCCAGCCGATATGATTACCATCATTTACCAATTGTAACAGTTTTTAGCAACCAGATGTTTCCCATTACTGGAAGTATTTTTCCTCTGCTTACTGTGAACCCAAGATCTCGGTTTCTACACTAACCATTCGAAGTGACATTTGTCCATCCAGGAATAAACCACCAAATTAGGCGTCCACCTTGTTAATCTTATTTATTAAAGGATGGACTGGAGCCAATTTGGGAAACACCCCTGACATTTTTATATATTCAGGAACCATTGTAATTCCAAGGGACATCACCAAGATTAGGTAAGCGTGATTGAGTGGCCACTGTAGGTCAGAGAAAGAGTAAATAATGTTCTTTGTTACAGGATCATAATAATCTGGATGTTGCTTAGAAAATTGTTTACTTTACTGGGTAGCATTTAATAGGAACTTTGTTTTTCTTTACTGTCTATTCTCTAACTTAGTGATAACCTCTGACCTTTAGGGTTATTAACTTGTTGGCTTCTTTTTCTCAATAAGGGGGAGGGCACAGTTATTCTGTTATTTCCTATGTATGTAAATCTGATTTTATTTGATCTGTCTTTAGATATTCGGTGTTGTCAAGTTAAATGATAATAAACTTACTTACTTACTTACTTAGTCGTTCCCCTTCTACCGTGAGGTGTAGAGGTTTGGAAGAGAGAGCGCCAGACCATTCTATCAGCTGTCTTCTTCCTGGCCTGGTTCCATTCTAGTCCTCGGTCCTTCAAAGATTGTCTAATGTTGTCCTCCCAGCGGACTCTGGGTCGTCCTGGAGGTCTGGATCCCTGGCTCTTTGTTTCCCATGCTTGTCGTGGTAGCCGATCTTCTCCCATTCTGCAGACATGGCCAAACCATCTTAGTTGGGACTGTTCTATTTGGGTCTGCGGCGGATGGGATTTTAGGCCTTGACGGATCGTCTGGTTGCGGACCATGTCTCTTCTTGTTACTTCAACCACTTTCCTCAGATACCTCATTTCTGAGGTTTGGATCTGGCTTTTGTGGGTTGTAGTCATTGCCCACGACTCGCATCCATATGTCAAGACTGGGACATAGGTGGAGCGGTATACAGCCATCTTCGTTTTCTTACCAACCTCTTTCTTGCTGAGGAATCCACGATTTACGGCCTGAAAAAGTCTCCCAGCCGCTGCTTTTCGAGTGGCCAACTCTTCTTTGATGCCTCCCTTTCGGTCTATAATAGCTCCGAGATATTTAAAGTGGTCGACCTGCTCCAGGACCTGTTCTCCCAACTTAATCTGATGTTTTCTTTCTTCTCGTGATATCACCATGGATTTTGTTTTAGAGCTGCTTATGACCATCCCTCTCTTCTCCAGCTCTTCCTTCCAGACTTGCAGGTTGGATTGGAGATGTGCCTCTGATTTAGCAATCAGGGCAACATCATCAGCAAATGCCAGCTCCGAAATATAGACCTGTCTCATCTTCCAGTACCCCACTGAATACTTTCTTGTTTTCTCTCCTTACATGCCTTGATGACATCGTCCATAAGGAGTATGAAGAGGTAAGGTGATAGGATATCACCTTGTCTTACACCAGTGGTGGTCCTGAAACTCTTCTGACTTATGGTTTGCTGTCCTCACATAATTTCTGCAAGACTTGTAGAAGCTCTGTATAGCATGAATCAGAGGTGCTGGAATATTCTTCCTTGCCAAACAGTCCCAAAGTTTGCTCCAGGGGACCCTGTCAAACGCCTTTTCCAGATCTATGAAACAAAGATGGATCTCACTCTTATACTCAAGGGCCTTTTCACTCAGCTGTCTGAGTGTGAAGATTAGGTCTTGAGTACTTCGGTTTGCTCGGAATCCGCACTGGACCTCATCCAATTGTGGCTCAGCTAGGCGTCGGAGTCTATGCTCTAGGATTCTAGAGTAGATTTTACCAGGGACACTGAGAAGGGATATGCCTCTATGGTTTCCACATTGTCGATTGTCACCCTTTTTGAAAATTGGTGTTATGATGGCAATCTCCCAATCCTTTGGTATGGTCTTGTTGCACCATGCTGCCTGTAGGACCTTTAAGAGTAATAGGGCGCCTGATGCTCCCATGTACTTAACCATTTCTGGTGTTATACCATCATGCCCTGCTGCTTTGCCCATCTTGATTTTCTCTAGTGCTGCCCTCAGTTCTTCCATCTTTATGTCATCTTCACCATCATTGGTTTCCTCTTCTGTGTCAGTGGTTATCATTTCTGATGCTTCATCATGCTCACCATCCAGGAGTTCTGAGAAATATTATTTCCATCTTTCCATTACTTCCTTCGGGGCAGTAAGCAATTTGCCTTGCTTGTCCTTTATAAATTTGAGAGGGCATTGTTTTTTCTTTCCTCATGTTCTTTAGGGTCTTATAGAACAATTTCTGGTTTTCTTGTGCATCTTTTTCTAGCTTTTCTCCAAATTCTTCCCAGGACTTCTGTTTTGCTGCTAGCACTTTGTTCTTTGCTTCTGTTCTGAGTGTCACATATTCTCTATATTTTTCCATTTGTCCTGTTGTGTTTTTAGCTCCTAAGTATTGTTTCCATGCCATTTTCTTCTCTCTTATTTTCTCTTTGACTTCCTCTGTCCACCAAGGTGTCCTCTTTCTCTGGTTCCCAAGTCGGACTTCCCCGCATGCTTCTGCAGCAGCTGTCTTTATGATATCCTTGAATTTATTCCAGAGGGTTTCCAAGTCATCAGGTCGTTCTTCTGTGTTGCTCACTGCTGTAGCAATAAGCCCCTGATATCTGGTCTTAATTTCTGGCTCTCTCAGCTTGTAGGTCCTAATGCTCATTTCTCCTGCTCGTTTACTTGGTTTCTTGCGTGATGTTGGGCAGTTCCTAGGCTGAGCAACTCTTTCAGTTGTTCGTTTGATTGTTAGCAGGTAGTGATCACTTCCAATCTCTGGACCCCTCCAGACTCTTGCATCTCGGACATATCTGAATGAGCTTCTCCGAACAATGGCATAGTCGATCACTGACTTCTCATTCTTGGTTGGTTCACATCTAGTGTATGCATGTATGCGCTTATGGGGGAACTTTGTGTTTGTAATGATCAGATTCTGCTCACTGCAGAATCTAAGGAGTCGCTTTCCATTGTCATTGAGAGTATCTTTAAATGATAATAAACAACAAAAGAAACTTAACTTTGTGTGTTGGTCAGACCCATACCCAATTAACCGTAGTTTTTCACGTTTGTGTGTCTTGTAGTCACATATCTCTGTGTATGTGTAGTTAAACTTATATTTACATATATGAGGAGGGAAAGATTGTCTTGTACTAAATTATAGTCGTATAGGTAGGCTGGACTATAGAAACTTACTCATTCCAGAGACACATCTTCTCCTTAAACTATTCACCCGTGAAATCTATTTCTCCCACCTTTATTTCTCACGTACTTATCACCATCCACTCTACTCAGACGGGACCATAAATGACTTCCAAACCTATCGGTAAGACACTGGTCACCCCACCTCATAAAAAATGTGATACTAAGTATTGTGCAGTCTCTAACACTTCACTGTCCTACGGCAGTTTCTGCTATGGTACCACATTTACCTTCTACTTAAGATATTATCAAAGTTGGTGGAACAGTTCTCTTATCAAAATAAAAATACAAACGATCAAGAGAGCTTCATTGCCTTTGAAAAAATATGTGGAAATAACAGAAATCTCGTTCGAAACAAAAATTGAATTTTTAGTTAAATGTCAAGGCTATTCTACTGAATAATTATGAAACACGGAGGACATAAAAATCAACAACAAGGAAGATACCGACTTCCATAAACGGTTGATGCGTAAAATAGAAAGATTGATATGGTATAACAAGTCAACACTGTGGATCTCATGACAAGAACCAGAGAAACGCTAGTGGGGCAAGAGATAGGAAATCAGATTAAAGCATTACCTGACAGTCCATGAATTCCCAGGATAAGACAGATAGAGGGAGACAACAAAACATAGAGAGAAGAGAGAACTGTAGACAGGAATGAAAAGTATGAGGAAAATATGGGAAAGCCTTGAGCTCATGACAAGGGACAGGAGACTTTGGTATTAGTTTGTTTATGGCCACAGCTCTTTGGAGGATGCCGGGTGTGGTGTAACCGTAAGAGTGAGTAGAGAAAATTCGGTTAGAAGTATACTGTTCAAAAAAAGAAACGCAACATTATTGCAGTGGTAATGGACACCAAATTTCAAACTTGTACCAAAATTTTATTTTACGGAATTAATGTTTCAATCTTGGCATGAAGAAACTTTCAGACTTTAACAATGAAATGATTTTCATTAAATTTGGTTTGGACTTTTATTCTTTGCGACTGAGGCCTCCGTTTCAGTAAAGTGTATGGCCTCCTCTGGCCTCTATCAGAGAACGACATCTCCTTGACATGGATCCGATTAGCCGTTGGATCTGTTGTTGTGGGATGGCTGCCAACTCTTCCCGCAGTGCAAGAGACAACTGTCGGAGATTGGCTGGAGCCACGTCTCGCTGGCGGAGTCGTCTGTCGAGTTCATCCCATAAGTGTTCTATGGGGTTCATGTCTGATGACATGGCTGGCCACGGAATGGTCTGGACGTTCTTGTCAGCGAGGAACTGGGTGGTGAGTTGTGCCACATGAGGTCGAGCGTTATCCTGCTGAAAAATCGACCCTCGTGCAGCCAGAAGTGGAAGGACGTGAGGATGAAGAATTTCAGCGACGTATCGTTGGGAATTCAGGCGTCCTTCAATTTGCACCAGGTCACTTCTTCCCATGAAGTTGATCGCTCCCCACATCAGTACACCTCCACCACCATGTGGAGGAGCCTCATCAACGCTGTTCTGGGCGTAGCGCTCATGGACTCTGCGGTAAACTCTTCTCCGTCTATCGTGTCGCTGGAGCACAAAAAATGATTCATCACTAAACCAAACCCGTCTCCAGTCATTCCCAATGGTCCATTGACGATGCTGGTTCGCCCACTGCAGTCGGTTCTGGCGATGCCGGTCCGTAAGAACAGGACCTCTTTAGGGTTTTCTAGGCCAAAGACCAGAGTCGAGCAGCCGGTTCCTGACCGTTTGATCTGAAATTCGACGAGCTGCTGACATTGACTGGACTGTGGAGGACGCAGATGCAAGTCGATTCCTGAGGTGACGCAGCCGTATGAAGCGGTCTTCGGCAGGAGTTGTGACTCTGGGTCTTCCACTGTGCGGCCGGTCTGCCACTGAGCCAGTTTCTTGAAATCGCCTCCAAAGGCGATTAATGGTGCTTCTAACGACATTAAATTGTCTGGCCACTATACTTTGTGACTGTCCAGTCTGTAAACGTCAAATGATGATGAGTCGTTGTTCTGTAGTGAGATGAGCCATACTTGCGCATTGAATTTTCAACTGAATTTATTCGAGGAGCGTCAATCTTTTATAGGCATTCAATAATATGGTCAGAGAGTTTTGTGTTCAGTAAGTTTCTCGGGATTCTCATGAACCTGTCACGAGTTATTGTCAAAAATGTTGTTTTGACCTTGACCTCTTTCATGACCTCACGAATCATGAGGTGAGTACAATTCAGGTAACCACGAGAAGTTAATGACCAGGTGGACACAGTCGATAGGTTGACTGATGTCCAATCAGCGAATATCTTTTATAAAAGTAACACCAAAAAAGTTGCGTTTCTTTTTTTGAACAGTATATTTTTATGATGGTGATTAACGGACTTGTAAATTTATAGTCTAAGGGGAATAATCGAGAGAACGAGAAAAGGGGATCAAGAGTAGTGTTACATCACTTTCCTAGTTGCAAGGACATCTATACCTTTGTTTATGTTTGGAGTTTTGTTTTTTGAGTGAACTCGGCTAAGCGATTGCAATCCACGGGTTTTTGAATGAAGGGTGAGCTGTTTGTGAGACTAAGTTGTTGTAGAATGTTCTGGAATAGTTGTTATTGTAATTCGAAGTTTTTGATTAAGTCAATGAAATCCCAGACACGATAGCGTTTAGAAGCAAGTTTGCTTTGAGAGAAATAATGGTAGAAATGGCAGTGAATTGAGAGTTTTCATCGGGTCGATATGCCAAATGGTATTTAGTTGTTTTCTGTGGTCACAAAAACAAAAGAGAGTATCGTCCAGACACTCAATCGCTTGTACACCACAAATATATACGACAGTTCGTTATTTAAATCTAAGGACAAGACGCCAGTGTTCCCAGTGAGAGAGAAAATGTGTGTATTTTCGAAACCCCAGGAACGTTGAACATTTTAAGTATCATAGTCAATAACGAAGTAGAGTAGACTAGTTGACAGCCTAGTGAGCAGAAGATAGACTTGGTACAGCTACATCCCTGGCGGTCAGGCCAGTTTCACTGAGATACGCCAAGACAGAAACATAAGACAATATGAAAGAACATAAAGGGAAACAAATGATCACATATGAAGAATTAGATGACAAGTAACATATTGACAACAGTTGTTCTCAAGCTATGACCACAAGAACTACTAGAGATATTATAAAAACTGAAGCAGCAAGAAGGAAAGAAAAAAAGAGTAACACTGTATTAGTACCTACTGAATTTGACTGTACAAGTCTGCCAGCCTCAGTGGAAAGTTGGGCATGTCATCTTTTCAACCTTTGATTTCTTACGTAAATAAAGTTCAACATTGAGTATTTACTTCTGTTAGCGTGAAGTCATTCATCAACTGTTGAAATCATCCATCAACTGTCAGTATATGAACTGTTGTCGTCTTGAGAGTAAGAAGTTTCCCTTACCACAAATAAGCTGCCTACTGTTTGGGGTAGAGATACGAACATATCCGGTAGATAGAGGAAAATTATAAATGAGAAAATAACAGAGAAGCCATCATCATCGGCCACAGAAATACTCATTGTCGTACGTGACCAGCTCGTACACTTCCACACGGATATTGCACGAATGCATGAATAAAGTGTAGAGGAGGTTAAATAAAGTTATTATATCTACAAGAACAAATATCACAACGAACCAAAATAGACATCTGAAAGCATAATACAAAGTATAAATTGTATTAATAAAATTTAATGCAAAATTCCAGAATGATAAATTTAGTCAGGTTTTTGGAGGAGACTGGTCTAGCATCAGTGATCTTCATTTGCTTCCGCTCATCCACCATCTTGGTCTACCCTGTTCAACATAATTGTTGGTTATAATTAGAGTATTTAGTATAATTTTTTTTTTTTTCAGTTTGTGATACATTCAAATACATTTTGCAATTTACTATTGATTACCCTAGGTGATGACATTTTACGTTAGAGTTTGTTGTTCTCTTACTTCGTGTATAACTTGTTTGTTTTAATCTTATGATAAATGGGTTAAAAAAACACATATAAATATGACGTAAGTAATAAATGAAGCTGACGTCGGTGTGTTAATGCGCGCAGTTGTGTGCGCTTAAGAGGACTCGTTTCTTTGTTTGGTGTGTGTGTGTGTGTGTGTGTGTGTGTGTTTGTGTGTGTGTGTGTGTCAGCATTTGTATTGAGACTACGGGAGCGTGAAAGATGGAAATGCAATTAGATGATCTAAGAATTTAAAAACAGTAGTTTTAGAAAAAAACATAAAATGAGTCAACACAATTTAGTTCTGGTGAATGATGGACAAAAACCAATTAATTACATTTTCTCAGACTGTTTATTTTAATTCGGTATACTTCGATTACTTCCAGACATGTGGAAAATCTCACAGCAGTTATTGTAAAGGCTCTTTTGTGATTTCTTTTTAACCGCGGATTTCTCTAGGTATAATTAAGAATTGACGAAGATAGAATAATAAATAAGAGACGGGAGAGATGAAAAACGTGCGTTATGAAAATATGGAGTCGTATAGTTTTTTTCTTTTCTTTCTGGAGTCTGTTCATTTTATTAGAATTCTCTTTGTTCCTATTTTTTAATTTCGAAGATCTTTTAGGCGTCTCAAAGCTCGGAAATTACAAGCACTCTGCATGTAGTTGAAGTCTGAATCACATCTCGGTGATCATTGAAAATTATACACCGCGCAACACCCGTGGAAGTAACTGACCAATGAAACGCCACCTTGGTACACGTTGTGTCGGGGATATGTTAGGCTATTCAACATGGAGACAACGAAAGGGTAGATGTTGGAATCATTTCGGAAGGCAGTGTGTGAATATGAATGGAGTACCTAGTTAAAGAAGGACCAGGTTTGATAATAGGGATCATTAGCTTTAGGCAGATATCTAGATTTTCACTGGATTTGGTGTATAGAAGACGTTACTGTGAAAAGAAGACAGTGGAGCTTGAACCTTGTGTTTTTCCCTGTTTCGGCCGCTCCAGTGAAAAGTCGGATAAACTATAGAATAAGTTAGATATCTTAATTGATAGCGCTCATTCATATGAGTAATATAAGCCTAAGATGGAGGAAATCCGTTCAGAAATAAGGACGCCAGAATTCTTTTGGATTTTGCATTAGAGCACACTTTGCCTTAACCCACACGTTTTTGCGTGAATGAAAATACTTTGGCCTGGATGTTCTCCGATACGGTAGATGGAAACCTATATAAAGCAGGATGAAACGAAAGAAGGACATCTCTCAGACCAAAGGGTCTGTTATATTTGGACATGCGTCCTAATATAACCGACTAGGTTGAACGGGACGCGCCTCGCCAAAACGAGGCAAAAGTTTTACATAAAAAACAAAAGAAGGACATACTTGCCGCGAAACTCAAAAACTGCAGACACGGATTAGCAGCATCTGCCATAAGCTTCATTGTCATTTGCATTTGTGTGAGCAGGCTGTATTAATTCTGGAAAGCCTGTATTTTTTATGTTTGAGACTGGGGGTATGCAAGATATATATATATATATATATATATATATATATATATATATATATATATATATATATATATATATATATATATATATATATATATATATATATATATATATATATATATATATATAAGCAAATTTTTGATTTTTGGAAATGGTTGTTTTGTGTAGAATCTCATTGGGCTATTCCTGGAAGGAATCCCAGTCTATGTTAGTAAATTTATTTGTGTATTTGAATCAGAGGACAGAAAGGAAAGAGATAATAGTTTCAGAAAAGCTTTCCAAGATTTTAAGCTTGCTGGTTCGGACTGCATAAACTGGAAGAAGGAATGTATAAAAGGAATTGATTTTCTGTGTTGTTTGAGATATCACACATCATTTACTATAAGGCCTATGTGTTTGGAATGAAGATAATCATGGACATAAATGTAAAAGTGAGTCTACTGGAACATTGTACTAGTAATTTGATAAATCATGTTATTTATGACTTCTTTTGTCTCTTATGGTTAACTACAGTTATCTGAACTGTCTCACTATACCTCCTGTCTGGATAGGGAGATAGTTGGACGATACTATCTAGGTAATATTATATTTCAGGTCATATCCTGCCCTGAGTGTCATATCAAATCCTGTAGAGACCTAGTCAGCTATTGGATGTCGTGTTATACAAGTGCCTTTCTGTGAAGTACTGAGGCCACTAACATTGTCATCTCGAGAGATTGGGAAACCCGCAGCTGTGGGGTTTACTCAAGTCAACATATGCTGTACAAGTCCCTCAGTGGCAGCTTTCAAAGATAAGTGGCTCAGTTTTGGGCTGCTTCACAAATTATAATTATCCACACCTGGCAGTATTTTACAAAGGATGAAAACTAAGTGGTACCAACCAAGAGAATAAGACAGTCAGTATAAGTCTAGGTGACATTTCAATTAAATAACGTTAAAGAAAGAATTTAACTAGTACAAGTGAGAGACAGTTTACAATAACATTTAATGTGTAACAGTGCTTTTTCAAGGAACAAGAGCACAGTGGAAAGAGTAACACTGATAATTAAATTAGAATTAAATGTATATATATATATATATATATATATATATATATATATATATATATATATATATATACATATATATATACATATATATATATATATATATATATATATATATATATATATAGTGTAAATGAACCATCTTTTATTTTGAATAGATTATGAATTCTATTTTGAGTTTTCAAAAGAAGATCTGTGGCCTAATGGATATGAACGCAGTTTCATAATCCAGATATACCAGGTTCGAAACCTGCTGCAGGCGGTTTGGTAGCAGATCGCTTTGTGTGAATTTTTAACAATGGTTCAAGCGCCGTACCATTCAGAAAGCAATGGCAAACTACTGAATGAAAAAATTGCCTAGAAAAACCACAAACAGCCAATAAAAGCTGGGGTTGATTGCCACGTCCTGTAAAGGATAAGCAACTAACTTTTTCAATTGTATCTAATGTTTTGAGTAAATCCATTACGTTGGTTCAAGGTACTTGTTTTGATAATTATTTACCGTTAGATAAGCCATAGTCTTAGGTTGGTCTGGTAGAGGAGGCAACATAGATGACTGGGATTGCATATTACCATCTCACCCAGTAATCTATACGGCTGACTTTAACCTTTGACCTCGATACACCATTACTCTGTTCAGAGAGTGGGGTATTTCTTGTAAGACCAGTCTCTTATCTGGCACTTTCCTGGTATCATCTGATACACCTAATTGTCCGTTATCCTACACAGTAATTAACCTCTCGTCAAACTGCACACGAAAGACATGCAAATACAGCAGCATTTTTACTACAACGAGCAGGTATACCATCAAATCATATGGCGGGAGATGAATAGCAGCCGACATCTTAAACTTTCAACATTTGCTGCACATTTAGAAGATTGAGAAGGAAGTTGACATAAGTAAATTCGACTAATTACATAGCTGCTCTTTAATCACACCTTTTTGTTGTTGTCAGTAAATGTGCAGTTTTCTTTACAATTTTTGCCTTAGTTGCCTGTGTCTTGAATATATACTTTATGTTGATTTGGGTTTCTTCCTCGTGTGAGCGCTACATAAATTAGACCATGAGCGAAGACTGCTGTGGTAAGCAGGTATAACATCTAAATAATCAAAAAACTGCCTCCACGTTTTGTTGATTGAAAACTGACGACGTCTCATGAAGACAGGAAAGTTGTTATAGCTTGGTTCTTAATTGATTCGCGGAATGAGAACTCGTCCACCTTATTACGGATATATTATGTTTTATTGTATTAAAAATAACTTCAGTTATCTGTTTTTAGTTTTAACAGAATGTTCAAGTTAAAAAAAAAAAACATGAAAAAGTTGTGGAAGGATTTTTTTTTCTTTCAAAGAAGTTAAATTATTAAACGTCTCTTTCATTTATTGATGGGTTACTTGCGAAAAGATCTGTGAAATCCGAATAAAATAGATTATTGACCTTAAAGCACAGGGTAATGCGCACTTTTAACGTATTTTTTTCCGAAAAGCTGCTTCGAATGTTTCTAACACACTGACAAATGCGTTATGAAAAGATTGAAAGACATGCGTTTTCTTTTAAAGGGTGTTCTGGATAGCTTTCACGCTGCAATGCGCGAGTTTTCCAGCATCTTCCCGAAAAGCTGATGCGATTGTTTCTTACATTTCGTCGTACAAATGGACCTGCCAAGTAAACCCTCATGTGACGATAAAGCTATGGCGGATCAAACACTCCAACACACGCAAAAGTTGCACGAAACAAGCGCGCCATCACAACAAACACTCCTAAAATCCCGCAAACATTATACACATAAAATGTTCTGCGCAACAAACGCAGTTATGCCAAACAATATTGCTATCACATCCTTCATACCTAACGGTCTTCTATATTTGGATATGCGCCCTAATATAACCGACTAGGTTGAACGAGGCGCGCCTCGCCAAAACGAGGCAAAATGTTATTTAAAAAAGAAAAAAATTCACGCATGTCGAATAGTTTCATCAAAGACAGCATACATTCAAAATTTTCACATACTCAGACACATAGAACGTTCCAAAAATTTTGTTCGAAGAGAACTCAAATATAAAGTTTTAAAGCTGAAAACTCTCACATACAAGATACCCTACACAACAAACGTAGTAATGCCCAACTTTCACACATGTGAAATAGTGTCAGAAAATAAACAAACATTCAAAATATTCAAACATTCAAGCATACAAATCACTTAACAAGAAATGAAATAAAATAAAATAGTATAAATTTGAACACACAAAATGTTTAGACCGATGATATACACAGCAAGTCAAACACTCAAATACATTGATTGTCACGGGTTGCCTCTCCTTTGCTCTGCAGTGATGGTCCAACAAAACCTACAATGTATAATGTGGGCCTTCAAATGTATCTACCTTCGCACAAGATTACTCTTGGCAGAGATACAGATAGAAGGATGATGATGCTTCTACCTCGAGGGAGTTTTCACAAGATATTTCAGAAGTCAAGAACAGTGCAGTTTTCGTGCAAGGGGGCCAGCTACATTGGTGGCTCCATGCTCCATTAGGAGCGACCAGGGAAATGATGATGATGATGATAATGATGACGATGATGTAATGATACCAGAATACATAAACTTTCCAGATATTCAAAAAAGACCGAACACTAAATCGTTAATTTAAATTTATCTATCCAGTATAAAATACTATTTCCCAAGTCGGCTTAAGAACTTTATTCCTTCTATCTTTGAAGTTTGTACCATTCCTTAATATTTTTCTCCTTCTATTTTTGGTACAACCCATTATCACAGTTCGCTTGTCCTTCAACTCTTTTTACATATTCCATCTTGTCATCCGTTTTATTTCCTTTCAATACAAGAAGTAATGTAATACAAACATCGGACACTTTCCCGCCACAACCCTCCACAACCCTCCAGGCTGATAGAAAATCGCTGGAATCTGCCAGCTATGTACTATGTATATTCAGTAGCTCTGAGCAGTGTGGCAAAGTGACTGTTATTTTATTTTCAACCCACCCATTCTTTTTATTAGTTAGGTTGTTTCTTTTTTCTCTTCCATAGGATCAACCCCACCAACCCTTCTCTTTCCGGGATGGGGGTAACCTCTACCCGCATTTTCCTTGATCTATTTTGTTTCATTCTTAGCGTGGGCTAGTAAGTCATTCTTGTTGATAGACGGTCAGATAAATTTAAGTAACGTTGCGTACATTTTCAGCGGACACCGCTTGTGGATTGGTAGTGTTAAGTCGGTTAACGATTCGTCAGATGTTAAAATAATGTTATGATGTTTAACGATTGGTTTCGATTTTTAATTATGTAGCAGTCGTTAGATTACGTCAAAGTGGGGTAGATCCGGTTTTTGGGAGACAATTCTAGAGCTATGACTCACCGCGTCTGTCTTGCATTAGGAAATTGGCACTATATATACAGGGCCAAATTATTAATCGCGGCTCACAAGTCCTAGATTATTACTGCCGTGAATAGTGTCAGACACAAACTAATTATGCCCGGTTAGTGGATATTCTGAAAGTCTGGTTATGTACGTAGACTTAATAAGTAGTGTAGAAATTTTAGCTAAAGGATTTTAGCAAGTCAGAGTAAGCTTTCTGCTGGGATTTAATTTTAATTTTAGTCAGTAGTTTGCCATCAATTACCTGACCTCTGCCAGTGTATTGTAAGAAGTATAGCCAGTGTAGTTCTGTGTAAAAAGTTTGGTGGTATTATTAATTAATAAATATCTATATGAATTCAGGACCTACGGCTGGTGTAGTATGGTGTAATATATTAAGAGTACCAGACTATACTATGATAACTTTGGAGATAATAGTATATGAAATCGGGAGTTTGTTTAATTAAAGGGTCATGGGTAATTAAGTTAGTTGCTGAAGGATATGGGTGGTGAAGGGTGTTTAGTATTATGATGTGGTGAATGCAAATTGTGTGTAAATATTTGGGCTATTTTGATAACCTTCAAAGGACTGCCTTTAATATAAGAATAGTGCTGGGAAATTATTTAGTAAAAGTTATTTTATCGGTATACAGTGAATCGGTATTGTGACGTGTAGCTGCCTAGTTCACGAGCTGGCCTCAGAAGTAATCAGGTCAGCCCATTTCTGTGTTAAGCGTAAGAGACAAGCTGTTGTCGGTGAAAGAGAGGGGAAGGGGTGAGCTGTTAAGTCTGACCCGAGGGCAGAAATAAGGTAGAGCATGAGAGCTTGTATTTATGGGAGTTTTTATTATGGTATGGGAAAACGGGATGTAGGTAAATCTTTGGTTATTAATGTGTTTGAATTACGTATTTTGTGAATTGGTGTATAAAAGTTTGTTATTTTGGTTAAAGCGATTCACGGCTTTGTAGGGTAACCCTAAGCCTGCAACGGACTTTGCCTTCTCAAAGAGGGAGGCAAGAGACATAATTGAAATTGAAAAACTGGGTACGCGCAAAGTAACGGGCACCCCTAGTTACGTCTGTAAGACGTAGAGGCATTAGGGATTCACCTGACGTGAGAAAACATATACCTCAGCGTTGAATCGCCTAGAAATTGGAGTGCTTGACTCCTACGGCCCAATACACAACAGGCTACATTGCCTGGTATTGTTTAAAAACTGCCACAATAAAGCAGTAGGCCATAATCCGAAGCGGCTTTAATCGTCTTTTGTGTGAAGAATTGAGTGCCATCATCATTTCTAGATCTACATCCAGAGGCAAATATATATATATATAGTCACGAAGGACCCATTCATCAGTTATTCTGGAGAGGAGAGAGGGAGATCATACCTCTCTAAATAATAACGGGAGGAGGTACATGACGAAGGATAACGCATCTGAGCCTCAGACGAAGACGATAGCGTCAGGAAGGCACTGAACTGAAGTAGAGGGGAGAGAGTTGAGTTTGTTGTTTTCTCCGGAACTGTAGAGTTAGATAGATAATACTTAGAGGAGAGCCTCTGAGTTCTGCAGAATTCAGTGGAGTAGGATTTAGTGGTGTATAAGTTAGTTGTGCAGGCCCGCTGATAACCTCCTATTTCGTTTAATGATGTCCACCAGTGTTGAATGGCTGTGTTAGAACATCAGTGTTAAATAGATGTATTGGGTTGTTGTTATCTATTTATTTTTCCTGCTGACATCAACTGTGTACAGGACCACGGTGTTAAGAGGATGTTTGGAAGCTCCAGTGTTAAAGACTCGTCAGAGTGTTGCTCGTGGTTTGAGTATGGAATGTCAACTCGACCTACGCAGGGGTGTGTAAGCATGAAGTGAGAGTGTAATACGCGAATGATAAGAAGAGTTCGTGGTGTTGACAATTGGTCTTTCTCTTTTCACTCATGTATGGCTGGAAGTCATCGACACCAACGACTGTGTACCTTTGCTACAGTTTAATTGGACGTACACACTCGACAGCACGGATACATTGACAAATCACAGGTTGGCATAATACATCATGGTACAGTGGATAAATGGTCTTGCAATGATACATGGGCACTCATGTAGAATAATAGCATAATGGACTGTCAGTAGACAAGCACTCAGTATTGCCCATATATATATATCATCTGAGTTTACTGACAAAAGCACGTCAGTTTATAAACAATATTCAAGATGGCTTCTAGACCTAACCTCGTCTAGCGAAGATTCCTTTAAATAATGTTCAGCACATATTTTTTCATATAATCATACTGAACCGCTAGTAATGGGTTCTCATGTGTAGCAGTGATCTCTGGACTCATCAAGCGATAATACGGGGCATCCCTTTCTCTTCCTGATAGTCCTTAAATATGTGAATACAAGATGGCTTCTCTCGTGAGCTGTAACTCACGTTTGGATACAGCTAGGAATCTGTATCAAAGTTAATCATACATTAAATGTTCTCATTACTTTGTAGATTCTATCATGAGACAATTGACTTCACTTTACAATATGGTGCTGCTGTGAATGAATGTCATCTTCATATAGTTAAATCTTCCCTTATTGAAAAACGATGGCCTCGTAAGAGTTCATAAGAAGTGCGTTTGTTTTACCTTGGTATCAGAAATATGATTCTGCCATTCCTTGGCAATAAGAATAAACACTGGGGTAAAGCATACAGGATAGGTCTAAACGTCTATCACTTTCCCCAACAATCTTGAGATCACTTTTCCCGGCGACAAGCCGATACAGAAAAACACAGCCCCATCATCAGGGCGAAGCCAAATCACACCTCTCTAGCGACACATCCACCGAACAGCCCTTTGACCTTTCTAGCGACCAAAAGACCATATAGTTCGACTTAGACATGCAAAGATATTCAGATATAAGACAGACTCGTCCTACCCAGACAACCAATACACATAAATTCAGGCCATAGATACACTGAAGCAAGAACAATTCCTACCCAAACAAAGAATAAATCGCAGTAAAACTGGATTCATCCGCGGAGTTCGATCGAAAGAGACGACACTCCTTTCAAGGGAAGTAACTCAATAATGACTTTTCCTTAAGCACTAAAAAGTATCTATTTTGTTTACAAAATATTTGCGAACATAACAAGCATACAAATGTATTATATTGTAAGATATCAAAGACTGCACGTAACAGTCTTACCACACCTCCCGGGAAAAAAAAAATGGAACATTTTTTTTTTTTTTTGAAATACATCTAACAGCAACGTACAATAGGCTCACAACGCATGAATAATGCGCAGATGAAAATATCAGGAATAAATATAACGCCTAATATGAGACTAAGTCGACTTATGGAGCGACTGGTGAGAATGTATCTCATAAACTGAGAGAAATTATTTCTCTACAAGTAAATTTTTCCAGGAAGGTGTCATAATGTGTATCTATCTTGATATAGAAAGGAACTATTATAAACTAGACATATCAAGAAGTCTAAGACCTAATAGTTATGTGGAATCATGTGGGCATCTTGACAGAATGTCTGCCATCACATTATCTGATCCACGAATAGCTCGCACAGAGAAATGAAAAGGTTGAAGAGCGATTGCATATCGAGTAGACCTCGAGCTCTTCAAATTACTGTATAGCAGTAAGAGCTTTTTGGTCGGTTTCTACTATGAAATGTGCGCCTAGAAGGAATCTCTGTAGTTTGAGGATCGACCAAACCATAGCTAATAGCTCACGGTCTAAAACCGAATAATTCCTTTCTGCCGCATTAAGTTTTCTGGAAATATACATTACAGGATGCAGAGTTCCAGAGTACTCTTGCATTAGTGCCGCTCCAATCCCAGTGGATGAAGCATCACTACGAAGAACAAATGTCTTATCTTTAGTAGGTAACACTAAAATAGGTGGTGTTGAAAACAATGTTTTAATCTTATCCAAAGAGCATTGGCATTCCTGAGACCAGTGGACCATATTAGGCGAACCTTTCTTTAAAAGTGTAGAAAGAGGTGCCATGATAGAGGATAGATTCTGAATGAATCTGCCATAAAATTGAATAAGACCTAACAGACTTCTCACCTGTTTTTTTAGTCTTAGGGATAGAGATGTTAAGTATCTTACTAGTATTATGGTCCTCTGTCTTTAGGAAACCATGACCAACTCGGTGGCCTAGGAAAGAAATTTTGCTAAAACCAATATAGGCTTTAGAGGGTTTCGCTGTCAGGTTGTGCTCGCGCAAAGTAGACAGCAATTCATCTAACCCTGAATAGTGATCTTCCCAAGTATTGCTGAAAAGACAGATGTCGTCTAGATATGCAATGACATCTGACCGATAAGATAGGATTCGGCGCATCATGCGTACGAATGTAGCTGGTGCGTTCATAAGACCGAAAGGCATAAAATTCCATTGGAACAAACCTCTAGGTGTTGAAAAAGCCGTGAGAGGTTTGGCGCGTTCAGATAAAGGAACTTGCCAATATCCTTTAGACAAATCAAGTTTAGTGAAAAAATGAGATTTGGAGAGTCGAGTAAGTAGCTCTTCCAGTAAAGGCATAGGTTCGGCATCGAACTTCGTTACTTGATTCAATTTGCGATAGTCAACGCAAAGACGTATGTTATTGTCTTTTTTCCGAACAATAACCATCGGCGAAGAATATGCAGAGGTGGATGGTTCGATTATTTCCAAATCTATTATCTCATCCAACTCTTTCTCGACCTGTGCTTGAAAATGTATAGGGATAGGATAAGGTCTAACCCTAATAGGAGTATGGTCAGTTAGAACAATGTCATGTTCAATGACATGAGTTTGTCCAGGGATGTCAGTGAGTACATCCTGAAATGTTTGCAACATAGTTGAAACTTGTCGCTGTTCTCCTAGAGACAAATCAGGAGAGACAGTAACGTTCTTCCATGATTCACTAGAATGAAGTGGGATCATTGGAAGAGGAAGATTTACATCTGAAAAACTCGTTTCCTCATCCTGTATCACGGACAGTGATGAGTAATGACCATGTTGTACTGGAGAATCGTCCGTTGCTTGGAAAATGGGTTGTAAATAATCCGGACGTTCATGGAATTCAGTAAGCATATTGATGTGGAAGGTTTTATGCTTCCCATCAATATCGACAATATAGTCGACATCGGAAATTTTCGATATTATATCGTACGGACCTTTCCAATAGATAAGTAGTCTGTTTTCCCTACAAGGTAGTAATACAAATGCTTTGTCACCAGGACAAAGTTGTCGTAAGCATCTCTTCTTATTGGCAAATTGCCTTGCCTTCTGTTTCGCAAATTCAGAAGAAGAAGTTGCTAATTTGCATGCTTCGATAATCTTTTGTCTCAACGCGATGACATATTCGTAGGATGACTTTGTGTCATCGTCAATATTGTCAGCTGTTATGAGATCATGAAGCAACGACATAGGGCCGCGCGGACGCGCGCCAAAGACGAGTTCAAAGGGAGAAAATTCTGTATGTTCATTGGGGACCTCTCTGTAAGCGAAGAGGGCCGCAGGTAAAACTCTGTCCCAATCTTGAGGATGATCCTCAGTTTTCTTTCCTAGTAAGTTTTTAAGTGTTCTATTAAGGCGTTCGACCATCCCATTAGACATTGGATGATAGATACTACTTAAAGATCTATCTATCTGCAGAGTAGGAGCCGCGGTAGCATAGTGGTTAGTGCACTGGCTTCTTAGCGCAGTGGTCTATGGTTCGATCCCCAGATGAGGCGGGAAAATGTTTAGGCCACAAACGGCTCCTGGGTCGACCCAGCCCCAAATGGGTACCAGAGCTACTCTGGGAAGGTTAAGGCGGCCGGCGTGATGCCGACCACATCACCCCTCGTGTGCCGACGGTCAAGATAATATGGGCCTAACACCATATTCCCAATATGCCTAAATGGGCGTGTAACGGGTTCCTTTACCTTTACCTTATCTGCAGAGTAGACATTACTTGAGACATGGTATCTGATATTAGTTGGGTGCCATGGTCTGACAATATCTCTCCGGGGAACCCCAGACGAGAAAATATAAGCCAAAGAGCATCTGCAATATCAGCAGTAGTAATGCTCTTCAGAGGAATAGCCTCTGGCAAACGTGTGCACATATCAACACACGTCAAGATAAACTGATGTCCTCTGGCAGACTTGATCTTAAATGGACCAATAATGTCTATGGCCATTTTTTGAAACGGCCGAATAGGAATGTCCGCCGCCTGAATGGGTGCAGCATGCCGTGGACCTTTGGATTTAACTACCTGACATACTTTACAAGATCGACAATAAATCCGTATGTCCTTGTTTACCAATGGCCAAAAGAAAGCCGCAAGGACTCTTGACTTAGTACGGGAAAAACCCATGTGTCCAGCACACTGAGAGTCGTGAGCGTGCTGCAAAATTTTAACTCTCAAGTTCTTGGGAACCAGGATTTGAGAATGACTTGACGTAATGGAGTCTTGAACCATACGTACAAGTACGCCATTCTTCTTTGTAATCCACGATTTACGACTTGTGTCTTTATTCGGATCACCTTTAGTTGCAAGAATGAAGAATTTCTTCAGAGTGGGATCATCTTTTTGCTGTTTTATAAACGAGTCACGAGAAATTACCAAGGGATCATCTTGGTTATGCACTTCATTATCTTCAGTAGATGAAGTTTGAGGCATATTAAGAGCCTGAGCTCTAGTGACTACAGCGTTAGCAATCTGCATGTTTTGCCTTTCCCATGCGGAAATTTGTTGCGGAGTGCATTCCTTGACTCCATGAATGCGACCGATGATGAGGTCAGCGATCGGATTCGGAAGAAGACATGCGTGTACATCTCCTGTAAAGAAAGGAGTAGCAATCCTAATGATAGCAGTAGAGTATTTCTCTAATGTGCCGCCAAATGTTACACATTTGACTACTTGTCCAGTGGCACGGGAAGGATCTACGAGTGACTGCCTAACACCAATTGTGCTGCATCCAGAATCAAATAGCACGGAGACTGGATTGTTATTTACTAAACTCTTATGTAAGACAAGAGAACCTCTTCCATCATGCGCGACTGATGCAGTAAGAGCAGGAAGAGGATGGCCGCAGCTTAAAGTAGACACTGTGGTTGGCTCAAATAATGTTTTGCATTGGGGGCACTGAGATGCTCTCCCAAAATCAAAAGCGGAACATGCCATATTATTAGCGTCATTATTGTCTTTACTCTGTTTATAGGCTTCATGTGACTCTTGTTGTGCAGAGTTTGCCTGAAAATGTGGTTTATGTCTTCTGTTTTGAGATCTACCTCGGTTATTATTACCTCTGTAGTTATTGTTACCTCTATTGTAACCCCTATTTGGGTTTGAGTCATAGTTCTCTTGGTTACCATTATCATATTCATTATAATGAGTATCTCTGTAATTGCGATCTTGTTGACTCCAAGACGGATACCTCGGATAGTTTCTATAATTACTTCCTCTATGGAAATTGCTATAATTGTGACCACCCCTGTGTCGAGAGCTATCAGCTCGTCTCCAGTTCTTTGAAGAAGAACCCTGAAATGATTGGTTACCTTGGTTTTGATAACTATTATGGTTACCTTTTTTATCAAATCTGTTTTGAGGTCCCTGAAATCTGTGTGAATAATTGGGATTGTATGGTGTTGCTGAAGCAACTGGCATACTCTCCTTAATCTTAGTGTTGCCAAAAGTCACGTCGGGGTGTGCAGTGACATATTGGGAACAATATTCTTCCATTTCCTTTAGAGATTTGGATTTACGCTCATGTATAAATTCAAGGAATGGTTTGTTAACACATGACATAATCTTATCTCTGAGCAACAAATCCATAAGTCCTTCATACGTTTTTTTCTGTTTTGGAAAGCTCAATCCAACGATCAACTGTGAGACGTGCCTTTGCAATGAATTCTGAGAATTCTACACCTGTCTCAGGCACCATCGTCTTAAACAAAAGGCGATAGCCTTCCTCACTTAGCTGGTATTATTTTATCAAAGCCGCCCTAATGACATCATAATTATCCTTATCTGCTTCTCCTACAAGGCATAATCTAGTCAGAGATTCACCTTTCAAGTTTTCTGCTAATTGATTAGCGTATTGTGATTTATCCACATTATGTGTACGACAAGAACGTTCAAATCTATCCAGCCAGAATGTAATATCGTCACTGGACTGATTGAACGGTGGAACCTGTCGCGAGAGGTTTCTTAATTATGAAGAATAAGACAACCAGGTGTATCAGGTGATACTAGGATAGTTGCCAGAGAAGAATCTGGTCTTAAAAGAAATACCCCATTCTCAGAAAAGAGCAATGGTGTATAGAGTTCATAGGTATAAAGTCAGGCTGTAAAGAATTTCTGGCCGAGATAGTAATATTCAGTACCAGAATTCTATGGTGCCCCTCTCAGAATTATACCTATGGGCTGTTATTGTATCTAGGGGATTTAATTAAATTCAAAGTAATTCAAGCTGACATAAAGTAATACAACCAGTGCACTACAATTTTCTTAATTTTATTTATGTACAGTCATCTGTTTAGTTTTGTTTGTGTAAACACAAACCCTAAAAATAAAAACACACTGATGATGTTGCATGTATCTACACCAAATAAAAGTCAATCACTAAAAATAAAGTCTTTGTTATGTAGCTTTTGAAAATGTCACACTGACTACAATGTTATTGAGATCACTTGAGTTCAAACTATTTCTATGTTATGTAGCTTTTGAGAATGTCACACTGACTAAAGTCTATGTTGCTTCCAGACTAATTTAATCATCACTGTTTTCATCACTACTACTATAACTGGGTGTGGTACGCCAATGCTCTGCGAGTCAGTCTTGTCTAATAGAACTTAACTTCTTCGCTTCCGCCTTTTCCTTGAAGCCAGAATATAAGATGGAGAAGCCCAACACTGAGGGTCCCCACTCTTCCAACTGATGTAGGTACAGGGTGCTTGTTTAAATCATACACCGCTAGGTACAACACCAATGTTCTTCTCTGCTAACAAGATGAGTGACAGGATACCTCTGACCTGAAATGTAATAGGTCTTACATAGCATCTGGCTCTAAAATCCTCCTACCCAGATGGTAGATTAGTGAGGCAGTTCAGAATAAGTGATGGTAACACAGAAAAGGTCGACTCAGTCAGTGACAAATAGGTTTATGCAATAATATAACAAATGATTACAACACACAGGAAAGGTAGACTCAGTCAGTGACAAATAGGTTTATGCAATAATATAACAACATTACAACACACACTTTCCTAATATGTCCATGACTGACATCACCAAAACTGCATAGGCCTTATGGTGAGTGTTGAGTGTCTAAACAAGTTTTATGCAATAATATAACACAGCATTACAACACACACACTTTCCTAATATGTCCATAATTGACATCATTAACTGCATAGGCCTTATGGTGAGTGTTGAGTGTCTAGGCCTACTCAAACAATACATTAAATTACAATCTTTCCTCTTTTACTAGTTCCTGATAGTATAGTCTAGTCCAACAATCAGAAAAGGCTTTAAAAGCTTCTGAAACTAACACCCCTCATTCTGTCCGGCCTTAGTTTTAAAGTCGAACATAATTTGTACAGCACAAAGTAGCTTTCCTTCTACGAATCACACAATGAGATTTACACCCAATATCACTTCCATTAACCACTAGTAATTAATATTATACATATTATGACTTAATTCTCTTACCCACAATCTCAGATTCAACAGGCTTTTAATTAAACCCATGCAGTCTGCTTCACTGGCAATTGGCGAAGGAGCTGGGTTCTGGCGGTTCAAGAGAAATATTCCAGATTTGTTTCCCCTTTTTATTACAGGTAGCGGGCAAAAGGAAGACAAGCGATTCTATTGGCTGGCTGGGTCAGTTTATGTTTACAAAAATTTCTGTAAAACCACCCTTTCTGCCCGATCTGTCGATCATACAAAACTTCGATAATTTATTCTTCCGGTGTTTCCCAACCGATTCTTTCCATCCCGGTCTTGTTTAAACCGGCCATTTGGGCGCTACCATTTAAACACGTTAACCTTTTTCTGCCTCCCTTGTAGCGTTTGCAATCACAGTTGAAACCGGGGAAAACAGTCTTCGCTCTAAGTTATACTGCATGTAATCACTCAAAACTCCTGTGTCCATGCTTCTACAACTAAATCCATGTATCTAATGAAAGTTTACGATTCCTGTTATTTTATTGTGCTCACTGTTCTGAGGGACATAACTTATCTTTTGGCCTGAAGTCACAAGTACACATTCACGTTTGCACATATTCCATCTAGCAATCCTGCCGCCTACGGTTACTGAGACCGGTTTACAGCTCGTGCAGCGATTGGTAGAAAACATTTGTTGACATATTTTGATATATGTAGGCAAGGTAGGCTCTCGTTAATTGCCCTTAGATATTGGTTCAGGACTACGCTACAGATAGCCCCCCAATTTTTAAGCGAGAGATTTATGTCGAGCTTCAATCTGAGACCAATAACGAGGCAATCATCCAGCCGGAATCTATTCTTCCCTCTTTCCATCCTGGTTCGGATCAGATGGGTTTTGTAAGGGATCCAATAATCTCATCACCCTGGAGAAAACATTCGTAGCATATAATATGATTCCTATGGGGAAATGAAATTTTCCTGCACCAAGAAATCAATTCTCCCTTTAAAGATGCCATATATATATATATATTATATATATATATATATATATATATATATATATATATATATATATATATATATATATATCCATGTCCGTATCAGTACTTCCAATGGACTGTGATGGGCTGGGCAACTACCAATGTTGCCGTGCCCTCATAATGCTAATTTAATAGCCGTATAGTGAAGTTGGCTGTGCATCAGTCAAATGGTTCGCACTGCACACTCTCCCACTACCTATTTTCCTGGGGTTTCCCCGCAGGTCCTTTATCAAGGGTGGTCGACTAACCACACTCCTATTTTGATCCAGTACCTGGTGTTCCGAACTAAATCTTGTCGGTATGGGATGTGTTGTATCCCCTCCCTGTACAATACGGAGAGTTGCCATAGTAACTGGTTGTCTGGTAGACCCTTTGTGAGATGGTGCCATCCTATCCACTATGTCTACCTTGTTATTTTCAGGCCTACGTCCGCCCCAATGCTTTCCTAGGTCCTGTTGATTTTCCCAACATGTGGGGTTTTCCTTGCTACATTGTGCACAGGCAGTCACATACCGAACTATGTCTTCAGCAATGCCTGGCCAATAGTGATGCACTGATGTCATTTGACAGGTGGTACCAATCTTCTTATGTCCACCGTCTGAATCAACATGTGCTAATTCCATAGCCTTGTCCCTGTAAATAGATGGCAGTACTAACTGGCTATGCCCATTGGGTCCTGTCCCAGCTTTCCTGTAAAGCAATCCATCATTCAAATAAAACTGTCCATTCTTTGGGGGGTTATGGCTTTTTGGCAACTTGCCAAAGCAAGGTTTTAATGTGCTATCTTTAGCTTGGGCCTTTCTCATCTCTCTCGGATGAATATTGAGTGGTGTTCCCTCCTCCTTCCCAGGGGTTGACCTGACCTGGAGTGTTGCCATTATCACAGGTTTTATGGGTTTCCCTAGGAAAACATATCTCCCTCCTAACACCAGCGGGTAATTAGGATTATCACACACTGCTGCATTGATCACTCCTTCCACATAGCGAGTTTTCACATTGATTCTGGCTATGGGAAGTGTTATGGTGGCTGTATCCTTTAATGCCCCTTGTATCTCCACTTTGTCTGTGGTATACTGCTCAGGGTGCACTAGAGACGCACTCACAACTGAGTCATATTCCAATCCGGAATCATACAGACACTTTACCTTAGTGCCGTTACATATTACTTCTTCACAGATGGAGGGATGATGGAGATCTACCAGACTCGATGTCAGTTCCTTCCTTCCCTTTCCCACTGTTATCATGCATGCAGCGTGATATGGAGGGACTTTCCTACCACATTCCGTTGTATGGTGGTTGTTCATTTTGCAAATTTTGCACCACTTTTCTTCCTTTTTGTAAGGTTTCCTATCCTGAAATTGTGGGTTCCTATCCTTATTATCATATCCTGGCCTGTATTTGGTTGCATTGTCCTTTTGATCAAACTTATTATGAGTTTGGGGTTGCTTAACTCCCTCCTGTTTCCTTTTAATCCCTTGAGTCAGGGATTGAGCCATGTGGTGGCTTTCTGCATATGTGATTATGTCAGCCAACCTGTCTCTTTTGTTCTCAATTAGGAACTTCTTAGTTTCCGGGGTTATGGAATCCAATAGTTGTTCAATCTTCTAATTGTTGACCAGTCTTATCAAGGGCTTTCCCTTGTATAATGAAGTATTCTAATGTAGACATGATGTCTAACAATAATACTAATCACTTGAAACAATAATAATACCACAAGTTCTTAATGACTTGATTAATCAGCACACTATCCCAATATCTGTGGGTCACAAGCCTTAATAAGGTCTTGTATAACAGTAATAATAATCAAGTACTGGTTTATACCATAATCCAAGTGCAGTGCACAAGCAATAGTGTCTTATGAAATGTACCTATATAAAACATATGTTAACCAACAGAATACATAAAGTACAAATAAGACTGACAAAACGAAAACGTTTGCAGAAATCAAATAAATCAAATAGGGAAATCAATGAAAATAATCACTGAATCTGCAAAGGAATAACAACACAAATGACGTCACAGTATATGAATATAAATTGTGTATACAACTAAATAAAAGGAAAGAGGAGACCTACAAATACAAAGAAATCGAACAAAACTAAAGAACAGAAAAATGTTACAACAACAATGATGGGTACAAGTCGTAACAGCTAACACAAATAGCAACTAGTTGTTGCAAGCAAATTTCCAATTAAGGAAATTGCACCTAAAGAAAACGCCCACAACGGACCCTCTATCACGTGGGATATTCTGTTGTGGGACACCGCCCAACCTAAACACAACCCGCTGACATATAAACTAATATGTTATACAAACAAATAACATGTAAACATAAATATATAAATTATGTGTATGATAGTATGTGTTGCAAAATAGGCTCAGTTTTACAGTAATGGCAAAGTTATTCTTATGCAAATAAATAAACTGCCACTTTATTGAATTACAAATTCTGGCCTTAAATATCAAAGTTCATATATAGAAAACAAGAAGATCCATCGATGAAAATAGGACTTCTTAGTTCAATAATACTGTCTTCCTGTTAATATTGACAAGAATTGATCAAACTGTTCTGTGAAACTCTGTAATGTCTAATGTAAAAATGTCAACAACGCTGACCTAGTTACTGCATTCCCTTGATAGGTCACGTGACAAAGAGTTGACAAAGAGCAAACTAATACTGCAAGTGTGTCGTATCAGCCACAGGAAACGATCTGGTATCGGTAGTCTGTTGACTTCTCAACTTCTGCGAGGTCAAACCCATAAAGCTGGTCCACCAGATGATAACCTCCTATTTCGTTTAATGATGTCCACCAGTGTTGAATGGCTGTGTTAGAACATCAGTGTTAAATAGATGTATTGGGTTGTTGTTATCTATTTATTTTTCCTGCTGACATCAACTGTGTACAGGACCACGGTGTTAAGAGGATGTTTGGAAGCTCCAGTGTTAAAGACTCGTCAGAGTGTTGCTCGTGGTTTGTCTTTTCTCTTTTCACTCATGTATGGCTGGAAGTCAACGACACCAACGACTGTGTACCTTTGCTACAGTTTAATTGGACGTACACACTCGACAGCACGGATACATTGACAAATCACAGGTTGGCATAATACATCATGGTACAGTGGATAAATGGTCTTGCAATGATACATGGGCACTCATGTAGAATAATAGCATAATGGACTGTCAGTAGACAAGCACTCAGTATTGCCCATATATATATATATCATCTGAGTTTACTGACAAAAGCACGTCAGTTTATAAACAATATTCAAGATGGCTTCTAGACCTAACCTCGTCTAGCGAAGATTCCTTTAAATAATGTTCAGCACATATTTTTTCATATAATCATATTGAACCGCTAGTAATGGGTTCTCATGTGTAGCAGTGATCTCTGGACTCATCAAGCGATAATACGGGGCATCCCTTTCTCTTCCTGATAGTCCTTAAATATGTGAATACAAGATGGCTTCTCTCGTGAGCTGTAACTCACGTTTGGATACAGCTAGGAATCTGTATCAAAGTTAATCATACATTAAATGTTCTCATTACTTTGTAGATTCTATCATGAGACAATTGACTTCACTTTACAATATGGTGCTGCTATGAATGAATGTCATCTTCATATAGTTAAATCTTCCCTTATTGAAAAACGATGGCCTCGTAAGAGTTCATAAGAAGTGCGTTTGTTTTACCTTGGTATCAGAAATATGATTCTGCCATTCCTTGGCAATAAGAATAAACACTGGGGTAAAGCATACAGGATAGGTCTAAACGTCTATCACTTTCCCCAACAATCTTGAGATCACTTTTCCCGGCGACAAGCCGATACAGAAAAACACAGACCCATGATCAGGGCGAAGCCAAATCACACCTCTCTAGCGACACATCCGCCGAACAGCCCTTTGACCTTTCTAGCGACCAAAAGACCATATAGTTCGACTTAGACATGCAAAGATATTCAGATATAAGACAGACTCGTCCTACCCAGACAAACAATACACATAAATTCAGGCCATAGATACACTGAAGCAAGAACAATCTATTCCTACCCAAACAAAGAATAAATCGCAGTAAAACTGGATTCATCCGCGGAGTTCGATCGAAAGAGACGACACTCCTTTCAAGGGAAGTAACTCAATAAACTGAGCCGACCCAGCTCTAATGGGTACCTCCGAAATCGGCGAGTATCTGCCTGAATGGCGAGGGACACCTGTCTCTGTACAAGAAAAGGGATACTCACGTAAAATCAATGTCAGGTTAGACATTAATAATAACCTGAGATTTCGCCTCGAGTATTAGCGGGCGTACGAAAAAAAAAAAAAAAAAAAAAAAAAAAAAAAAAAAAAAAAAAAAAAAAAAAAAAAAAAACTCAATAATGACTTTTCCTTAAGCACTAAAAAGTATCTATTTTGTTTACAAAATATTTGCGAACATAACAAGCATACAAATGTATTATATTGTAAGATATCAAAGACTGCACGTAACACCCGCCAGTAGCGCCTTTGAGACATGTTAGTCAGTTTTGTTAATAAGTCTTCCTCCGACTGGTTAAACGGGACAGAGTGAAAACTAGTGGAGAGTAGTCTTGTGGTATGTGGGACTCCACAGTGTATTTAGTTAGTTATAGTAGTGTTCAGGTGGTGGTGGCTCTTACTTAGAGACCCCCCGCCCGGTATATTTCTGTAACCTTAGTTGTTTTCGTGAAGTTGCTGAAGAGAGCGTGGTAATTTGATAATTGTGACATTCATTGATTTGTTCTTTTTTTCAGGTTGGGCGACCTCGCACGTTATTGTTGTTTTTTGCTGTGGTAAAGATTTGTTTGTTTAATAAACTATAAAATGTGCACTGGATCAGTTTGTCTTTCACGATACTGTACCTGTTTTCTTTAACTGTACAGTGGTGTCTGTGGATATAAATAAGTGTAACCTTATCTCCCTCGGAGCAAGAGGTGGTGAGACAGTAGCTACAAAAACAAGTCACAATTGGCGAGGGAGAGTCAATCTAGGTTCTCACCCTTGAAGCTATAAGTCTCATCCTCCACAGTCACTGTAATTCTCATCTTAATCTATCTTCTCAGACTTTCCTCAAAATTGTTGTCTTGTCTCTTTACTCAGACAGACTCTTAATTAAGCCATTCGTGACAAGCAGTTCTACAGGAAAACAATTAGCATTAGTAGAGAAGCAGAGACAGAAACATTTGGTAAAAGTGGAGATCTGAAGGCAAGGAAGCGATATGCTTTAAGAGAAACTTTTGAACTTAGATCTAGATATTGAGTGGAGACAAGTTGAGACTAGAGTAAGTAAAACTATTTGCTATATCGTTTAAAGAAAATGGCGTTACGGGTATCTATTCTGATTGAATATGTCCAAGGTTGAACTTTTCTGTCTTTTGAGACCATTCAAAACGTTATACCACATAATGTACGAACCAACTGTACGCAACTGCAATAATGCAAAGCGATTAAAAAGCCGACTTTTTCAGGCCATAAATCGAGGATTCTTCAGTGAAAGAGAAGTTGGCAAGAAAAAAAAAAGATAGCTGCATACCGCTTCAACTATGTCCCAGTCTTGACGTATGGATGCGAGTCATGGGCAATGACTACAACCCACAAAAGTCAGATCCAAACCTCAGAAATGAGGTATCTGATAAAGGTGGTTGAAGTAAAAAGAAGAGACTGTCGCATAGACATTTATGATCAATAAATTTTCTATATTCTTTCTTTTCTACCCGTGTCCTCTATTTTATTATCACTCTTTATCCTTTTACTGTATTTTTCGCATTCGTTCGTTTGCGAAAAACATTTTCTTTCCCATTCTCACCTTACCGTTTTTCTTTCTCATACTGATACTCATTCTATTACGTAGATGTCAATCAGACGAGAAACTGTGAATATTCATCTATCTCAGACATAGGAGCAGACTTTTGGCTAGCATTTTCACCTGACAAGAACGTTTCTCCGGCGTGAGGTGTGATAACCGACATCTGTACGGCGCAGAATGAGACATTTGTCTGGTAATTTCCTCTGTCACGGCACTCTCGGCTAGTTTTGTTAGCTGTGAGGTGTCAAGACGCGAAGTGGCAGTTTATGGCAGGTCTTCTGGTTATGGTTCCTTAAGACGGAAAGGGGAGATTATTTCGGATTTTGCGAAATAACGTGGGACCTCTTTGTCTGTTTGATAGATATAATCAGAGTTTTAAACTAGATTTCATTCGTACTCCTAAATCTGCAGTAGACAGATCGCCAGGCTAGAAGAAATATCTTGTGTATTGAAAAGTCTTTAGTTTCTGGGCAACATTTTGCCGAGTTCTAGACTACTATTATATTGAATGATTCTAGTTCGTGGTATTAATCTGTAGTTCTGTGCGGAGGTGAAGTGTTTAAAGTGTTAAATCGCTTATTTCATATTTCACTAGTTAGATTTTTGTGCAGAGTGCTTAATTTATAAGTCTGTTATATTCTCTAGCTGACGTGATTCAGTGAAAAACAAAAAAATTATAATTTCTAGCTTAAAATCAGGTAGCTATAAGGAATTAAATTTAACTGCTAAATAATCAGACGAGAATATATTTTAAAATTAACTTATAACTGAAATGCTACATCAGTGAGTATTGACGGGATACGTATGTATTCCTAATTCATGATGATTGATTTTATGTATATATCTTATTTCACGGGAAGTTTTAAATGATAAGTGAAGCTGTACGCTTGCAGTTTAAAATGTAAGTTATAACGAGTACATAGTATGTATTATTATTTTATATGTGTCTTTTTCCTCTATTTAGTGAAGAAAACTGGGGTTAACCCAAACTTTGCCAGCGTTAAGTACAGAGATATCTGTGAAGAACTAAAACATTCTTTCCTTAAAGGACTTTGTATAACCTTTACAAGAACTTTAAAGATTTTAAAGAAGTAACGGGCCCATCGAGCCTGATTTAATTCTTTCAGAGAAAAATCTCAAGTACATTTAGCCCGTGTGGCAAGTAATAGATTACAAACATTAACTTTTCCGACAATTTTTACTCATTGTGGAGTGACCAAGAATTTTACCTTTTTCCTCCTTTACAAACCTGACATTGTTCCTAAGTAGTGGAAACCTCGTGATTCTGATCCTGTGAGCCCGCTTGAAAACTAATTCTTACCTGAACTGATAAAGGGACACTAACTTAAAATCTGAACAAAATCATCGCCTGAAGAGGACGCTCCCCGGACAAATTGTATGGAAACCAAGATCTGCAGAGCTGGATATCCGCTTCATCAAACGATAAAACAGTTTGTGTCATAACTTGCGCCAGACGGCGAACAACAGCAAGCTATAGGGTAAGAAAGTGAGAAATGCACGACAGGGCCTTGATGAATGAACCGAGAGAAAGCAGGAACGAGAGACTCGTTTATGGTATACCAAATTTCACCCACTTTGTAATTTCTTTATGCAAGTTTTTGTTGTTGTTGCAAACAAGATACTTTTCCTTAGGATAGATCATACTAATATCTAAGTCTGTTCATACCTTTAAAAGGGGAAAATCATTAGATTACCGTTAATGTATCCGTGACTCTTTGGGCTATCACTTTTCTTCTAACAGGACTGTGGGCTAAACATCGAGGGAAAGGATCATACTGTGGGTCTATCATCCTTGTAGCATTTTTATTGACTTTATGACTATTTGTATATGCTTTGATATAATTTTATGTGTTGTGATGGGATTTTCTGATAATTAAAAATTCCCTTGAACTTAATCAGTGTGTCGGGTCAGCTCGTTCCAAAATATCTATATAATCATTGTTATAGGTTTCCCACGTGTGTGCGTCTACATGTCGTCACTTGTGTGTGTGTGCACGTGAGTGGTAATATATATATATATATATATATATATTAATATATGTAGTCAATAGACTGTCTGACTCCTCTAGATCTGTTGTAGAAGATAGGCTAAAAGAGAGAAAAGATTCTCGATTTCAGAGACAGCCTCTATTGATTTCTACCATCTCACTCGTGGAAATCTATCTCTACTATTATCTCTCATGGTGGCTATCACTCATTCTAATCTATTCAGAAGGGACCAACCCAAGTCTTAATTCCCCTATCAAAAATCTACGACAGAATGGTGGCACGTTTTCCAGGAATTGAACTATAGTCCTCAGTAAATACGTATATTAGCTCGTTTGTAGGGTTAATTTTCTTTATTCTGATATAGAGTAAGAGTGTGATGTCTTGTGAGTTTTGTATCTTTTAAAAATAATTTATCCCCTAGACGAATCGATCTGTTTATGGGCGTGCTGACCACACAATTAATAATTGTTTTTCCACTGCATTTTCAGTAATATACATTTGAGTTACAGGTTGATTTTGTCGGAATATATTCTAATTAATGATTTTGTAATACTAAACGCTGGTAAAGTTTGTGACTGTCTAACAGTCACAGGGTTCTGAAGTAGTAGGTGTTTGAGCTAAGCTAAGGAGCGCGATCAGACTATACGTCCTGTAATTGCCTCCCTTACCCTAACTGACTTCAGGGGTGAACTTGATAGTGGATTTAAAATTAAGGGATTTTTTTTCTTATAAGTTTTGCAATAATTATTTTGTTTCCACTGTAGCAACTTTTTTTTTAGTGAGTAATCTTACTACCATTTATTTGGCGTAGTCGTCTGCATTAGGTGCTTTATTGCCGATTAATAGCAGCGATAGTTAGATACTATGTTATAGGAGGAGGTATCCCATGTTAAAGTATATCATCTTTTGTTTTGGTATTTTCTCGCAAGTGGTAGGAACCAGAGTATCCTTTTTCTTCTTTTCTTCCTTGAGTAGTCTCAGTCACTGATTTATTATGGCCGAGAGGGCGAAACTGAGGCAGATGCTCAGACAGGAAGCAATGGAAGAGGAACTGGACGGCGATGAAGCGAAAGCTTTCGTCAGGGACGAACTTGAGAGATATGATGCGGAGCAGACGGAAAAAACAGCGGAGAAGAAAGAAGCGGAAGACCGTAAATTAGAGCAGAAGAAGATGGATGAGGAAATGGAAATCCGTAGGGCAAACAAAAGAGAGAAGGAGAGACAGCATGAGGAAAGAGAGAAAGAGAAGGAGAGACAGCATGAGAAGGAGAGGGAGGAGAGACAGCATGAGAAGGAGAGGGAGGAGAGACAGCACGAGTTGGCGCTTAAAGCTCTAGAGGTTCAAAGTCGTGGTGCTGCCTCTACCTCCAGCAATGGAGAGTCTTCTCCTAATTCTTCCTTAACTGATCCTTCTGGCACTCAATCTACTCACCTCACTGCTATATCTTTTGCGCTAGAATCTTTCCCTTGTCCTAATGAGAAGATTGACACGTATCTAGAAAAATTTGAGAAAATTGCAACTCTGTACGGTTTAGAGAGGTCGCGTTGGAATATGAAGCTTTCTCAGGCTTTGAAAAGCAGTGCGTATGATGTTTACGCCAAACTGGAAAGTAGCCAACAAGACAATTACGACTTGTTGAAAAAAGCGTTACTTGAGCGCTTTGAAATGAATGCTCGCAAATTTGTGCAACTGTTTCGCAACAGCAGGAAGGAGAGCTCTGAAACTTTTCAGCAGTTCTCGTCTCGTTTGAAGGGATATTTGACAAAGCGCCTTGAGCTTTCACAGCTCCCCTCTATCTATGAAGGTCTTGAGGAGTTTGTTATAACAGAACAAATAAAGAACACTTTGTCTGCTGATACCCGGAGATTTCTAACTGAGCAGGGAGCAGAAAAGCTTGAAGACATCTTGGAAAAGTCTGAGCGTTACCAAAATGTGCTGGCCGAATTGCCGGCCACAAAACGTAAACCGACAGAAGAGCATTTTCGAAAGAATAATCTAGAGCAATCTTCTCATACTTCTAATCAGAATAATCACAGAGAAACTGGACCTCAAAACCCCCCTCCTGAAAAATCAAAGTTCTACAAAAACAAGTACCCCAACCACAGTAAACAGTCTGATCACCCCGACCGCCCAACATGGCAGCGCAG
This sequence comes from Oreohelix idahoensis, assembly GCA_024509875.1. Classification (NCBI taxonomy): domain Eukaryota; kingdom Metazoa; phylum Mollusca; class Gastropoda; order Stylommatophora; family Oreohelicidae; genus Oreohelix; species Oreohelix idahoensis. The sequence continues at coordinate 288,747 of JAMPIV010015839.1, forward strand.
CCAGAAAGGACAAGGTGGCAAAGGGAGAACCCCTGAGCACTGGACTAATGATCAGGGCGAGCACACCGAGCCGAAACGCATAGGATGCTTGCTAACAGTCTCGCAAGGCGGAATTATTGACAGTGATTCCCAACCTGAGGGAGAGAGACCCTCAACGCGCGGTACTGTTATTTTGAACGGTTCTCAAACTTCTTGTTTATTTGACACGGGGCTTTCTTATGATTGCATTGTTGCCAGACACCTGGTTAAACCCGGTCAAGAGACAGGAGAGACCGTCGAACTTTGTGGAGTTCTTAAGAGTGATGCACCTACAGCGCTTCCCATCGCATTGGTGGAGATACACTCTGACTTTGTCAGAGGTGTGATCAAAGCGGCTGTTATGGATTACCCCATCTACCCAGTCATACTTGGCGGTACATACGTGTTTATTAAGAAACCGGAAGAGCCGATTGTGGCAGCAGTAACTACAAGAGGGCAAACCAAGAAGGAAAGGGAGCCTGCGCCTAATTTGTTACCCATGGAACTTAAAGAAGCGCAACAAAAGAACCCTACTTTGGCACCCTGCTTTAGGAAACTGCCCATGGCTAAGGAACCCAGACAGCACGGGGACATTTTTTCTAAAGATGGCGTACTTTATCGCAGAACGGGCAAGCCTGACCAAGGTTACAATCAGCTCCTAGTACCGAAACAGTACAGAAGCCAAATCCTAGAAATGGAGCCCTCTCTTCCCTTCAGAGGACATATGGGACAGAACGCTACAAACCAACGGATAACCACTCATTATTGGTGGCCAGGAGTAAATACTGATATTATCAGGTATGTCAAATCCTGTGCCCAGTGCCAACGTGTACAACCCAAGCAACGGACACCCCAGTCTCTTTGGGTGAAATGCCAATAGTGGGAACACCATTTGAACGGGTTGTGATCGACATTTTAGGACCCTTAGAAAGGACTAAAAGAAAGAACAGGTTCATCCTGACCTTAGTCGACACATGCACTTTATGGGCAGAAGCTATCCCGCTAACATGCGCAGATGCCAAGCATGTCACAGAAGCCCTCGTGCAGATTTTCACTCGGTTGGGATTCCCTCAGCAATTGTTGACGGATAACGGATCTCCATACCGAAACCTGTTGATGGATGAGATCTTTAAGATCTTGAGGAACCAACACATCTACACTAAGCCATATACTCCGGGCGGAAATTGGCTCGTGGAACGTGTTAACGGAAACCTCAACATGATGCTAAGCAAACTGGCACAAGTGAAACCTGAAGATTGGGATCTTTGTATTCCTGCAGCTTTATTTAGCTACAGAGAATATCTTCATACTTCCACAGGATTTCCGCCAGCTACGCTTTTATTCGGCAGACCTATTAAGGGGCCACTTGAAGCCTTACGTCAGTCTCTGACAGACCAGAAGGCTGATGAGACAGTTGTCTCAGCAAGTAAATATGACTCGGATTTAAAAGGAAGGTTGAAACTAGGATGGGACTTAGCAACGACCAACTTTAAGCGAGCACGCACAAAGCACGCTAACCGATACAGGAAAGTCGAGAAAGAAAGAGAACTGGAAGCAGGAGAGAAAGTTTTGGTGTTACTCCCTACCGGAAACAACCAACTGAGGATCGGATGGCAAGGGCCGTTTACCGTCCTGAAAAAGATTTCTAAGGTTAACTACCAGATCTCTATTAAAGGAAAGGAGAAGGTTTTCCATTTAAATCTGTTAAAGAGATACTTGGAAAGACCAGTGCCAACCTCCGAACATCTCCTGACGATCGCCAAAACTGACGAAGATGACGATAGTGGCAGGGAAATTCCACTGCAATCACACGTAATCTTTCAAAAATTTCAAAAGCGGCGACGCTCTTTCAAGCGCGCATGGGAGACATTCTAGAGAAAGGAAACTTTGGGAGTAGACTTGAGTAGGAATTGGAGAGAGATGGAGGGGGAGATGAGAGGGAAGAAGACAGACACCCTGAAGCTACGGATATAGGAAATTTATTTCCATAACGTAGACATGGAGTTCTTCCATATCTTAAAGGGGGGACGTTCTGTCGCATAGACATTTATGATCAATAAATTTTCTATATTTTTTCTTTTCTACCCGTGTCCTCTATTTTATTATCACTCTTTATCCTTTTCCTTTATTTTTCGCATTCGTTCGTTTGCGAAAAACATTTTCTTTCCCATTCTCACTTTACCGTTTTTCTTTCTCATACTGATACTCATTCTATTACGTAGATGTCAATCAGACGAGAAACTGTGAATATTCATCTATCTCAGACATAGGAGAAGACTTTTGGCTTGCATTTTCACCTGACACGAACGTTTCTCCGGCGTGAGGTGTGATAACCGACATCTGTACGGCGCAGAATGAGACATGTGTCTGGTATTTTCCTCTGTCACGGCACTCTCGGCTAGTTTTGTTAGCTGTGAGGTGTCAAGACGCGAAGTGGCAGTTTATGGCAGGTCTTCTGGTTATGGAAGGTGTTTAAGACGGAAAGGGGAGATTATTTCGGATTTTGCGAAATAACGTGGGACCTCTTTGTCTGTTTGATAGATATAATCAGAGTTTTAAACTAGATTTCATTCGTATTCCTAAATCTGCAGTAGACAGATCGCCAGGCTAGAAAAAATATCTTGTGTATCGAAAAGACTTTAGTTTCTGGGCAACATTTTGCCGAGTTCTAGACTACTATTATATTGAATGATTCTAGTTCGTGGTATTAATCTGTAGTTCTGTGCGGAGGTAAATATTATATATTAGATATCTAGTATTTTGTGAATTGTGTAAAGTGTTAAATCGCTTATTTCATATTTCACTAGTTAGATTTTTGTGCAGAGTGCTTAATTTATAAGTCTGTTATATTCTCTAGCTGACGTGTTTCAGTGGAAAACAAAAAAAAAATTATAATTTCTAGCTTAAAATCAGGTAGCTATAAGGAATTAAATTTAACTGCTAAATAATCAGACGAGAATATATTTTAAAATTAACTTATAACTGAAATGCTACATCAGTGAGTATTGACGGGATACGTATGTATTCCTAATTCATGATGATTGATTTTATGTATATATCTTATTTCACGGGAAGTTTTAAATGATAAGTGAAGCTGTACGCTTGCAGTTTAAAATGTAAGTTATAACGAGTACATAGTATGTATTATTATTTTATATGTGTCTTTTTCCTCTATTTAGTGAAGAAAACTGGGGTTAACCCAAACTTTGCCAGCGTTAAGTACAGAGATATCTGTGAAGAACTAAAACATTCTTTCCTTAAAGGACTTTGTATAACCTTTACAAGAACTTTAAAGATTTTAAAGAAGTAACGGGCCCATCGAGCCTGATTTAATTCTTTCAGAGAAAAATCTCAAGTACATTTAGCCCGTGTGGCAAGTAATAGATTACAAACATTAACTTTTCCGACAATTTTTATTCATTGTGGAGTGACCAAGAATTTTACCTTTTGATCGAAGTTACAAACCTGACATTGTTCCTAAGTAGTGGAAACCTCGTGATTCTGATCCTGTGAGCCCGCTTGAAAACTAATTCTTACCTGAACTGATAAAGTGACACTAACTTAAATTCTGAACAAAATCATCGCCTGAAGAGGACGCTCCCCGGACAAATTGGATGAAACCAAGATCTGCAGAGCTGGGTATCCGCTTCATCAAACGATAAAACAGATTGTGTCATAACTTGCGCCAGACGGCGAACAACAGCAAGCTATAGGGTAAGAAAGTGAGAAATGCACGACAGGGCCCTGATGAATGAACCGAGAGAAAGCAGGAACGAGTGACTCTTTTATGGTATAGCAAATTTCACCCACTTTGTAATTTCTTTATGCAAGTTTTTTTTGTGTGCAAACAAGATACTTTTCCTTGGGATAGATCATACTAATATCTAAGTCTGTTCATACCTTTAAAAGGGGAAAATCATTAGATTACCGCGAATGTATCCGTGACTCTTTGGGCTATCACTTTTCTTCTAACAGTACTGTGGGCTAAACATCGAGGGAAAGGATCATACTGTGGGTCTATCATCCTTGTAGCATTTTTATTGACTTTATGACTATTTGTATATGCTTTGATGTAATTTTATGTGTTGTGATGGGATTTTCTGATAATTAAAAATTCCCTTGAACTTAATCAGTGTGTCGGGTCAGCTCGTTCCAAAATATCTATATAATCATTGTTATAGTTTTCCCACGTGTGTGCGTCTACATGTCGTCAATTGTGTGTGTGTGTGCACGTGAGTGGTAATATATATATATTAATATATGTAGTCAATAGACTGTCTGACTCCTCTAGATCTGTTGTAGAAGATAGGCTAAAAGAGAGAAAAGATTCTCGATTTCAGAGACAGCCTCTATTGATTTCTACCATCTCACTCGTGGAAATCTATCTCTACTATCATCTCTCACGGTGGCTATCACTCATTCTAATCTATTCAGAAGGGACCAACCCAAGTCTTAATTCCCCTATCAAAAATCTACAACAGAGACATGGTCCGAAACCAGACGATACATCGAGGCCTAAAAAATCCAACCCCTGCAGACCCAACTAGAACAGTCCCAACTAAGATGGTTTGGCCATGTCTGCAGAATGGGAGAAGATCGGATGCCATGGAAGGTATGGAAGGCTAAGAGGGATCCAGACCTCCAGGACACCCAGAGTCCGCTGGGAGGACAAATTAGACAATCTCTGAAGGACCGAGGACTGGAACCAGGCTGGAAGGAAGACAACCGATAGGATAGTGTACCGCTCTCTTTTCCGAACCTCTACAACTGGCGGTAGAAAGGAGCGGCTAAGTAAGTAAGGTTAAAAAGCCACTTTTCATTTTTAAATTTGTATATTCTCACTTATATCCATTGGATATATATACAACAAATGTCATAACAATTATCAATAACTGCCATTCGACTAATACTTGTTAATGACCAATAAACTGACGTTATAAGTGACAACAAAAGTTGTTTATCACCATTAAACCTTGTGTCGAACAAACCAAAATATCACGTTTAGTTGTCTTGATAATGCGTCATAGCTTTTTACGTAATAAAATTGCAATTAATTGTCTTTTTTTTTTACATTTCTTTTATATGAATTAGTTAGATAAGACTGGAGAAATAACAATTTAAAAATATGAAATCATTCTTCAGTCACACAGTATATGGTGATTCAAGAAGAACGGAACGCAAATATTAAGCTTCAGATTATGAACGAATGAATAATATATGATAGAACTACAAGATACGTAGTCTATATTGTGTTGAACAAACCGGAATCATTTTGTGTGATGGAAGTGACCGCCGTAGTCCACCAGGCATCTCTAAATGTGACGTTGTATGTTGTCGGCTGTGCATCTCATTATCGTGCTGTCCGTTTGTCTGTTTCCACGTTGTATTCATTATGTCAGTTATTCTTGAGCTTTTTTACCGCTATAACGCGTCTGAACACGCGTCTCTTTTCAGCGATCTAGTGTTTTCATTGATTATCTTCATTTAGAAAGGGAAAAAGAGAAGAAAATCGTAATTTTTCGTTTGTTTGTTTTTTTTTTCTTTAAAGAAGAAGTGGAAAACTATGAGTGTAAACTAAGTTGAAGTAAAAAAGTTTGGTCTATAGTGGGATTCCAGTTGAGGTCACTTTGGCTAATGGGCCGACCCTCAACTTATTAACTCGGCCTTTAAAGCAAGTTGCGTTATGTGCATTTAAACAACACGTGCAAAAAAGGTGAACTTCATTGCCATGTGGTCTCACATTCATTGGGAGTGGGGAAAGGGGCAGAAAAACATAATAAAAACCTAATTTATAGTAACATTTTGGGTTTTAAAACATATTTCTACCTGAGGTCATCACTACTGCTGTCAATGCTCCAATTTTTAGTTCTCTGTCTTCAATAGAAGTTGGTGAACATTTGGTACGTCGATACATTTATGCATAGGATACTAACCAACTAATGTGTATATATATAATATATAGGACAACCTATGCTAGGCAAGAAAAAAGGCTCAATATCTTCCATTTACGGTGTCTACGCCACATCCTCGGCATCTCGTGGAAAGATAAAGTGACAAATGTCGAGGTGTTGTCACGTGCTGGCCTTTAAATCATGTATACACTGCTTAGCGCAGACTACGCTGGTTTTGGCCATGTCCGTCGCATGGAAGATGGTCGCATCCCGAAAGATATCTTCTACGGACAACTAGCAGATGGCAAAAGAAAAGTTGGGCGACCGCAGCTGAGATTCAAAGATGTGTGCAAGAGAGATATGAGGGCACTGGACATAAATCCAGCAACGTGGGAGGATGAAGCTGCCGATCGCACCAAGTGACGATGCTATTTACGGCGCCACCCCAATTGGGCGAAAAGAAGCTAACACAACAAGCAGAAGAGAGGAGAAAAAGTCGAAAGGAGCACCAGGAAAATAAGCAGCTGAGGGCTGTCACCTCAGGGGCGCATTCCAATAGTCAGTTATGACTGAAGGGGCTATTATTATTATTATTATTATTATATATATAGATATATATATATATCTTTTCAATGTAAGGCCTCGTAATGTTATCATGCTTCATGTATTATAGATGTCATCTCATCCGATCCTATGCTTACGTGAATGTGTAACGACGAAGGTTATTGTGAATTTTTTGAAATATATTCTGTTTTAAGTGATAAGAGGTAAAGAATCGAGAATTATAGGAAAAAAAATGTAAGACAGTGAGAACGAACACTGGAACAGAAGACGAGATGTAATAAGTCTATCAGACGTTGGCCTTGTATTAAAATGTAATACTGCTACAACATGTGGAAAATTCGATCTGTTTGAGTGTTACGGTATATGTTATTAACGCCGTCTGCTAAAGGTTAGCAGACGTGCAATTGTAAAGGTTAAGACATTTAATATATTGCGATAGATGTTTCAATTATTGAACGCTCCATACACGATCAATTATGACGTGTCTAGCGTTGTTTGGGTCACAGTCGGTAACTAGGAGACGCTACCCTTTGTTACTTGACCGCCAAGCTGAATAGCTGCGTTTTCTAACCTTCCAATTCAATGGCATGATATAGCCATTTATATGTGCATTTATGATGGACCAGGGTCAGTCCTAGAACTCTATATGAGAGGAAACTTACGGAGGTTAGTGTTTAACTAGAATCCTCAGAAGGAGGAGAATAATCGTCCAATTCGTATGAAATATTCAGACTCGCAGTCTCACTGTCGGCAGGTAGCCATGTCTATCTGCGCGTGCATATAGCTGTGATGTTCTGACGACAATACTGCATTGTATCCTTAAACGGACATTGACACGTAAACCAGCAGTCTACGTTATTGATTAATTTATGCATGACTTATACGGACTTATGTTTTGCTCATATTTGAAATGATCATCCTGTGTGTACATGTGATTAAATATTACGGACTCAACCTGAAGGCATTAATTACTTCATTAATGTTGCTGAGTTCAAGTATTACATGTTACTTCTTCATATCATGCTACTGAGTTGTATGAACGCTTCACCCTAATTCGCGTAATGATAAAACAAGCACGATCAACAAGAAATCATTAAAATAACTATACTCAGCACATGATCTTCAACCGGCAAATAACTCAGCAACAAAGCGGCGGCCGAATGCGGGGAACGACAGAAAAAAGAAACAAACTTCTGTTCCTTACGCACATGTTAACCATAATATTTACGATCAAGTTTCGATCACATGATCCAGTCAAAGATGACGTTGTACTCATTCTAATGCCTAACAACGTGACGTCACCGAAGGTCGTGTAGGTGAACTGTCGGAGAAACCAAAGCCGTTTTCTAAGTCTAACCAGGGGAAACATGAGCCATTGAAGCAAACACACGATATGGACTACAGGAGCAGACAGTCAGGGGCATTAGCCTAGCTGTTGACGACCTCTAGCACTGATCTAAGCAACGGAAAAGATAAGTCTAGTTGTTTTAATACTGTCGTCATTGCAAACAGTAATACTGAGTCCATGCCTTTTGCCTGCATAGGCATGTCCTTTCTGAATGTGTTTCATGTATTTTTTGGGTTGTTTTAATGTGTTGTTAATTAACGGGCCGGTTGGAGGGAACTGAAATCTCTGGGGAATGTCGCGAACAGCTGACCACCTAGATTTCAGTCGGTCTTAGGGCAGTTAAACGATCGCACTTTTTGGGAGCTCCATCGAAGATTCTGCCGAATGGACTGCCTGTCCAAATCTGCTGTCGTTTGACGACTGTGTTAGCTGTACCGTTCCGTAGATAACTGGTGTATTTTATTTGTCCTAAGTTCACATTTTTATTCAGTTTTGTATCATGTTCGTTAACTATTTCGTCCAGTCTACTCTTACTATCATTTATTTGATGATTGTTAAATGTTCGTCCGTTATGAGTCCTGTGATGTCATCATTTTTTTGCAGTCATTTTTTTTTGGGTACTTTGCATATTCAGTTGACCTCGGGTCAGACCTTGACCCTTCATTTGGCTTGTGACACTTCCGCTTGTTTTATTTAGTTCATAAATTCATTTTTAATTGTGAAAATGTCTTGTTTGCGTCTTGACATTGTTTGTACCCTTTAGTTGCATCATTGTTTTGTTTGTACTCATGATATATATTAAATACTACATTAATAATATGATATTATATTCAATAATACACTTGTAATTTAATTTAAATTATTTTTTTCTGACATTTAAGGTTAATATGGGACATTGCATAATTATGCAGTGATAGTCCAAGAAATTAGCACTACAATTTATAAGAGATGCCTAGGGCATCATAATAATAATAATATAATATATATATTGACCAAATAAAATAATCTTATAGTCTACCTTTGAGGTGACAGACCCATTGTATATTATTTAATATACTTTTCTGGTACTAAGAGAGTGACTTAGTACATTGAACAATATAATTACTAGGAATCATACCCAACATTATTGGATATTGAGATTAATTGTGTGATGTAATTACATTATAGTTAACAGATATCATAACTATTTATGATATAGTTAGTACTTAGATACAATATTGTTACAAAATATTGTCTATTAGTTGAACTTAGACATAAGAGTTCAGTACTATTGTGATTATTTATATTGAATATTCCTAAGTTGAGTAAGTATAATAATTACTCTGAAGCTACTATTGACTATTTTAATCAGTAATTATCAATAATTACTTACCAGATAAAAGTCAAAATGCTTACTATAGACCATTTCGTTAAAATTGGTAAGGAATATGGTTATAAATCTCAAGAACTTCGTCAGTTTGCTGAGGCAGAACTGGAAAAAACATAAAGCAGAAATGGAGGAACGTGAAAGAAAAGAAGCAGAGAAAAAGGCTGCATTAAAGAAAGAGGAGGAGGAACGTGAAAGAAAGGAAGCAGAACGTGAGATGAAGCAAATTGCCAAGGAAAATAGATTAAGAGAAATTGCTCAACAGGAAGAAGAGAATAAATTGAAACGAGAGGAAATTATTTTACAACAAGAAATGGAATTGGCGCGTATTAAATTGGAGACAGCAAGATTACAAGCACAAAGTGCTGATGCAAACCAGAATAATAACGCACAAAATGGATCGTCATCCAGCCAAACTAAACATTTCTACAACTTTAAATTACCCACTTTCAACTTAAACGAGGACGACCTTTCATCATTCCTGTCACGTTTTGAACAGACTTGCAAAACAAATCATTTGCCCGAAGAGTCATGGGTACTCAAGTTAAATGAATTCTTGGTTGGAGAACCATTGACGGCTTCTCAAAATGCTGACCCATCAATAGCAAATAACTACGGTGCTATTAAGTCCTTGCTTTTACGAAGGTTTCACCTGGACGAGGAACACTGTAGGTTGAAATTTAAGGGAATTTTACCTGAATCTCCAAAAGATTTTGCAGGATTCATTGCGAACATACGCAATACATTTAATAGATGGGTTGAACTGGCAGAAGTCAACAAATCGTACGACAAATTAGTTGATTTGCTACTACGGGATAAGGTATTATCTTCGGTTAGCCAGCCATTCTTTGCATATTTGCAGGAGCGTAAACCAGGTACTATTGACGAGTTGGAAAAAATTTCTTTAAACTACTGTTCGGCACATCCGAATGCAACCATTTCTAACTCCTCATTAAGAGAACCTCTACCTGTGGCGTCTAATATGGCCTACAATCATAATAACAAACAAAGACATCACAGTGTAGACAGAAGTAGGTTCCAAAGAAATCACAATGTTAACTTTCAGAAGGGACATAATAATGATTTCAACAATAAAAATGAGTTCAACAGAGGTAGATCACGAGATAGAAATTATTCACCTCAAACAAACTACCACAATAGTCAACATAACACTAATTATAATCGATCACATACCCCGAAAAATAACAATAACTGGAATGGTAATAATCATGGCTCGAGACATCGAGATAATAGTTACTATAGAGGACGACGAGATAATTCTAACAATTATACTCGGAATCGATCTCATTCTCGGGGATCATCTCAGTACAACCATAATACAGGGGCGGCAGTTACAAATAATACTACCCCTATAGCTCAGGTCCCACTTGACAATAATACAACACAGTCTTCTGCTGCATGTTTTGCTATTAATTATAATGTGGCAAATAGTTGCCAACAATGCAATCTTATTTTTCAGAAGGCGAAAGAAACAGTGCTTAACTGCGGACATATTACACCAGAGGTAGGTCTTGCAGTCAACGATGGAACAGGCTTACTAATTTTTAACAGGGGAATCGTTAATGGATCCGTCGTCTCAGTGCTGAGAGATTCAGGATCCACGACGATTGGTGTACGTCAGTCGCTGGTACATCCTAGCTGTGCGACAGGAGAATACGTCCGCTGCATGACATTTGGTGGAACTATTGAGTTTTACCCCACAGCTATTGTTCATATTAGAACACCCTTTTTCACAGGGAATGTAAAAGTATGTATGCTAAAAAAGCCTATTGCTGATCTGATGGTTGGTCGTATACACGGCAGTAAAGATTGTACTCCAGATGAGATCATAGAATGGGAGAAACATAACCTATGCACTGGAAACGCCGTGACGACTAGAGCGCAGACTCAACTCATGGAGAAAGTTGGTGATAATAAAATGGATGTAGACAACCAAGAGGAATTTGTAGTCAATTCACCTATTGACAGGGAAACATTTGCAACCAAACAAAAAGAGGATAAATCTTTAAAAAAAATTTTTAAGCTGGTTGATAAAGTTGACAATCTATCCTCAGGTAATAATAACAAACATTGGTTTGTTATTAAAAATGACCTATTGATTAGATGTTTTAATGACAAATCACAAATGAAACAACAAGTTATGGTCCCGTATACTTTTAGACGGTACATTCTTCAACATGCGCATGACTCACAGTGTGCTGGACATATGGGATATACTCGAACACGATCTCGAGTACTGTCTTCATTCTTTTGGCCAGGAGTGTCAAGAGATATTTCGCAGTATGTACGTTCCTGTACTACATGCCAAGAAGTGAAAGCACGTGGAGCTTTTCACACGGCGCCTATTCAGGCTTGCGATATCTCAGTAAGACCGTTTGACAAGATGGCCATAGATATTATTGGTCCATTGCTACCATCGGCCAGAGGACATAGATTCGTCCTTACGTGCATTGATTTGTGCACACGATGGCCAGAAGCTATCCCATTAAAGACCACCACTACCACAGATGTAGCTGATGCACTACATCTCATCTTTTCTAGAATAGGGTTTCCTAGAAAACTTTTATCAGACCATGGGTCACAGTTCATATCTGACACCATGAAGGAAGTCATGAAAACTTGGAACATTGATAGGAATTTAAGTAGTATTTATCATCCTATGAGTAATGGTGCAGTTGAAAGACTTAACCGTACACTTAAACAACTACTACATAAGGTTACTGTTAAGCACCCTCATGACTGGGACAGAGCACTCCCAGCTGTTCTATTTGCTTATCGGGAGGTACCGCATGAACAAACTGGCTTCTCTCCCTTTGAATTAGTTTTTGGTGCTCCCCCAAGAGGTCCTATGGGACTAATAAAAGACTTATTAATTGACGCAGAGATGACTCAGGACACTCAGTCATCTTACGAGTATGTGATTAATCTTCGGAAGAACATTATTGAGTCTTGCCAGTTGGCAACAGCTTCTTCTGAGGCTGCAAAAGCTAAGGCTCGATCTCTACAAAATAGGTCTCGACGATTACGCCAATTATTCCCAGGCGATGAGGCTTATGTGTTACTTCCTCACAATAACAATAAATTATTGATATCTTGGAATGGTCCTTACAAAGTCATTGATAAAATTTCCGACGTTGATTACGTCTTAGATATCAAGGGACACAAAAAGATATTTCATATTAACATGCTCAAGCAATTTCATACACGTCCTGAACACTTACAGTCAATTTTTCATGAACTAGATGACAACACAGTATCTACTTGTTATTATTCCAACTTATCCGTCATCCAGGAAGAAGAATCTTCTTTTCCTGAGGTACAGTTACCGTTACCGGTACCAGTAGTTCAACCTACTGAATCTTGGCGGGATGTAACCATCTCTTCAACGGTTACACCGCAACAGCGTCTACAGATTGCTAATCTCTTACAATCTTATCCAGATGTGTTGACCGACGTCCCGGGTCGCACATCGGCTATCAGTCATGACATTACTCTCAATGACGATACACCTATTCGTGTACATCCCTATTCGGTTCCTTTACATTTCCTTGCTAAAACTACTAAGGAACTTGAACAGATGTTGTCTCTGGGAATCATTGAGACTAGTAATTCGCCATTCTCTTCTCCATTAGTGATTGTCCGGAAGAAGGACAATAACATCAGACTATGTGTTGACTATAGAAAATTAAATGCTAAGACTATAGTTGACAGCGAACCACATCCACTTATCGACGACTTACTGCCACGTCTATCCAACGCAACTATATTTAGTAAGATAGACTTAACTAAAGGTTATTGGCAGATACCACTGACCGAAAAGGCTAAGTACTACACCGCATTTTCCACTCCACAAGGTCTATACCAGTGGAATGTGATGCCTTTTGGGCTTGTTAATGCGCCAGCTACCTTCATTCGCCTGATGCGACAAATTTTATCAGGTAGACCAGACGTTATTACATATATTGACGACATATGCTTGTTTAGTTCGTCGTTTGAGGAACATGTTTCGGGACTTAGATATGTTTTCGACACTCTAAGGAATTATCATCTAACTGCTAAACCTACAAAGGTGCAGATCGCGTGTAATGAGATAACCTTTTTGGGACATATCATTGGAGCGGGATATATCCGAACGTTACCTAGTACGGTCTCCAAAATTCTAAACATAGCAGTTCCTCAGACGAAGAAACAGGTCAGGAGTTTGTTAGGACTTGTTCAATATTACAGTAGATTCATACCAAACTTGTCATCCATCACGGCTGTATTGTCTTCATTGTTAAAAAAAGACATGCCGGTGAAGGTGACATGGACTGGTATATGCAATGAAACTTTCAACAAAATTATAAATTTGTTTTCGCATGAACCAATTTTAAGACTTCCCGATGCTTCCAAAAGATTTTTCTTACGAACAGATGCTAGTAACTACGGCATCGGTGCATGCCTGCTCCAGAACCATGATGGCGTTCTACATCCTACATTATATATTTCAAGAAAGCTAAAGCCGGCAGAAACAAAGTATTCCACAGTGGACAAGGAACTTTTGTCAGTTATATGGGCAATCACAAAACTGGAAAAAGTTCTTGCTTGGTGCTCCATTCACCATTCAGACTGACCAGCGTGCTGTAGCATCTTTGCGTAGATCAAACCACAAAAGTCCAAAACTCGCCAGATACGCGATCATCCTGCAGCCATTTGAATTCTCCATTGAACATATTCCTGGCACTGAAAACATTGTGGCGGATGCGTTGTCACGTAATCCTATTGACGACGAATAATCAACATTGACATTCCTAAACTACGTCAATCATCACTACATTGGATAGAACGGAGTATCAACTATAAGGGAACTAACCTTGACTTCAAGTTAATAATTATAAACACTATATGCATCACAGAATTGAACTAAAGACAATCAAGGTATACATATTGACATTGAAACTTCGTCTAACGTCCATACACAATATATGAATATTCGTTGAACAATCATGGAACAATATCTGACGACAAGTCGAACTTATTATCCTATGTGCACTTAATTCTTGGATCCTAGGATAATTGACATTTCTGTCCGACGGAAACGTTTCAACACTTTGTCTAAAAGAATTCATCAGGATCAGGACTACGGATGGATCATCATATCCTATACTAATTAATTAGTTAACTTAACTTCTTAATTGAATTAATATCAATAAAATGAAATGTGAGAAAAAAAATGAAATGAAAAAAAACAAAAAAAGAGAACGAAATATAAAAAGAAGAAATTATGAAAAGAGAAAATAAATCTCACACAAGTATTAGATTAATATTTTTTTTTAATGTACCTATACGTTATTTAGTTAGTTAAATTAGATAGTTATTATTCACTAACACTTAACACACACAATTAAGTTAAACTTATATTCGAATTTCTTTCTATTTCTTCTCACTTATTTTGTCTTTTCTTCTCTCATAACATCGTGTTACATTAGAATCTTAATAATTTAACTCTTAGTTTAATTAATTAATTTAATTTTAATTAGTCAAATTAATTCCTATATGACATACTAATACGACAGACCTTACTTTAATTTAATTCTATCATTCACTATTGACATTACACATTTTATTTAGTTGATATAATAATATGCATAATATTGATATATAATATGATTAATGTTAGATGACTATGACAAATAGTTAGTTGACATGACCGCGACACGGTTCTACTCAGAACATCGTCGGCCATATGTCACAATGGTGTTAAATTTTTTGAAAAATTGTTAAGTCGGATAGATCTTGAAAAAAAAAATCTATCGATTTTTTTTCCCCCGGTGTACAGGGAATTGTTACGGTATATGTTATTAACGCCGTCTGCTAAAGGTTAGCAGACGTGCAATTGTAAAGGTTAAGACATTTAATATATTGCGATAGATGTTTCAATTATTGAACGCTCCATACACGATCGATTATGACGTGTCTAGCGTTGTTTGGGTCACAGTCGGTAACTAGGAGACGCTACCCTTTGTTACTTGACCGCCAAGCTGAATAGCTGCGTTTTTCTAACCTTCCAATTCAATGGCATGATATAGCCATTTATATGTGCATTTATGATGGACCAGGGTCAGTCCTAGAACTCTATATGAGAGGAAACTTACGGAGGTTAGTGTTTAACTAGAATCCTCAGAAGGAGGAGAATAATCGTCCAATTCGTATGAAATATTCAGACTCGCAGTCTCACTGTCGGCAGGTAGCCATGTCTATCTGCGCGTGCATATAGCTGTGATGTTCTGACGACAATACTGCATTGTATCCTTAAACGGACATTGACACGTAAACCAGCAGTCTACGTTATTGATTAATTTATGCATGACTTATACGGACTTATGTTCTGCTCATATTTGAAATGATCATCCTGTGTGTACATGTGATTAAATATTACGGACTCAACCTGAAGGCATTAATTACTTCATTAATGTTGCTGAGTTCAAGTATTACATGTTACTTCTTCATATCATGCTACTGAGTTGTATGAACGCTTCACCCTAATTCGCGTAATGATAAAACAAGCACGATCAACAAGAAATCATTAAAATAACTATACTCAGCACATGATCTTCAACCGGCAAATAACTCAGCAACATTGAGTGTTCGACAAGTGTAGGCCAAAGAGAATCTCGTTTTTGTTTAGGTGGTGTTCATGTGACTAGTTGCCTGGCATGTGTTATTCGTCTGCATCTTCTAGCAGGCGGTAAGGGTGGTGTACAGCGCTAAAATAAACAATTGATGGACAGAAGATTGAAGATGGACGGATTATTTAAAAAATCGTAAATCACCACGTGGCAGAATATCAAGCCCGCTAGGCATAACACATAACAATTTGTAATGTTAATATGAATTTTGTGTTTAAACCAGGGCTGCAGATTCGGAGTTGTGGCATCGGTCGTTGTTTTAGTCGGAGATGGAGTCGGTAAAAAATGTCCCGACTCTAAATTTTATGAGACTTAAGCCAAGGCAGATTCACGTTTGATCCATGCAAGAAAAACTAGGCGGGGGGGGGTGGGGGGGGGGGGGGGGGGGGGGGGGGGGGGGCGCTTAAGAATTGAAATAACATTTCGAGGTAGGTGTTTATTATTAACTTATTGTGAAGTTTTTGAAATAGTGAGTTAAACACACAAAAAGTCCTCTGCTATATAAATTAAGAGTTCTGCAAAGCCCGTACATTATCTAGCACTGAAAAAGGTTGAGAAATTTGATAGTGCTTCTAAATTGCGCGCTGAGAATGCAATACCCTGCTACCCCAAGATCACCCAAGGTACCGCTTTGACTGTCACAGCGTTGCCCCATTCAAGTAACCGTGGAACGTTTGTTCTCTGCCCTCTGAATAATCAAATCCAGTTTGAATGAAACCGGACCAATTAGAAATGATTTATAAAGCAATTCAATTTACATAAAAAGTTATCATATTTTATAATACTTTTTGACTTTTTGTTTTATGTTATTGTATGAAAGAATAAATAGTTTAAAATGTAGTCTACGAAAGCAACGTATTCATTTATACATACATACACATACAGGAGCCGCGGTAGCATAGTGGTTAGTGCACTGGCTTCCTAGCGCAGTGGTCTATGGTTCGATTCCCAGATGAGGCGGGAATGTTTTAGGCCACAAACGGCTCCTGGGTCGACCCAGCCCCAAATGGGTACCAGAGTAACTCTGGGAAGGTTAAGGCGGCCGGCGTGATGCTAACCACATCACCCCTCGTGTGCCGACGGTCAAGATAATATGGGCCTAACACCATATTCCCAATATGCCTCAATGGGCGTGTAACGGGTTCCTTTACCTTTACCTTACACCATATTTGTACATAAAACTTAATAAAGTGCATAATTGTGTGCCATATGAGTAGTAAAACAGTTATAGTCGGAGTCGGGAGTCAGACTTTTACAATTTCAGGAGTCGGAATATGTTTTTGCCGACTCCACAACCTTGGTTTAAACATGGTATACACAATAAGGAGCTTGTTAAAATAATCGATGTCCGGCGGTTAAGGGGAATTGGATATTTCATTCTTGTACTGTTTATATTAATTTTTTTTAAAGTTAGATTGACACTACAAGGGTGGAATTACTCTACCCCACTTGTTCCCCCTCACACGGTAATAATGGGTCATGGGTCATCTTGTCTTGTTATGTTTTTACTTATAGCTTTGCCGTCCTCTTGCTCGTTTGCGTTCAATTTTGTCTTCTACTGTGGCTTTCAGCAGACTGTTGTGTTTCTTAATACTGAGTTGTCGTCACGTCTTTCCTAACGAGTCTCAAGTCGAGTCTCAAGTCTCATAGTACAAGTCTGAAGTCGAGTCGCAAGTTCCTATCCCTAGCTTCAAGTCCAGTCCCAATGCGAACTTTATTTTAGATCTAACACTGTTTATAGCACAATCATACTTTATCGAACAATCACATCGATCACTACAGATAATAATAAAAAATAATAATACATATTTTTAGTACTTTTACTATTTTATTTACCGACTTTTTATTAGACGGAAGTTATTTTTCAGTATTCCATTTTAGAAATATTATCTTCTCAAGCATACTCCCCCCACCCCATCACCAATAACATCATGGGTGAAATAATACTCGTGATCAGTGCTAAACCTTACACCTATACCAATTTACAGGTTGTTTACGTTTTTCTCTCTAGTTTTATCCTGTCAACAACCATTTTTCCGTCTCTGCGCTCGGTTTACCCCCCTCCCACCCCCACCCCGAAGTCGGGATGGTATAATGTTTACATAGACAAAAAATATTATTGTTCTGGTGGTCGCTGTGTCTCGAGATGTTTATATAGTTACAGTGTTTAATTTTATCTCATAATTTGAAGTAAAATGTGTTTCACAATGTAGTTCTTGTAATGTTTGGGTGATATCGCTTTACACAATCACGCTTTTAGTTTCTCCTTAATAAAGAGTGCATTATGAATGAGGACGACGAGTCATTACACCAAACATGACAAGTTTCTAGTCGAATCGAGTCGTTAATGCCTAAATCACAAATCGGCTCGAGTCGAGTCGCTGTTTTACTAAAGTCCGACTCGAGTCCGAGTTTATTGCTTCGGGTCAACAACACTGTCTTAATATCTCCAAAATGCTTTAGCTATCTTCAACTCATTCCGTAACTTTCTTTTTATTCTATGTTTTCCAGGACTTCTTTATTTCTCTTTGTCTTCCGTGTGTTTGTGGCCAATTTTTATAACCTGCTTATCCTTGCTGTTCTTTTCGTCTTCTTAGAAGCCACCACTGCTGGGTGCTGCGGAATTTCACGGAAGGGTTATGAAAAATGAGGCTCGTAAATCATCACATAATATGGCATTATGTCCGCGAGATTTTACAAGTAAAGAAAAAAACAGATTTTGGGCTACGCATTCTTATTTTAAAATGCAATAAATATGAAAAAGTTCTGTGATCATGTTCACAATTTTGTGTGCAGCGTGATCCTTTCCCAGCTGTAATCATGTAAATACTTTATGCCTTTTTTGCTTTCATTGGGTTTTTTTTCGGCGAGCCAGTCATTCGAGGTTCTTTAAATTTTAACAGTTTAAAATGTACCGTGATAGAGGGTTACGTGCAGAATTACAGCTCCCTTGGTAACCTGACACCTAGTGAATCAAGAGCTCAAAGATTTTAAACATCCAATCATTTCAAATTAAATAAAAGTATTTAAACAATATTAGTTCATAATGTTAACTGAAGTGTTCGGATTGAGTGAATAGCTTGAAAGAATAACGCTTAGTTCACATTTGTTAAAAACAGGAAACCCTTGAAATAGCCTGAAAAGACGTGTCTGCAGCACAGCCTTGAATAATTTAATTATTAAAACATATTATAATTTTGTTTATTATTATAAATGGAAGTTAGAAAACACGGAAAACATTAAATAAACTTGCGGACAAACTTTGTCACTGACACCTTACAAACTGTAAATGCTGTCATAGTAGGTGGGATAGTAGCATTTTAACACTAATATATAATCTTGTTATGAAATCTTTTTCCTGAAGCACAAACACTCCAGATTTCCAGAAATTACCGCACTGTTAAGAGATCTTTAGAACTAAAGATAAACACTGTTACACTTGTAGGTATTTTGAAAACTACAACAGGCAAATACAACGAAAAACCTACCCCTAATATAACAAATATCTTGAGTTTGGTGTATAACTCGAGTATACCTTATAAAGAAATGTTATAATCAAAGGATTCTGCAGAAGCTGGAAAAATAAATAGATTCTCCCCCTTTTCCCAACATAAATTCATTATTTCTTCCGTCCGAAAAAAGAGATATTTTGGTTTCTAGTTTATTATTTGTTATCATGTCCGTGAAGCTTCTAGTTTATTATTAGGTTATCATGTCCGTGAAGCTGCTAGTTTATAATTATGTTATCACGTCCGCGAAGTTTCTAGTTTATTATTATGTTATCATGTCCGTGAAGTTTCTAGTTTATTATTATGTTATCATGTCCGAGAATGTTCTAGCTTATTATTATGTTATCATGTCCGTGAAGCGTCTGGTTTATTATTAAGTTATCATGTCCGTGAAGCTTCTAGTTTATTATTAGGTTATTATGTCCACGAAGCTATTAGTTTATAAATTTTGTTATCATGTCCATGAAGTTTCTAGTTTATTATTATGTTATCATATCCGTGACGTTTCTAGTTGTTAATAGGTTATCATGTCCGTGAAGCTTCTAGTTTATTATTATGTTATCATGTCCGTGATGTTTCTAGTTTATTATTAGGTTATCATGTCCGTGAAGCTTCTACTTTATTATTATGTTATCTTGTCCGTGAAGTTTCTAGTTTATTATTAGGTTATCATGTCCGTGACCTTTCTAGTTTATTATTAGGTTATCGTGTCCGTGAAGTTTCTAGTTTATTATTAGGTTATCATGTCCGTGAAGCTTCTAGTTCATTAGTAGGTTATCATGTCTGTGAAGTTTCTATTTTATTATTAGGTTATCATGTCCATGAAGTTTCTAGTTTATTATCATGTCCGTGACGTTTCTAGTTTATTATTAGGTTATCATGTCCGTGAAGCTTCTACTTTATTATTATGTTATCTTGTCCGTGAAGTTTCTAGTTTATTATTAGGTTATCATGTCCGTGACCTTTCTAGTTTATTATTAGGTTATCGTGTCCGTGAAGTTTCTAGTTTATTATTAGGTTATCATGTCCGTGAAGCTTCTAGTTCATTAGTAGGTTATCATGTCTGTGAAGTTTCTATTTTATTATTATGTTATCATGTCCGTGAAGTTTCTAGTTTATTATTAGGTTATCATGTCCATGAAGTTTCTAATTTATTATTTGGTTATCATGTCCGTGAAGTTTCTAGTTTATTATTAGGTTATCATGTCCGTGAAGTTTCTAGTTTATTATTGGGTTATATGTCCGTGACGTTTCTAGTTTATTATTATGTTATCATGTCCGTGAAGTTTCTAGTTTATTATAAGGTTATCATGTCTGTGAAGTTTCTAGTTTATTATTAGGTTATCATGTCCGTGAAGCTTCTAGTTTATTATTAGGTTATCATGTCCGTGAAGCTTCTAGTTTATTATTAGGTTATCATGTCCGTGAAGTGTCTAGTTTATTATTATGTTATCATGTCCGTGAAGATTCTAGTTTATTATTATGTTATCATGTCCGTGAAGCTTCTAGTTTATTATTAGATTATATGTCCGTGACGTTTCTAGTTTATTATTAAGTCATCATGTCCGTGAAGTTTCTAGTTTATTATTAGGTTATCATGTCCATGAAGTTTCTAATTTATTTTTTGGTTATCATGTCCGTGAAGTTTCTAGTTTATTATTAGGTTATCATGTCCGTGAAGTTTCCAGTTTATTATTAGGTTATTATGTCTGTAAAGTTTCTAGTTTATTATTAGGTTATCACGTCCGTGAAGCTTCTAGTTTATTAGTGGGTTATATGTCCGTGACGTTTCTAGTTTATTATTATGTTATCATGTCCGTGAAGTTTCTAGTTTATTATAAGGTTATCATGTCTGTGAAGTTTCTAGTTTAATATTAGGTTATCATGTCCGTGAAGCTTCTAGTTTATTATTAGGTTATCATGTCCGTGAAGATTCTAGTTTATTTTTGGGTTATATGTCCGTGACGTTTCTAGTTTATTATTATGTTATCATGTCCGTGAAGTTTCTAGTTTATTATTAGGTTATCATGTCCGTGAAGTTTCTAGTTTATTATTAGTTTATCATGTCTGTGAAGTTTCTAATTTATTATTTGGTTATCATGTCCATGAAGTTTCTAGTTTATTATTAGGTTATCATGTCCGTGAAGTTTCTAGTTTATTATTAGGTTATCATGTCCGTGAAGTTTCTAGTTTATTATTAGGTTTTTAAGTCCATGAAGTTTCTAGCTAATGGTGTGTCTCTTCAATGGGTCTCTTGTGGTTCGAATCTTCACTGTGGAGATGTACTGGGCAGATTTGCTGCTCCGTCTGTGCTGGGTGTTGTAATACTACTGATAGGTTTAGCTCAGGTATCCTAGGTGTTCACTGGTTGTGGTGCTCTCTTGCAGCATTCAACATTCTGCGTTGACTCTATACTACACTGTCTGTCCGAATCCTGCCGACGACGCCATTTTTGACAGTGCGAAGACGATGTGTGAAGAAGAATATGAATTCGTCGTGTGTAATGTCGTCGTCACTCTCTCTGGCCCACTTTCACAGACGTTCAGCAGTCACAGAAAAACTCTCTTGATGACAGGGTCCCACTTTTATTAAAGAAACCCTATCAGGTAGCATATGAATCATACAGAAAAACTGTCTGTGAAGTTATTAGTTTATTATTAGGTTATCATGTCCGTGAAGTTTCTAGTTTATTATTAGGTTATCATGTCCGTGAAGTTTCTAGTTTATTATTAGGTTATCATGTCCGTGAAGTTTCTAGTTTATTATTAGGTTATCGTGTCCGTGTGTGGTGAAGTGGGATGTTATAAATATTTATAGGGGACTTAGTGTACTGACTGAGATCAGCTGTGAAGGTATCTATATCTATTAAGAGTAGTGTATTATAGATAACCTTACTTGCTACCACATATCTATATATCTCAGTCAGAATTATTCTGGAATAGTGTGATGACTACGTTATGTGTCTAGGGTATGTGTATGATGAAGTGTAAGTCACAACAACAGACAGATAAACAATTTAATTTAATCCACTACTCTTGACAACACTGTGACACTCACATACATATAACACTCTATGAGAATATCTTAAGGAGTCACTGATAACTTTTCAAATAACAATATGTATTCATTTTTGTCATAAAGGTATATGTGTCCTGATTCAAATACAAAGGAACCAGGAATCACAATCAATTTTAATTACAAGTATATGTACAGACTTTATCAATATGAATATTGTAGTGACATATATTATTAAAATATCCTATGTGTGTCAGTTGTGTAGTGGTAATATGAGGTAATACTGGTTTTGTTTTGTTCAAGCTCTGTTGGTATTTGTCATCATGACTTCAATAGTTTGTCTTTTGGGACTAGTATTGGAGATGTTTTCAGTTCCTGATATTAAGACAATTAAATTCCCCTCTGAATGTTATTTTTACAAAGTCCTTTCAAGATGAGGGGACATAATGTTGAGCTCAGCTGGCCAAATCAGCTTATCTTGAGTGATGGCGGCAGGAAAGGACTCCTCTGCTCGAATTCTCCTCTGGGCTCTGGAGACACCTCACTGATAGCTAAAAAGACCAAGGAGTATGCTGTCCGACTCTGGATTCAGCAAAGCTCTGACCAGGTGCTGCTCAGTACCATCAAGACCACGGTCCCTGAAAACAAGAAGGATATACCTTCTACTTCATAACTAATTGATACTCTAGTTCTACACTGAACACAATATAACACAAACATTGAGTTCAGAGCGTTAGGCCAACTGTCAGCTTCATCTGAAATACTTTATACCAGTATTTACCTCCTTAATGGTTACCACGCCTCTGCACTTCCAGCATTATTTCTGTCTAATCAATCATCCAGGTGTCAGTGTACTATTTGGCCATTCCATGCCGTTTTACTTCCCTCCGACACCCTCTGTTCAGGCTGGAGCATTATAGGCTTTATCTCCTGTTTGCCACTGAACTACACATATATATACAGGCATAAATTAACAATTTACATTCAATTTTCATTAAAAGATACTGAATGGTTCAAGCTTACCACAATTTCATGGAAATAAACACAGATACGTTGATTAGCAATGAATTCTGGCACAATTACTGGCACAAATTCCCATCTGCTTATGTTCCAGGCTTTTATTTTAGCAAAAATGTGAGCTGGCTTCAACGCACTGTCGCTTTATCAAGATTATTTGCACTAGTGGTCTCGAACTAACGCTCCTAAGTGAGTATATCAGCAAGTCTAGCCAATGAGGCCACGTTTCGACAAGTGTTTGAAAAAATGTTACCTTTCTACGTCTCCCTAACAACCAAGATAGTATTTATAGTCCGACCAATCGTGGTTCGTCTTTCATTTGTTGCGCTCCAATCAATTTGGAGTTTACATGGTAGGCTATTTCTGTAACGCAAGGTTTTTTCAAACATGTTATAAAAAAATTTTATGAGCAGAAATGATTTCATGCTGTCAGGCATCCCCAATATTTTATTTTGGTTATAACTTGTTAATTCCTAGACTATTTGCGTAACGTTTTACATATTCTTTGTCAGCAAACCCTAAGGAACCCAAATATCCAAATTTAAAAGAGCTACGTGGCTGCGTTCAAAATATGCAATTTCTACCTCCTGTTTCGAAGATGTGCTGTCTGGGAAGGGTAGTGTATTTTATCACTGTCCGTCTGAAAAACAATTAGTGCATGTAGTCTTACACGCGTGATGGCAGCATTTGTGTATCGCGCGACGCGTGTTGCCTGCGTTCCTGATTTTCAGCCCTCCTTCTCTCTTTATCCTTTTGTCCATCTGTTCGTTCGTTTTGGTAACGCAGTGTAGAAAAAGACATGAATGGAATTTAAAATTTAGGTCAACTTGCATATTTCAAGGTTTTTCTTAGAAAGGCAGCACATTTTATTGTGTGTTTGGGAAACGCGTGTATGTTGCAGAAGGCCTATATTTAACGTGGAAACGTTACAATTTGCAGACGAAGCATAAAACAAAGGGGATTTCGAGTACTGTCATTGTGACAGCACTGTTCTTTACCATTCTTCTTCCTTTATTTATTATATGTATTTATTAGGCTTTATATTTACTTGATAATTTATATATGTGGATTAGAATATTCCACGACACCTCCCCTCTTAAAACAGACATTATATGTCAGTCCTTTATTCTATATTCACATAGAGAAATTTATTATTATTTCTGGGGTTTACGGTGATTCTCATCACACGGATGGCGGCTTAAAAAATCCGCTCCCAAATTGGTTTTTCCAGATATATACTCAATGCTAAAATTATATGGAGCCAAAAGTAAAGACCATCGGAGTAACCTGGAGTTCTCATGCCTAGCCTGTGCTAGAAACGATAACGGTTTGTGGTCTGTTTGCAACTTAAATGCCTTCCCATATAGATAAATATTGAATTTCTTTATCGCCCATATTACTGCAAGACATTCTTTTTCGCTAGTTGAGTAGTTGATTTCAGCTTTATTCAACTTTCTGCTAGCATATGCCACTGGGCTTAATTCTCCATCCAAGGCATCTGATTTCTGTAATAGAGTTGCACCTAACCCAATATTACTTGCATCCGTCCTTACTATGAATTCTTGACTTAAGTCAGGTAATTTCAAAATGGGTTTACTTGTGAGCTTTTCCTTCAATTCTTGGTAAGTCATTTCACATTGTGGTGTCCATGTAATGCGATCTGGATGTCCTTTACGTGTCAATTCAGTTAACGGTGCACATATGGAATTAAAGTTTTTGATATACTTCTGGTAGAAACCACATAATGAGACAAAGGATCTCACGTCCTTCTTGGTTTGTGGTCTCGGGGCTTTCTGTAGTTTCTCTAAATTCTTTGGGTCAGGGGTCATGTTTCCCTGATAAACTGTGTGTCCCAAAAATTCCAATTCTTTACATCCAACGCAACATTTAGTTGGTCGGGCTGTTAAATTTGCCTCCCTAAGTCGATCAAACAGCATGTTCAGAGAGTCAATGTGTTCCTCAAATGTTTCTGTTGCTATAAGGATATCATCCATAAAATTTGTTATACAGGGATTATTCAGAGGATCCAATAATTTTCTCATCATTCTAGAGAAGACACTAGGCGCATTCTTCAATCCAAATGGCAATCTATTAAACTCATAGTGTCCTTCTGAGGTACTAAAGGCTAGGTATGGTCTAACCTCAGGCTTTACTGGGATCTGATAGTATCCTTTACTCAAATCCACTTTTGAGAAATATTTAGCTTTATTTAGTCTGGCAAACAGCTGATTTGTATCCGGCAATGGATCCACCTGTCCTTCTGTAATAGCATTCAGTCTCCTGTAATCTATACAGAGTCTATGTTCTCCAGAGGGCTTCCTTAAGTGTACCACACCGGAACTATACGAAGATTCACTGTGCGAAATAATTCCTTCCTTCAACAGATAGTCTATCTCTTCCTTCAAAGCTTTCTCCTTAGCAAACGGAATCGAATATGGTTTCATACAGACAGGTGTGGAGTCTATTAGTTTCATATCATATTCCAATAGGTTTGTATGCCCTGGTCGGTCTGTTAACACCTCTGCATGATTATTTAGAACCTGTTGCACTCTCTCTTTCTGAGTTTTCGTTAAATGTGTACTGATTTTCACCTGTGCTGCTGTCTCACAGGGGTGTAATGGATATTCAAATGATGAAAGTGGTTCCTTTTTCATCTCCATGGCGATGGACAAGGTCAACAAGTGTGTCTCTTCCTGACGTTCTCTTTCCAAATATTTCTTCAGGAGATTCACATGATAGATTTTTTCTTTCCCCTTCTTATCTATCTTATAATTTGTTCTAGACACCTTCTCTAGAACTGTATATGGACCCTGCCATCCAATTTGTAACTTATTCTGACTCCCAGGCAAAAGAAGCAGTACTTTCTCTCCCACAGCCAAATTTCTGTCCTTCGCCTTCCTGTTATAATAGGCAGCATGTTTCTTCCTGGCTTGTTTCAAATTTTCATTGGCAAGTTTCCAGCCAGTTTTTAACCGAGTGGTCAGCTCATTCACATATTGGTATGAAGATGTAATGTTTTCCTCTGCCTTTTCATCAGTCCACGTTCTTAACATAGCTACATGTGGACCTTTAATGGTGTGGACCTATTTGTCCATGCACCGGTATGGTCTCTTCCACTCGAAGCTTTATAGTGATGATTTTTCCTCCCAGAATTATCATTCACAAAACGACCGCTACCAATTTTTTTCTTGGGGCTGTCTCCCCTCTTAAAATTCTTGATGAGAGATTTCCTCTCTACATCTTCTTCCTCCAGTTGGTTTAAGTCCGATTGAGGGATTGTCGGCTTATCCTGGGGTAAGACATCTGTTTGCACTCTCCGCATAGTGGCCATTGTAAAACAGTTAAGTGAAGCTTGTCCGTGAAAAGGGGCTTCCCATTCCATTTGGTCCACTTTATCAAATTTATATCTCTTTTTATTATCAGGCCTAATTTTGCCCCGGGGCGTGTCCAGGTCCTGATCCATGTTCCCACTTGTGGGTGTTCCCTCATGTGCTATGCTACACCTTTCTACAAAATTCTCAATGTCCCATCTTGCTTTGGGCCAATAATAATTGTGAGCCACCTTTTGAATGATGGTACCTATCTTCTCATGGTCCCCATCTGGTTTCACATGTAGGCTCCTTATTAAGTCTGCCCTATATCTTTTTGGAAGAACCAGCTGTCCGTGACCTTTGGATCTAGCTCCAGTCTTCCTATACATCAACTTGTTTTTCATGTAAAAATCTCCCTTGCCTGGAGTTGTATGACAAGTTGACAATTTTCTGAAACAAGGCTTGAGTGTTTTATCCCCAGCCTGTGCCTTCCTCATCTCTTCTGGAGTGGTATCCAACATAATATCCTCCTCCTGTCTTGAGGTCGACCTGACCTGAAGGGTTGCCATATACACAGGTTTCCTTCTGCAACGGTCAGTGTCATGATTGTCCATCTGACAATTTTTACACCACCTTTTTCCTTGGTTGAAAGATTTTCTTTCATCATATTTCCTTTCATCGAATTGTGGGAATTTATTTTTATTGTCATACCGTGGCCTATCAAATTGGTGCTTACCTTTATTTTGATCCTTAGGATCAAATTTATTAAAGTTCTGTGGTGCCCTAAAGTTATCCACTTGTTTCTTTTTATTACCTGTTACCTCTGCTTGAGCTGCTTGATACCTTTCAGCAACATTTAGCAACTCACCCAGCCTCTCTGCACCTTGTTCCATGAGAAACTTTCTCAGGTCTGGAGCCATGGACTCTCTTAATTGCTCTATAAGGACCATTTCCTTAAGATCTTGGGTTTTCCCCAGAGAAGTCCATTTCTCCAAGTATGTCTCTATTCGTGCAGAGAACTGGTGATAGGTTTCACCTGACAGTAGTTTAGCATTCCTAAATTTTTTCCTATAAAATTCAGCATTCTTTTCATATCTTAACAAAAGAGCCTGCTTTAGCATATCATAATTTTCCTGATCACCTCTGCTCATTTTTGCAAAAACTTCATAAGCTGCCCCACGAAGTCCCTGAGATAACTTTAAGCTCCACCTTTCTCTCTCTAACCCATACGTGGTAGCTAATAGTTCATACCTATTTATATAGCTCTCAATATCATCGTCTTTCTCAACAAAATGATCTAAATGAAAGTTCATAGCTGAGGTTGAGGCTCCCTGAGTAACCGTAGCATCAGAGGCAAAGGGACTGGCACCATTTTCAGGAGCATGGCCTTGAAACTCAAATTCCCTGAGTCGTAACTCATGTTCCCTTTGTAATCTTTTATCTTCTGCTTCCCTTTCTGCAGCTAATTTTCTTTCTTCTGCTTCCCTTTCTGCAGCTAATTTCTTGTCTTCTCTTTCTGCAGTCAATCTTCTTTCTTCTGCTTCCAATTTCTTAGCCTCTTTGTCAGCCTCAATCTGCAACCTCTTAGTCTCAGCCTCAGCTTGCAACCTCTTAGTCTCAGCCTCAGCTTCAAATTGCAACCTCTTAGTCTCAGCCTCTAACTTTCTTTCGGCCTCTTTTTCTAATCTTCTTTCTTCGCGTTCAATAAATTTGTCACATTCCGTAGTGACATAGGCAACCATAACTTGCCCATCTAATCCTAACTCTTTTGCAGTCTGTACAGCAGCAGATCGAAACTTGGCCAGGTCCGCCATTGTCTATCAGGTAAATTTCTACAATGTCTAACCAACAATTCAAATTCTAAATATATATAATGGACAACACAGGCACCGTGAGCTCAACCTTATTTAATTCCACCCAAGGATACCTTTTAATTCTTATATTCCCTGAAGTGAATTACCCCCAATATTTTTAATAGGGAAAGATTCAAAATCCCAANAGCGAGACCCCAATATATGTGGTGAAGTGGGATGTTATAAATATTTATAGGGGACTTAGTGTACTGACTGAGATCAGCTGTGAAGGTATCTATATCTATTAAGAGTAGTGTATTATAGATAACCTTACTTGCTACCACATATCTATATATCTCAGTCAGAATTATTCTGGAATAGTGTGATGACTACGTTATGTGTCTAGGGTATGTGTATGATGAAGTGTAAGTCACAACAACAGACAGATAAACAATTTAATTTAATCCACTACTCTTGACAACACTGTGACACTCACATACATATAACACTCTATGAGAATATCTTAAGGAGTCACTGATAACTTTTCAAATAACAATATGTATTCATTTTTGTCATAAAGGTATATGTGTCCTGATTCAAATACAAAGGAACCAGGAATCACAATCAATTTTAATTACAAGTATATGTACAGACTTTATCAATATGAATATTGTAGTGACATATAGTATTAAAAATATCCTATGTGTGTCAGTTGTGTAGTGGTAATATGAGGTAATACTGGTTTTGTTTTGTTCAAGCTCTGTTGGTATTTGTCATCATGACTTCAATAGTTTGTCTTTTGGGACTAGTATTGGAGATGTTTTCAGTTCCTGATATTAAGACAATTAAATTCCCCTCTGAATGTTATTTTTACAAAGTCCTTTCAAGATGAGGGGACATAATGTTGAGCTCAGCTGGCCAAATCAGCTTATCTTGAGTGATGGCGGCAGGAAAGGACTCCTCTGCTCGAATTCTCCTCTGGGCTCTGGAGACACCTCACTGATAGCTAAAAAGACCAAGGAGTATGCTGTCCGACTCTGGATTCAGCAAAGCTCTGACCAGGTGCTGCTCAGTACCATCAAGACCACGGTCCCTGAAAACAAGAAGGATATACCTTCTACTTCATAACTAATTGATACTCTAGTTCTACACTGAACACAATATAACACAAACATTGAGTTCAGAGCGTTAGGCCAACTGTCAGCTTCATCTGAAATACTTTATACCAGTATTTACCTTCTTAATGGTTACCACGCCTCTGCACTTCCAGCATTATTTCTGTCTAATCAATCATCCAGGTGTCAGTGTACTATTTGGCCATTCCATGCCGTTTTACTTCCCTCCGACACCCTCTGTTCAGGCTGGAGCATTATAGGCTTTATCTCCTGTTTGCCACTGAACTACACATATATATACAGGCATAAATTAACAATTTACATTCAATTTTCATTAAAAGATACTGAATGGTTCAAGCTTACCACAATTTCATGGAAATAAACACAGATACGTTGATTAGCAATGAATTCTGGCACAATTACTGGCACAAATTCCCATCTGCTTATGTTCCAGGCTTTTATTTTAGCAAAAATGTGAGCTGGCTTCAACGCACTGTCGCTTTATCAAGATTATTTGCACTAGTGGTCTCGAACTAACGCTCCTAAGTGAGTATATCAGCAAGTCTAGCCAATGAGGCCACGTTTCGACAAGTGTTTGAAAAAATGTTACCTTTCTACGTCTCCCTAACAACCAAGATAGTATTTATAGTCCGACCAATCGTGGTTCGTCTTTCATTTGTTGCGCTCCAATCAATTTGGAGTTTACATGGTAGGCTATTTCTGTAACGCAAGGTTTTTTCAAACATGTTATAAAAAAAATTTTATGAGCAGAAATGATTTCATGCTGTCAGGCATCCCCAATATTTTATTTTGGTTATAACTTGTTAATTCCTAGACTATTTGCGTAACGTTTTACATATTCTTTGTCAGCAAACCCTAAGGAACCCAAATATCCAAATTTAAAAGAGCTACGTGGCTGCGTTCAAAATATGCAATTTCTACCTCCTGTTTCGAAGATGTGCTGTCTGGGAAGGGTAGTGTATTTTATCACTGTCCGTCTGAAAAAAAATTAGTGCATGTAGTCTTACACGCGTGATGGCAGCATTTGTGTATCGCGCGACGCGTGTTGCCTGCGTTCCTGATTTTCAGCCCTCCTTCTCTCTTTATCCTTTTGTCCATCTGTTCGTTCGTTTTGGTAACGCAGTGTAGAAAAAGACATGAATGGAATTTAAAATTTAGGTCAACTTGCATATTTCAAGGTTTTTCTTAGAAAGGCAGCACATTTTATTGTGTGTTTGGGAAACGCGTGTATGTTGCAGAAGGCCTATATTTAACGTGGAAACGTTACAATTTGCAGACGAAGCATAAAACAAAAGGGATTTCGAGTACTGTCATTGTGACAGCACTGTTCTTTACCATTCTTCTTCCTTTATTTATTATATGTATTTATTAGGCTTTATATTTACTTGATAATTTATATATGTGGATTAGAATATTCCACGACACCGTGAAGTTTCTAGTTTATTATTTGGTTATCGTGTCCGTGAAGTTTCTAGTTTATTATTAGGTCATCGTGTCCGTGAAGTTTCTAGTTTATTATTAGGTTATCGTGTCCGTGAAGTTTCTAGTTTATTATTAGGTTATCGTGTCCGTGAAGTTTCTAGTTTATTATTAGGTTATCATGTCCGTGAAGTTTCTAGGAGTCTCTGCGGAGATGAAGCAAGATGAGGACTACCGCTCCCTCAAGCGTTCCCCAAGAGGAGACAAATATGTACTCATGTAATGAGGCTGGTAACATAATCATGTAATGAGGCTGGTAACATTATCATGTAAGTCAAATTGTTACATAAACCACCGCGGCAAGAGCAATCCAGAGCTATGGTATAAGCTTTCAGGGATAAGTTGTTACTTTGATTTCATGCTCCATATGGAGCGGAAAGTGATGTGATGATGATGATGATGATGATGATGACAATGAGTTTTGTTCCGGAAATAACGGGTTACAATGCCCTCAAACTCTCAGAGTCATCCTGTGCATTATATAAATAATTTTTAAAATCATTGAAATAACGTAAGTAATAACATAAATCATATATAGAACAGTGGATATGCACGACAGATTCTACAAATAATCTGATAAAGTTATATAAAACATTCTGTGAGTACTTCTTGAATCTCTTTCGCGTACATTTTAGGGTATGCGCACCACACTTTGAGAAACACAGATAGAAAGGATGTTCTGCTATCTGTTTGCAAGAACAAAGAAGAAGTTCACGACTAACTGATGAGGACATTGATGGATATTGTAGAATAATTGATCTGTGTGATTTATTGTTGGTTCCTTTTACAGGCTGAGATTGAATTTTGGAAAGAGATGGTTTATATTTGTAGCTCTAATTTGAGGATAGACTGGAACTGTTATTTCGGAATGTTGGGAGGTCGACTCTAAGAATAAAATCTAAGAAAATTAAAACCTTTGTCTCTGTCTCTCTCTATCTCTCTCTTGTATCCCTCTTTCTCTCTTTTTCTCTCTATTTTCTCTTTACTTCTCTTTCTTTTCTTATCTTTCTCTCTCTCTCTTTCTGTCTTTTCCCTCTCTTTTCACTCTCTTTCTGCCTCTCTTTCGCTTTTCTCTCCCTCTCACTTTCTCTCTTTATTTTCTCTCTCAGTTTATCTCTCTGTTTTCTCTCTCTCTCTCTCTCTCTCTCTCTCTCTCTCTCTCTCTTGTGTTAAACTTTCCCTCACTCGTTTCTCTCTCATTCTCTCTTTTTTTTTCTCGCTTTCTTTTCTTTCTTTCTCGCTCTCGCTGTCTCATGTCTCTCTGGCTGTCTCTTTCTCTCTCTCTTGTCTGTCTCTCTCTTCATGTTTTCTCTGTCCTACTCTCTGTGTGTTATGTTAGTGATTGAAACGTTAAGATGACCTATTTAACCTTTGAACTTCCTGGCGTTATCTTATGAGGCACAGAAAGAAAATAACTACTGTTCATTAAGGGGGGAGAGGGGGGAAGAGGTGGGTCGTAGAAGATGACTAATATGAGGTTGTGGCAACTAACCATCACGTAAAACAAATTGCTACAGAAACAACCAATCAAAAGCAGGCTTCCTTTAAAGGAACCATCTGCAGTGATAGATCTATGCCTCATAGGGAGCGAAGCGGAACATGATGATAATGAAGACTATGATTTACTATTGTACTTTCGTGGTTTAAAATGTGTAGAGTAAACAACCTATTTAATTGTCTTCAATGCATCATTTTTACTTTTTCCTCGATTTTATTAGTAATTTATTGTTTCTTTCTTTTCTTTTTAAAAATATCTTATTCACTAAATTGAATTATTGCAGTGCATAAATATAACGTGACAATAGAGGTTATTTTTTTACCCTGATAACATAAAGAATTCGTTCGTTACCTCGCTTTCTCTCATAATTTTTAATTCATGTCTTTGAAAAAACATAATCGATTTCAGTTGATGAGGAGATATAATATTGTTCTAGGCAAATCCATATTTACGTGGCTGTGCTTTGTTTAAAGTGTACAGTTCACGTTGTAAGAAATCGTTGCGAAACAGCACATGGCAGTAAACCAGGTCCCATTGGCTACGCAGGATCGAATATCACTAATCAATCACAGCAGCGATGTTTCATATATATATATATATTATTGATGTTAAAGGTGGGCCATTATCTTTAATAATGTTAAAACTAAGTCATCAATTTTGTTAATGTTAAAGACAAGCCATCACCCTTATGTTAAAGATGAGTTATCACCCTTATGTTAAAGACAAGCCATCACCCTTATGTTAAAGATGAGTTATCACCTTTAGAAACGTTAAAATTGAACTATCGCCTTTACCACTATCAAAGAAGAACCTACTTCTTTTGTAAACGTATACAGTCGTGGTTTAACTGAGGACAGTAACACGCAGAGTCCTTAGAGAAAGCCATGCTATTATTATATTTAATTGTAATCAAACTCGTGGTTGAGATGTTAGACTGGCAGAGGTCTTTTGGAGGAATGGTAGAAGCCTTCTCACTGCAATTTCTGTAAACTCGGAACATGTTGCGTTTACTTGTATACCAAAAATAGGGTGGGGGAGGGGGGGGGGGGGAGACATGTGCTGTTCTGAAACTCATATCTAGTCTTTCGTTAGTACTGGAAACAGATTTTGGCTTCATCAAGTCCCTTTCACTGGCTCTCCCGTCTGCTGGAACGTAACACTGTAATTATTGTTGGTGAAATTACGGCGCCATTTTTATACTTTTTTTTAAAACCCTGGAATCAAGCCGTGGACCGGCAGTCAATAGCTCGCGGGCTGGCACCAGTCCACTGATTATCACTTTGAGTATTACTGTTAGATGTAAGGGGTGATGATAACAACAATGCTGACATCTATGACGTTGAACTTGATAATAGATAAATAATGTTACTGACGATATTGAGGTTAAAAACGACAATGATTTATGATAAGGTATTGATGATGATCATGTTAACGACAATTATGATAATGTCGATACTTATAACAACGATGATGGTAATGACAATGATAATATCTATAATACTCTGGCATTAGCCATGATGATGATGAAGACGATATTTGAGATGATACGATAAAGAACTCTATTATTACGATAATAGCAAAGATAATGATATTTATATATGGACCTGATGACAACAACCAGACAGGCCTATGAACAGAACATACACTGAGGAAAATGTGTTGACAAAATCCCCAAAGTAAGAGAACAAACGAACGATCGAACTAATGAACGTACGTACGAACGAACTTTATTTTCAAAGGGCTGAGAATTGAGCTCGCAGGTCTGTCTAACGTTCTGTCCTCCCTTTCTCTCATCTTTGATACTGAATTCATTTACTCTCACATGCATATTACATATCAATTTAAAGGAATTCAACGTTGTAAAAGTAAAATAATAATACACTCACATTCCCAGTTTCCAATTATAATCATGACATAAAATATGTTGAAATGTACAAACATCATCATTAGAACCTACATCCTATATTATCTATGTATTTGGAGGTGGGGGGGAGACTGGCAAAAACTCGTGAGAAAAAAACTGGAGACAGACTTGAATGGAATAATCAAGATATAGAAAGTCTTTAGGGGATGGCACAGGACAAGAGGGCGTTAACTTGTTGAAGGCCTTAGCTCTTTGAGACTGTGGAGGCCGAGATGCAAAGAACGAACCAGAGCTGGGGGCACTGTACTAAAGCATTGCTGCCGACCGAGCAATATGGAAGCAGTTTGTTGCTGCCCTACAAGACGCTACCAGGCGTGACGGCAACTGACTGACTTGACAATTGGCGGCTATTGATAAAAAAAAAAAATAGAAGCTCTGAGAGGAGTTAAAGGGTAATTAGTGATTTAATGAGATCATTATTTTTCTGTTAGCTCCTAATGGAGCATGATGACCACGACGTGGACGATGAAGTTTATGGTGGAAACAGAAAACTCTGCAGTCAGATTTTCTTACGCAAGTTTCATCAGTCATCCGTACCCTTCAGCTTCCAGTCTTATACAGAGCTTGCCCTTTGGTTTTTTTCAGGGTGGTGTGAGTTCTCGTGATGGTGCCCATTTTCATATAGGCAAAATATTATTTACTGTGACATTTTAAGTTTTATTTTTCTTGTTCTTTAAGAATTGTATTGTATGTATTATTTTTTAATGAATTTCGGCGCCTTCCCCATGACGGCGCCCAGTGCGGCCGCACCGCCCGCAATACAACACTCTGGTCTTATAATGCTGTCTGCTGGTTTTCCTCTATGTGTCAGCGCCCTTTCCTCTATGTGTCAGCGCCCTTTCCTCTATGTGTCAGCGCCCTTTCCTCTATGTGTCAGCGCCCTTTCCTCTATGTGTCAGCGCCCTTTCCTCTATGTGTCAGCGCCCTTTCCTCACCTATTGTTCCACTTAAATTTGCGTGGCCTTGTCCATCAAATCCCCATATCTGATCCTACCATATTCTTTAAATCCTTCTTTTCTTCGCACACAATTAGTACTAAACGTTATCAACTTCTTTGTTGTCTTTGTTTGCTTTTCCTTTTGCTGTCCATGATTCATTTCTATACGATAAAAAAGGAAACGGTAGTCCAGTAGCACATATTTGTATTTCCGTAGAGGAGTGAAATGTTCAAGACTTCACTATACTAAGTCCAGCTTGAGAGGTGGGATGACCAGCTCCCTTCTCGATGACTTTTCCTTCTCTAACTCAAGAGCAAAGTCAGATACCCATTTACAGCCGGGTACACAGTAGTATGAGAATCGAACACCGTGAATCGAACCGTGCATCTTTGGCTTGAGAGACCAGCGCTCTAACCACTCTGTCAATCGGACGCTCACACAGAACTGTCTTTCCGTTTGAGCAAACATTACACAAGTGGAGAAATGAAGCTCCTTATATTAACCTTTCTACCAAAGTTCTAAGATTATGTTTGATTTTGAGGAGAAAAAAAACGTGCAGAAGGGAGGGGTGTGTAGAGACTGCATGTCAGTATCAAGAACGAGACGAGAGAGGAGGTGATACCCCTTAACTAGATGACATTTCCCAAAAATCAACACCAACATCCATCTTCAATTTTGGGGTGTTCACCAGAAGACTAAATGGCAAAGGTCTGAACTTGTCTGGCTGAGAGCCGAACTTCAACCGTGGTCACAGAAGTCTGAGAACACAACTTTCTTGTGGCGATAGAAGAAAAAATATAAAGAAAAGTTAAAAAAAACCGTAGTCTTGGAAGACACTGTCGACTGACGCAGATATTACAAATAGGTCCATAAATCAAACCTAGCTTTGGCGAGCTATAAATAGAAAGTGAAACTCATCCCTAAATGAAGATAATCTGGTTAGTGGACCGGACCTGGAAAATATCACGGAACCATGCAACGTTGTATAAAACTATACTTCTAAGAGGGGATTCAGGCTTGAGAAATACACAAATCATGTTAGCGGAAGTTAAAATATCCTGCTTATTAAAACACTAGAATTATCATCATCAGGTTCCATCTTCACATCAAAGGTCGGCTGTAATGGATCTCCAACGTCTCCTGTCTCTTGTCTTGATGTTGCACTGATAGACTGTTTCCTGTCTCTTGTCTTGATGTTATCTTCCTACTTATAGTGCTGTCTTCATCTTGCACGTTTGCCTTCAACTCTCCCTTCTATAATAGTCTTCAGTAAGATGTTATGTCTTTTTACATTGCCAACATATTTTAGCTATCTAATTTTGATCTCTTTCATCAAATCTCTTTTTATTCCTAGGTTTTCTATGACCTATTTATTTGTTTTCTTCTCTTTCTTTGAGACATACACCATATTTCTGTATACCCACATCTCAAAGGCCTCAATTCTTTCTTCTAATTGCTTGTTCATGGACCATGTTTCTACACCATATAGTAATGTAGAATATACAAGGTATGTAGCATTACGTGATTCTCAGTGTGAATTCGTAACTTAGTTGTTTAGATGTTAGTATCTCTCTCATGTTGTTTATATGTTAGTATCTCTCTCATGTTGTTTAGATGTTAGTATCTCTCTCGTGTTGTTGAATGTGACTTTGGCCATTCCGATTCTCCTCTTGATTTCTGTTTCACATCTGCCATCTTCTGTTATTGAATGACCAAGATATGAGTAACTCGTGACTAAAACACTAGAATATATTAGTGCTATTATTATTATTTTAATTAATGTCGTGGAGTCAATATTAAACTATTTCAGTGTTCAGTCTGAGCGTGCGAGTGGCCAGTCTGTCTATCTATCTATCTATCTATCTATCTATCTATCTATCAATATATATATATATATATATATATATATATATATATATATATATATATATATATATATATATATATATATATATATATATATATATATATATCTAACTATCTATCTGTCTATCTATCTATAAGCCCGCCGTCCGTCCGTTCGTCCGTCCGTCTGTCTGTCTATCCATCTATTTTGTTTGTTTGTCTTTCTGTGAATCTATCTATCTGTGGATAAATAATTCTATATATAAATAAATTACTCAAATTACAAAATAATGAATGAATCAGTCAGTTATTCTAATTTTGCTCCTGGTGATATTAATCATTTGCTACCTACAGTGCAGAACTAATTCAAAAAGTATGTCTCTGATTGATCAGTGAAACAAGACGTGAGGACAAGAAACTTGCCTTGGGTAAGACACACACTGAAAAAGCCGGTTGGTAGCATTACAAGACAGTCCTTGTTCTGACAACGCCAGGGTAACACAAACAGAGGGAGACCTAGAAACACACAGAGAGAGAGAGAGAGAGAGAGAGAGAGAGAGAGAGAGGGGGGGGGGAAATCTGAGACAGATTTAAAGGGATACAGAAGACAGGGAAAGACCTTGAAGGAGTGGCACAGGATAAGAGTGGCCCTTGGTGGTTTTAAGACCTAGGCTCCACTGCCTGTTGAATTCTAATGAATGTGTGCTTGTGCTTCAATTTATTTGCTCTATCCCTTCGTGTTATCTCACTTCTCTGAGATCTTAAGTCTATCTTCACGGAGTTCTCATAGACTTGCTTTTCTCCTCTTTCCTCGATGCTTCCATGTCAAAGCTTGTAGTACACTTTACATTTTTTTAAAGCATGTAATAAATCCAATCAATTTTTGCTTAGTGGGTGTAGATCTATATGTTTCTATTATTTTCGCCTCTAGATACTCTCCCATTTGATCTAATACTGCAACGAGTCCAAATGAAATTGTGGCATTGCAATCTTTAAGAAAAAAAAGACGAAAATCGTGAAACACAGAGTAGTGCTACAGTGTTACAGTCTAAAAATGTGTAGCATGAAAAAGCTGTACCTTAACAAAATTGTAGCATGCACATATTGCCATAGCAGTTCGCAGATTTTAGTATGACGTCTTGACATTGTGACAAAATCCTAGTATAACGTAGGTGCATGAAACAACAAACAATAACAGAGGTTTAATGTAATATCTGCATTATACAAATATTAAAGTGTAGCAAATTTGTAATGTAAATCAGTCATACTGTAGCGAAAGTACATTAGAATGTATCACTGTTGATGAGTAACATATATGCAGAACTACATACACAGCTGCGATATAGCCAAACTGTAATGTAACTAACAGGTGGCGACTTAAAAGTTCTTAGCACTGTTATACTGCAAGTATGTCGTAATATGATCAATTATTTTTATGTGCGACATCGGAGCAACATTAGTATGCTAATGTGTTATCAAGTAACGAATTACGCACCTTGCCATAAATTGCTACAAACATGTTCCTTTGGCAAGTCGAAGCTGCAGCGCTATTTGTACCGGTTATGCAACACTGCCTCAATGAACAATTCTTCAACACGTAAATAAGACCACGAGGCTAGGTTAAAAGGTCACCTAGCTCACCAGATCTCACACTCCTTGATTTCTTCCTATGAGGTCATCTAAATTCAGTGGTGTACCAGGACCGCACAAGAAACATTGACGATATAGTATCATCAGATGTCGTAAAGTCACGAAAAAGACACTTATTCACATAAAGAATCCAGAATTGTGTGCAAGTCATAGGTGGTATTTTTAATATATGTTAAAATAAAATAATTTATTCCATGGGATGAGATTTTTACTTCACAATGTAAAGTGCACTGCTGAGTAAGGCAGAGTTGCTAAAGCTTAAATATACTATTATTTATCTGATAAAACAACCACCTTTCCTTACATGTATCGGATAATAAACCGATAGAAACTCTCCGTTCAACTCAGTGACACAAGCAGTAGGAAACACATGTGGCAAGGCTGTGCTGTTGCACCCTCAGGAAAGTTGGCCACATATTAAGCTTACTTACTTACGTGATCTAAAGTGTCAGGTTCTTGCCCTTGACGTGATGATGACGCTGATGATGATGGTTACACGTGTCACACGTGAATAAAAGAACTAGCTAGTCTTGACTATTGACCCCAAGGCGAACGCTGTTTCTGAACGTTTATTAAACATATTTACATCGCGTATTATCTGCCACACACAACACGACTTAGTTACAGGCACGGTTGTGGAGTGCCAAAATATTTTCCGACTCAGACTCTAACTCCTGAAATTGTAGAAGTCCGACTGTCGACTCAGACTTTAGTTTTTTTCACTACTCATAAAGTAATACACTTATTTGGAGTTATATGTATAAGTTTGGTATATATGTGAATAAATAAATACGGTGACTTTCGTAGATTAAATTGTTAACCATTCAATCAATACCCTTTAGCTCCCCAATTAGCATAGGCCTTCAACAAACACATGCCAAGTCTTCCTGTCCTGTGCCATCCGCTCAAGTTCTTTCCATGTTCTCCTTATCATTTTCACCTCTGTTTCCAGTTCTCTTCTCCATGTGTTTTTTTGGTCTTCCTCTGCCTCTCTTTCCCTGTGGACTCTAGAACAAGGACTGCCTTGTAATGCTATCAACAGGTTTCCTCAATTTGTGTCCTATCCATCGCCAGCGTCTTCTTCTCAACTCTTGTTCCACTGGCACTTGTCTGGTTCTTGTCATCAATTCCACATTTGTGACTTTGTCATACCATTTCAGTCCTTCTGTTCTACGCAAGCACCCGTTTATAAAAGTCTGTAGCTTTTTGGTTGTTGTTTTTGTTGTTCTCTATGTCTCAGAGCCATACAATAGGACTGACTTTACATTTGAATTGAAGATTCTTATTTTTGTGTTGGACTTGATTTCTCTTGTTCTCCATATGTTTCCCAATGCAATGAAAGCTCCTCTTGCTTTTTGTATTCTTATTTTGATATCATTGTCTGTCCCTCCAACTTTGTCTATATTACTTCCAAGATATTTGTACGATTCTACATCTTTTAGTGGTGTTTTTTCAAGTTCAACCTTGTTATCATTTCTTGCATTTATTCTCATAATCTTTGTCTTTTCCCTGTGTATTTTCAGGCCCACTTGTTGTGACCTCTCATCGAGAATTTTCATTTTCTCTTGCATCTGATTATGGTTATGGGACAGAAGAGCCAAGTCATCTGCAAAATCCAGATCATCAAGCTGTTTAGTCAGATTCCACTGGATTCCAATTCTGTTGTGTGATGTCGATGTTTTCATAACCCAATCTATTGCTAGTAAGAAAAGAAATGGAGACAAGAGGCATCCCTGTCTCACTCCCGTACTAATCCTAAACGGTTCTGTAAGTTGTCCTTCATGAAGAACTCTGCATATCATGTCTTCATAGGTCATCTTTATTAAGTTAATGATCTTCATGGGAACTCCATAATGCCTTATCAATTTCCAAAGCGATTCTCTGTCTACACTGTCAAATGCCTTTTCATAGTCCACGAATCCGATGTATAGCGGTGAATTCCATTCCAGACTTTGTTCAACTATTATTCTCAATGTGGCTATCTGGTAGGTACAGGATCTATTTTGTCGAAAACCTGCTTGTTCATCTCTCAGTTGCTTGTCTATGGACTCTTTTAATCTCTCCAGGATGAGTCTGTTTAATACTTTTCCTGGCACTGATAGTAACATTATTCCTCTATAATTTGTGCACTCTCGTAAATTTCCCTTCTTTGGCAACTTGACCAGATCCTTCCATTCTGCTAGTATTTCCTCTCTCTCTCCCAGACTTTGCCAAGTAGTTTGTATAATATCTCTGTAGAGGTATCAATATCTGTTTAAAGGTATCAATATCTGTTTTGATGGCCTCTGCTGGAATGCAACCTTGGCCAGCTGCTTTTCCATCTTTCAGAAGCTTTATAGCTTTCTTTATATCTTCTCTACTTGGTCGTTCCCAGCTGATTTGTAGCTCTTCTTCTGATGGCTGGATGTCTGGGGGATTAGTTGGAGATGGTATATTGAGAAGTTCCTCAAAATGTTCTGTCCATCTCTTCGTTTGTTCTTGTATATTACTAAGCAATTTTCCATTCTTATCTTTTATGAGGCCATTTGCTTGCTTATATTTCCCTGTTAGCTTCTTTGTGTTGTTGTACATATCCCTCATATTTCCTTTGGCTGCAGCTTCCTCTGCTTCCCTTGCCAAATCATCAATATATTTCATCTTGTCTCTTTTGATGTTTCTTCTTACTTCTTTGTTTGCTTTTATGTACACTTCATGAGCCTTGGCTTTGGAGCTTCTGGTTTTGCTTCTGTTTAAATCTGCTTTCTTGTTTTTCCTGTCTTCTATCTTACTAATGGTTTCTGTTGTTATCCATGCTTTGTGCTGATGTTCTCTTTTTCTCAGTACTTCTTCACATGTCTCGTTCCATATATTTTTTACTTGTTGCCAGTGGTCTTCCGTATCTGTTTCATCTTCCAGCTGTTGGAGTACTTGGTATTTGTTGAATACTGTGATTGAAAATGTTTCTCTTATTTCCTGATTTCTTAGATATCCTACATTATACTGTTGTCTATAGCTATATACTGTTGCAAATTTCTTGAGTTTTAATTTTGTTTTAGCCAACAGAAGATGGTGGTCTGATACAACATCTGCTCCTCTACATACTTTCACATCATGCAATGATGACCTAAACTTCTTGCTTATGCATATGTGATAAATCTGATTCTCAGTTCTGTTGTCTGGTGATATCCATGTTGCTTTATGTATTGTTTTATGTGGAAATATGCTTCCTCCTATAGCTAGTTGATTTGAAGCACAGAAGTTTGCTAATAGTTCCCCATTCTCGTTCATCATACCTAATCCATGCTTTCCCATTATTTCTTCAAAGCCAGTGTTGTCTGTTCCTATTTTTGCATTTAGGTCCCCCATCAAAATTGTGATGTCCTTTCTTCTCTTATTGTCAAAGACACTTTGTAGTCTGGTGTAAAAGTCTTCTTTCACAGATTCTTCTTTATCGTTTGTTGGTGCATAACACTGAATGATGTTTATATTTACTTTCTTTTTGGCTGATTTAAACCTTGCTGTTATAATTCGGGGTCCCATTGCTTCCCATTCTATGAGTGCCTTCTGTGCTTCCTTGGACAGCATTAAAGCCACCCCTTCACTGTGGTGGGCTCTTTCCTCCTCCTGCCCTGAGGACAACACCATTTCTCCTGTGATCAATCTCCTCTTCTCTATGCCTTTCCACCGTGTCTCGCAGAGACCCAGGATATCAATCCTGTAATATTCAATTTCTGCTGCTACCTGTGCAGTTTTCCCTTGTTCACACAGAGTGCGAACATTCCAGGTGCCAACCCTGGAGATTTTCCAAGACGAAAAAAGGTTAGTCGGCAACCCAGACTCTTTTCGGCTTTCTCTAGGTTGCTTCATGCGCCTCCTTTCCAGAGGACCATCTTCTGTCTTGGGCGGCCGAGT
The DNA here is from genome assembly GCA_024509875.1 of Oreohelix idahoensis. Lineage (NCBI taxonomy): Eukaryota > Metazoa > Mollusca > Gastropoda > Stylommatophora > Oreohelicidae > Oreohelix > Oreohelix idahoensis. Next base: position 331,629 of record JAMPIV010015839.1, read on the forward strand.
TGATTTATATTCTTTATTTGACTTGTCCATGTTTGTTTAAATTTTTGTGGTAAAACATTTTTTTACGGGATGGGGTAACCAGCCCCATGCCCAACCCTCCTTAGTCGCTTTGTACGACATGCCTGGTAGGGTACAGTTTTACTATTTTTTGCTCCCTTTTCGGGCCCCGGTAACACACAGGTGGTTAACCTTTCATTCATACAATAATACTAAACAGAAACTCAAAAGTTATTTTAAAATTTGATAATATGATCCCCTTGCATGTATCAAACGTGGATCTGCCCTGCCTTCACTCTCGTCATGTATCAAACGTGGATCTGCTTTGCCTTCACTCTCGTCATGTATCAAACGTGGATCTGCCTTGCCTTCACTCTCGTCATGTATCAAACGTGGATCTGCCTTGCCTTCACTCTCGTCATGTATCAAACGTGGATCTGCCTTGCCTTCACTCTCGTCATGTATCAAACGTGGATCTGCCTTGCCTTCACTCTCGTCATGTATCAAACGTGGATCTGCCTTGCCTTCACTCTCGTCATGTATCAAACGTGGATCTGCCTTGCCTTCCCTCTTGTCATGTATCAAACGTGGATCTGCCCTGCCTTCACTCTCGTCATGTATCAAACGTGGATCTGCCTTGCCTTCACTCTCGTAAAATTTGGGAGTCTGAGTCGGGACATTTTTAACCGACTTCTGACTCCACTAAAAAAAACGACCGACTCCACGACTTCACGACTCCACAGACCTGGTTACAGGGGATAGTAATGTAGCAGTAATTAATAATCAAATTTGTTACGTTCATTTCTATCCAAATCTGTTACACCACGAAATGTGTGTGCTCTCGTTATTAAGACGTGAATGCCTTTATTCCTTTTTGCAAACCGAAGACAGAGGAAATGTGATACAGACCACCGAAAGCATCAAAACCGTCCGCCATCATTAGCTGCGGTTTTCGACGTCTGCATCACTAATTTTTCAAATTTCTGGGCATTTCTGGAAAATGGAGTTCACTTGCCAAAATGGAGTTCACTTGCCAAAATTGAATTTAGTTGCCAAACTTAGTTACGCCAAGCACAGCTGCGTCTTACTGTGTTTGAATAGCAAATGAAACACATTATGGCACAAATTATCTGTCTTTTTATTCTGTATTTTGTGTAATAACTGTTTCTTCAATACTGCTAAACTGTGAGTGACTTGACGAGAGAAGGGAAATCAAGCTAATCCACCATAAAATGTTGTTGACAATTTTATATTTATATCTAGTTAATAAAAATGTTTGACTTTGTTGGGATAAACATGGGCACAAATAGAGAAATTCTCAAGACAAACTAGTCCCAGCCGCATATCACAGAAGACATTCGGTAAATAATAATAATACTTTCATCATCGCTTGGTTGTCAAAGGCACATCAATTTTGTCAAATTTTTGTGATTTCATGCTCAAATACGTCGATTTAACATCGTAAATGTGTCATCCACCTCTATTTAAACATTGCTTTCATCAGATTTCCACCTCATTTCAAATACTATTCTTATACAAATTCCCGCATTGAACAAACGTTTACTTGAATGTTTCGACAAGTCTGAAAATGTTATTTAAACAATCATTCCTCAATCATTCGAAACATAAATTTAAAGTAATGTCCTTCCAGCTCTTCAATAAACATTAGCTAAACCTAAACACCCCAATGGCGTCTAATTAGCTTTTATGATTACCTTAGCACTCCCAAACTGACAGCTGCATTGGCAAAGCTGCTGCCATCTTTGTCCGTCTCACAGCGCGTATTTGGGGAAACTCCAAACTCACAATGAAGACCAATGATGCGGTATATAATGCATGTGTCATCAGCATGCTTCTAAAGTAGCGAGACATGGTAAACTTATGCTAAACAAGGAAAAAAGGCTCAATACCTTCCATTTACGATGTCCACTCCACATTGTTTGTATTTCGTGGAAGGACAAAGTGACAAATGTTGAGGTTTTGTCACGTGCTGGCCTTCAAAACATGTATACACTGCTTAGGCAGCGCAGCCTAGGCTGGATTGGCCATGTCCGCCGCGTAGATGGTCGCATCCCTAAAGATATCTTTTACGGACAACTGACAAGTTGCTAAAAGAACAGTCGGGCGACCGCAGCTGAGGTTCAAAGATGTGTACAAGAGAGACATAAATCCAGCAGCCTGGGAGGATGAAGCTGTCGATCGCACCAAGTGACGATGCTCCTTACGGTGCCACCTCAGATTGGGTGAAAATAAGCTCTTACAACAAGCAGAAGAGACAAGAACGCGCTGAAAGGAACGTCATGAACAAAAGCAGCTGAAGGCTATCACCTCATTGGCTCATTCCCATAGTCATTTATGACTGAAGGGGCTTCTACTACTTCTACTAAACACTCCCACGGGTGTCTTAATCACGTTTACGATTAGCTAAACATTTCCATAGGTGATTCAATCACTCTTATAATTACCTAAATACACTCACGGGTGTTTCAATCACTTTTATGACACGCTGTCATGGGATTGCCTCCCATTGCTTTGCAGTAGTGGTTCACTAATGGTCACAACGCAAGCGTATCTAAAAGTAGGTCGTCCAAGATATCTATTCGTGCAAGATCCCTCTTGGCAAAGATGTAGATAGAAGATGAATGGCGCTTCTACCGTAGGGGGGCCTTCACAAGATATTCCCAGAAGTGAAGAACAAACGCTGCTTAAGGGCTGAGCAAATTTATGAACTTATTATCTGGTCCGTCGCCTTTTGTGAAGGGGTTATGCAATAATTCTGGCCCTTCAAGCCCCCAGTTGGAGTAATCCAACGAATGCCCTCTTATAAGTAATGGCTCTATATTTATGTATTTATCAAGAAAAACTGGCTCATACGTTTGATTTCGTACATATAAACTGAATCAACAATTATTGTTTAGTGTAAAATAACATACCATAAATTTAATAGTCAATTAGTTCAACAAGGTAAAATAAGAATTAAATGGGGTGAAAGTTATATTAACTTTTTCCTTATTGAGGTGTGGTAGGGCGTTACTAATGTCCGTATTTTTGCTGTAGCCTGTTATATAACACTTAGCTCCAGATGGGTCCTGCAGTTGTGGTTTTCGTCACTTCTTTTTGGTGATGAGTACACTTCTCCACATAATTCGTCCACTCTAGGCGGTTGGTGGTGATACTCTTCTCTCACACTAGACACTTCAGTACTTAAGCCTGATGTCTTGTAACCACGAACTGTGACAAATAGACCAAACAAATGCCTGCTGAGTACATTTGTTCGCTGCAAACTAACAGGCCTATTTTCATGCGCTCCACCCACGAATGTTAACCTCTCAGAAGAATTAAATTCCTGAGCACACAATGTAACTCAGGGAATATGATGAAAATTCACCAATATCCTTCTGGGTGTCAACTAGGAAATTGCGTCTGGAGTGCGTGAAAAATGATCTGCCTGAATTACAATTAAAAACGGTTTATAAATCTCACAACATGATTCTATACATCCTTTGGCACATGTGATGTAATTATCACTCATCACTGCTCTAGTCGGTGTCTGGGGTCACTCTGCTGTCGGGTTTCCCGCACGACTAGTCAGAAACAATCACCAGCTCTTGCTGTAGTGGTTCATGAATATACTATTTTCATATGTTGAGGTTGCCAGCCTCATATATAACAATCTAGCAAGAAACCTGTAAAATTTACATTAGTAAATGAATTGTTTACACTTACCCCAAAATTTTGGGAATACACACTTCTCCTGGCACAGATTAGAATGGACCCACAGCCCTGTAGTTAGATGCTGTTCAAATCACTGAGGTCTGGAAATATAAGTTAATTCCTCTGACGGCTGGTGTTCTGTAAACTCCTGGCCTGGTAAAACTGTTTGTATAATTTCTATTATAACTTGGTCTGGGAAATATGAGTTAATTCCTCTGACGGCTAGTGTTCTATGAATCCTGCCTGGGAAAACTGTTGGTATAATTCCTCTTATGACTGGGTCTGGGAAATATGAGTTAATTCCTCTGACGGCTGGTGTTCTATGAATCCTGCCTGGGAAAACTTTTGGTATAAATTCCTCTTATGACTTCTTGTGATAAAATTTCCAAGTTTCCAGTCTTGTATTATAATTGCGGGTTTACTTGTAAATTCCAAAGTTGCCCAATACTCGGTCTGGTACTTATAGTTGTGGAATGATAAGTCCTATTCTTTTTCCTCTGGCTTGTAGGAGGTGTTTAGTTGATGCTGCGATGCAGTCTGTCTGTGTCTCCGAGTTTGTTAGATTATATCTCACAATCCTTAATTTCAAATTCCAGGTGTGTTTCCTGCTGAATGTTCCAATCAATTCATTGTAGCTTCTGACGAACCAATCAAATCTATCTAGCACTGTTAAGGTGCGGAAGTTTATCATTACTCATCCCACGCGTATTTGAAAATATTAAATTTAATGTACACGCGTGGCCTCTTACAACAGTGATGTCATATCCTTACATAAGACTTCAGGCGCACCTCTGTCTATCACAATATTGTGACCCTGTGTTTCTGACATAATGTTTTCCGCCCAGATGTCTATCCAGACAGATTATTTAATTATCCCCTTTATCTGCGTGCCTCCGCCAGACAAATGTCTGGTCAGACAGTGTTGTCTTATTTCATCGTGCGCACAATTTAAGCTTGTGTCAACATGATCAACAGCTTTCCAATGGGGTCAAATGTTTGACGGACACGTTTCCACAGGTGGTCAGACGGCTTCAAAGAGATACGCGAGTGATCAGTCTGACTGGGTATTGTTACGAAAGTACCACAGTTCAGCTGGCGGAACGTAAACACGTCTGCGGAGTGGCAAACAAGATAAAGACAGCCTTGTAGCAAATACTTTCGTAGCAAATGCTGTCATAGGGGAGTGGCGTGTTAGAGACTTCACCATGCTATGTCCAGCATAGAGCAAACTAGTGAAAATAACGAATGAAAAGGCATGATTTATGCCAAATAAAAGTGATGAGTGAGAACAATGAAGAAAAAGAAAGGATACTGCCGGAGGACTGAAGGTGTGAGAGGTCACACAAAAGAGCATGTTCAGACGTTTTGTCACACTAGCTAAACATACCATAGGGGATTCAATCACTTTTATGACTACCTAAACATTCTCATGAGTATCTCAGTCACTTTTATGATTAACTTAACATTCCCAAGGCTGACTCAGTCAATATTCTAATCACCTCCCCTTTCCACCATTTCTGCAGGGAAAGTTGCGTTGTTTTAATGACATAGGCTTACAAAACATTATTTTATAAATAAGAACATTAAAAGCGTTAGACATGGTTTAAAGCGTTACTAATAATACATAATGCAAGACAGAATGCTTCGTAAACTGCAAGTTAGCTTATGTGGTTACATTATAAAAGATAGAATAGTGACGGAAATATAAGACAGGAGCTGATATTACCATTGTGAGACAGAACTGCGACAAAACAGAAGACATATGAAAATGTTTTGTTATGAGAACAGAATAGCTACGATAATCAAAGACAGAAGCTGCAATTAGTTTTTGAGAAATAAAATGTGAGAATACTGGGAAGAAAATGATATTACATTGAGAGAGATAGAATTGCTGCTACAACAAACGACAGATACAGTATTAGTAATATAACCATATAACCAGACTTAAAAGTCTTTTATATTTGGACATGCGCCCTAATATAACCGACTAGTTTGAACGAGAGGCGCCTCGCCAAAACGAGGCAACATATTTTTTTTTAAACGACAGATGCTGCATTTATATTATGAAAAAATGGAATGATTATTTTTTTTTTAACTAAAGAAATGATGAAATTATAGCGTGAGAAATAGAACAGCTTTGAAAACTACTAGAAAGATGTTGATCTTACATTAAAACAGATAACGTAGCCACAAAAACACTAGAGAGATGGTGAGACCAAAAGTCTACAATAAATTACACAGAAATAAAGAAACCACTGTCCTATGGTCACACAGTTAGAATGCAGCTACTACCACAAACCTTTAGTCCCGGCTTCAGAACAAGGGGACGACAACACAGAAAAATTGATAGATGACTTTAACTAAATCCCAAAGAAGTATGATCTGGCGGTAGACAGAGCAATAAACTACGCTGAACGAAACAGGCTGAGGCTCATCACGGTGGCTGGTGGCACAAGTGGAAAGATATAGCAAACTAGGGTTCTTAACCATAGGGGAGGTGCAGAGGTTATACAAGGGAGATATTAGTTGCCTCCGGTAACATTTATCGCAATTGCTTCTACGTATTTTTACGAATGGAAACGCCGTTAAGGGCCACCTTTCGATAGCCTACGGCGTCCAATCTGAGTGTAACGTCATGCTTTCAAAATTTGAAACAAGGATGCAGTAGAATCATTTCCATTAATTTTAGTGTTCAAGATATCGTAATTCGTAAGTTAGTTAAATTTCGGTTCTGATTATGTTAATTCATATGTTCTATTTATATTTAAAACATTTATAAAGTTAGTTTGTTTATGAATTGCTGTCCTTACTAACCGAAAGCACCAACAACCATCTCCTGAAGGACTTAGGTAGAAATAAATTACATATAATAGCATCTGAAGCATTGCCCCTTAACCTTTTAGACGTCCCGCATCCCATTATAGCGACTTATAAAGCCTTCACACCCCAATAAAACATCTTATGTAGCCTCGAACCCCAGTATATTCAAGCTCGCAAAGTATGCCAACAATTAGAAAAAGAGATAAAAGTTAGTTTTGATAATTTTGTTATTTGCAATAAAAGTTACTTACTTTCAGTATCTAATTTTGGTTGTCAGTGTTCTGTCTTGTTCAAATACATCTGAATTCTGTGTATCATATTGTGTTTATGATGATCCATCTTCTAAAATATCTGGCATGTCTCGCACCCCGAGAAGGTGGGTCTCGCATCCCCAGGGGTTCCATGCACCCCTGGTTAAGAAGCACTGATCTAAAGTATATCTTGACTGGTTCACTCATTAATTTAGGAAAAGATAACGGGAGATGTGACCATTACGTTCATTCTCTTGGGAGGTATTGTGACAAAAATGTACAGAAATCCTGTGTTAAACTAAGAAATGCTGGTCGCTACAAGGTACAAGAATGGCAAATGCCGGTCCTTCCATCACAGCAAATTTATTCGCCTTCTTACATATTTGAAGCCAAACAAACAGATAAAAAATTGTTTTCTTGCCAAATCCACACACCCGATTTTACATGTTCAACACGGAAGAAAGATAAAATGTTAAAGAGCTTACTGGACGCTCTCATTCTGGTCCTAAATCAATTACCGCGTGGCTATAACGACCTTCTCTAATCCTTTCAACAACTCCAGGTTTACATCGTCACAGGGCGTCATCCGCGAGCTCGAATCCTTTCAAAATGACAGTCGGGCACATGTGATCAGTGTAAGGACGTATCTAAAATAACACTTTTTTGTTTTGTTACATTATCACACAAAATCCCTATTGCCAGGCTGGGCAATTTTTATGCCGAAGTAATAATTTAGCCTCTGTTCTCTCTGGGAGTGATAGTTGACAAGTGATGCGTTATCGCTTGGAGAACCTGAGTTCGTGCAGCATTTGTTATTACAAGTATTGCAAAAAACAAAAACAAAAACACAAAGAATATACAAAAGGAAAAAAACTTCTGTTTCTTCTCTTGCCCTTATTTACAGAGAGTTGATCCCGTTTTCTTCCTGTTCAGCATGACGTTTCCACCAAAGCAGTATTTCTTAACCAGAGGTGCATACACCACCTAGGAGAAGGATAGTGATGCTTCGAACTCGAGGGAGTGTTCACAAGATATTTCAGAAGTCAAAATCAATGCTGAATGAGTCTGAGCACGTTAACTTTTTATCTGACCCGTCGACGCTTTTTGTGAAGATGTATGTTGTATGATATAGCTCGTTCAAGTCCCCAGCTGATTTAATTCAGCGAAATTCCTCTTATTAGCTCGATATATATATATATATATATATATATATATATGTATATATATATATATATATATATATATATATATATATATATATATATATATATATATATATATATATATATATACGAGAGGCGTTCAGAAAGTAATGCACCACATCGTTTTTCTCAGCTAATAATGAAGATAGAAGCATGAAAATTTGCACACTTCAAATATGGCATGTGCCAATTGTGTGCACTAAATTGTACTGCAACCGGCCAAATAATACGGCTACCCTAAACCGTTGAAATGGAGCGTGTTAGCAACTTGCGTTATAAACAGCGAATTGTGATAGAATTTCTCGTTGCAGTTTCTGTTGTGAATATTCACAAGCGTCTATGTGATGTGTATGGACGTTTTGCAGTCGACAGGAGTACAGTCAGTCGCTGGGTTCAGAGAATCAAAGAATCAGGAAGTGGAGATACGGAGCTGCTTGATCGGCCGCGCAGTGGATGTCCTGCCACAGCCACCAACGCAGAAATGTTGAAATGCGCTGAGGGCATTATTCTTACTGATAGGCGAATCACTACGCAACAATTGGCCTTACAGCTGTCAGTCAGCATTGGTAGTGCAAATGCTCGTATAAAAACTCTCGGATTTTCTAAGGTTTGCGCAAGATGGGTTCCTCGAAGTCTCACAAATGACCACCGATTGCAAAGGAAAGCAATTTCTTCTGAATTGTTGGAGCGTTTCAATGCTGATGGAGAGAACTTTTTGGCTAAGATCGTTACAGGCGACGAAACCTGGGCACATCATTTTGAACCTGAGACAAAAAGACAGTCAATGGAGTGGCATCATCCGCAATCACCAAGAAGAAAGAAATTCAAGACAATTCCTTCAGCTGGAAAGGTCATGATCACTGTCTTTTGGGACACTGAAGGTGTGATTCTTGTGGACGTTATGCCAAGAGGAGAGACAATCAATTCGCAAGCTTACATTAAGACATTGAAAAAACTCAACCAACGTTTTCGCAGAGTTCGGCCGCACAAGAATCCAGCAGACCTGCTTCTCATTCACGACAATGCGCGCCCTCACACAAGTCTGGCAACACGGGAAGCAATCACCAAATTGGGTTGGACTGTACTACCCCATCCACCCTATAGTCCCGATTTGGCACCCTCTGATTTTCATCTATTTGGTCCACTTAAAGATGAACTCCGTGGGACAAGGTTTGAAGATGATGAAGGAGTGATTCATGCAGCGTAGAAATGGCTACATGATCAAGACAAAATCTGGTACGGACTAGGAATACATGCACTTGTTTCGCGCTGGCATAAAGCCGTACAAGTTGATGGGGATTATGTTGAATAATACCGATCTTTACATGACATATCCAGATATATTGTGTATAAATTTCATGCTTTTTGAATAAACAGCTCCTGAGAAAAACGATGTGGTGCATTACTTTCTGAACGCCCCTCGTATATATATATATATATATATATATATATATATATATATATATATATATATATATATATATATATATATATATATATATATATATATATATATATATATATATATATATATATATATATATATATGAATATATATTAGAGGTTCTGAGTCATACGTATGCCTTTCTCTCTGTAATGTATAATTCAACTATGAATTTGTTAAAATCAACAAATACAAATTTAATGATAAATTACTTTAACACTTGTAAATAAATATGACTGGTGATTATGAATAATAATTAGATGTCTTCACCGAAACGTGTTTAGGCTTGATGAATCTAGCAAAATAGAATTCGGTTTTGTTTGACCTGTTAAAAATAGGACTTGCCAAAATGCTGAAGTGCCGATGCTGCTTTTCCGTAGATTCGTCTCTGTGGTGAGGGACACGTTTCCAGATCAGTTCAGGAAGTAAACTCTCCTGCTGGTCAAGGCAAGAACCTTTACAACCAGTGGAATGCAGGTTTACAAATGTCGATCAGCTCTTGAACCACAAAATGGTAGCACAGCAAATGGTCTCTCCAGGTCGTACCGCAAATAATTGGCCTCGTACTGGTATCACAAATTTTAGAGGGAATAAAAGAACAAATTCTGCTGCTAAATATTTGTTTTCCTGATGTTAATCAGGGGCATTTTCCGGCTATCCGTCAGTCATTTTTTGTCTCAGATTAATTTACTCTCCTTGAGCGTATATCGTATCACTCAGGGTATATGATGAAACATCACCAGTATGTCAGTTAATTTAATGAAAAATTTGTGACTGGGCAGCGGCAGTGGCTTGTGGCTGAAGTAATATATTAAGTTTACATACATTCACAAAATGATAATATACAACTATGCACAGGTTGATGTAATCATCACTCACTCCTCGCTCCATTCGTAGTCTGGGGTTACCTCTGCTTTTGGTTCTTCCGTGAGAACTACCCTGAAGCAATCACCAGCGATTCTATAATGGTTCATGAATGTATCCTTTTCACACGCGGAGGTTGCCAGCTTAGTATGAATCTTTAACACCACTATCAAATATAAACATGTCAAATTCACAGTATAAAATTTATGTTTACAACTTACCCCAATAGGGAAGATAGATTTCTTGCTCATTAGAATAGTCTTGGCAAATTAACACAGATGCCTCGAACACACGTCTGGGGTATTATTTCTATTTCAGAATCCCTCTGTGACCTGTGAGTGGACCTGCAGAATTCCGGGTTCCGTATTAATATTAGCGAGTTTTCTACTGATGTACAGAAATGCTCTTATTACTCTTTTGTGTGTCAGCTCCTATAAATTCAGAATCCAAATCTATTCTTTTCTGTGGCAAGGTCCGTACTATCTAGGTT